>OX578234.1:8185922-8785922 GCA_951216915.1 Tetheella fluctuosa
AGTAACAAAATAACAATGAATATACTCCTATCTCGAGATGTAAAATGTTCTAATTTACTGCTTTTCAAAGATGGGAATTTAATCTCCAACTATGATGAGGTGAGAATCTGTGTAGAAGCCGCCTGGAGGCGATACAACTAGAAATGGGTTAAGTTGATTCGTCAACATAGTCTTAAATAGATAGGGGTGTCACCTCCCTATGTAGGTACGTTCTTATTTTTCTATAAAGCGTCCATATACACATTTTCTTTGGTTGTGAATCTCTCAACACGCCGCTTTTGACAGCCGATATTTATCATTGTCTACACTAATATTATAAAGAGGTAGGTAAAGTTTGTATGTGTATATGTTTGGATGTAAGAAATCTCCGAAACTAAGGACTCATCCGATTTAAAAAAAATATAGAATGGACTCTACTACTTTTTATCCCGGGAACGGTACCTATCTTGTCAAATATATCTATAAATATGTTGTATACCCATAAAGTTTATTTATTTTTAAGTAAGTAAAGTATAGACAGTTCATATCACCACATTTACCTTTAGTATTTTGATTGGGGCACTGTCATTTTATATGAGTGTTAAAGTTCACTTCGAAAGTTGGTCAAAATCACTCATTCAAACTTTTAAAAAATAATTGCAATACGTTACATAAGTAACGCAAACGCTACATTAATCCATCTGTGGTACCCACACTTAACCTAGAAAACTTATGACTTACTGTTCAACATTTGTCGCGACTCGCGCAAGCATTTCAGGTAGCAGCCCTAGATAGGCTGTAAATCCAGCCGAGGCGACAGATTATCTCTCGGTAAACATGAGATAAAATGATGGATCCATGTAGGCCGACTGCAGTCAGACAGAGACGGAAGGCTTGGGAAAAATTAAAGGACACATTTCAAAATCTCTTTTGTTATTAAAGTGTCATTTCTGTACTTCTGTAGAAACATAGACAAATAAAATTATATAGGCAGCTGCAATGCAGAAATTTTACACCCTCCTAATACTTCAAGTCATTGTACAGTGTATTAAGTTTAGTGGTTGGCTGTGACTACCACTTTGTCATATTCAGTCTGTTCAATGCTAAACATAGCCCTGCCCTATGGGTCTCCACGACAAACAGTTCAAGTTTTCAGCCCATATTGTGGTAGCAAGTAGTCTCGTTGAGCGGTAGGTACCGTAGCATACCGTGTACCGTTTTATATTATATACAACTTATCTATACCTACGTGTGAACTCCTCCTAAAAGGCTCGATCGATTTTGATAACATTGTTTGCGTGTTATTGAGTGGGTCACTGAATGGCTTAGATTTATAATTGGACCCGGTAGGTGGCGCTGCGATTGAGTTGTAGGATATTTTTTTATTAGGGGATCCCGGATGAAACCACTGGATGGCAAGTATCTGGCAAGTAACTAATACTAGATAAAAAAAAACTATAACATTAAATAAAATTGGCAAGACATCCTTTCAATCAACCATATCCTGCATAAATAAAATTCATACTACAGTATCAGTAATGTTCTGGGACATTCTGGGACATTATTCCTCACACACGGCTATCTGACCCCAAACTAAGCAGAGCTTTTACTATGGAAGTCAGATAACTGATATACTACATATACTACTTTTATTTTGTAAATACATACATATATAGATAATTACACCCAGATACAGTACAAACAGACATGTTCATGCACACAAATGTTCGTCCTGAGTGGGAATCGATCCCACGACCTGCGGCGTGATAGATACCCGGCTCGTCAATACGGGAATATTAAAATTTTATCGTTTGTATGAATGAAGATGGCCGTAGACTTGACCATATTAATGTCAAGTATACGATCCGATGCCCAATTGCCCGATTTTTCAGATTATTTTTAATGAAAATGATAAAATCTGTACAAACATTCCGAATCGCTACTAGTTATGCTACAGTCATACCACAGTCTAAGTAACTCTTACAGTCGGCCAACGGACACGTCTAGACAGAGCAATCGTGCGGGGCTTGCGGGGTGCGAGAGGGGCGGTAGCGAGCCCAAGCTGCCATACACTCGCTTGGGACACAATGCAGCGAATGCCTATCTATACATAGTCTGGCCATAAATACTGTTACAATTAAAAATAAGAAAGATATTACATTTGAATTTGGAATCTGTCATTTTTATACGATTGTTCATTGGGTTTTCTAATTTTGGCGCCAATACATTGGACAATATTTTGCGATTTAAAAAAGAATAGGGTGGTAAAATCGAAACAACTACCGAAGCGGTACGCAAAGGGAGGTCACAGAAAAATTTTGTTTACGGATGAGAAAATCTTTACAGTTGAGCAACATTTTAACAAACAAAATGATCGTATTTATGCTCAAAGCTCTAAGGAAGCTTCCCAATTAGTCGACAGAGTGCAACGTGGGCATTATCCGACTTCAGTGATGGTTTGGTGGGGTGTTAGCTATAAAGGAGTGACTGAGCCATATTTTTGTGAAAAAGGTATCAAAACATCGGCACAAGTGTATCAAGATACCATTCTTGAGAAGGTAGTTAAGCCCCTTAACAACACCATGTTCAATAACCAAGTATGGTCCTTCCAACAAGACTCGGCGCCGGGTCATAAAGCTCGGTCCACGCAGTCTTGGTTGGAAGTAAACGTTTCGGACTTCATCAGAGCTGAAGACTGGCCGTCGTCTAGTCCCGATCTTAATCCGCTGGATTATGATTTATGGTCAGTTTTAGAGAGTACGGCTTGCTCTAAACGCCATGATAATTTGGAGTCCCTAAAACAATCCATACGATTGGCAGTGAAGAATTTTTCCATGGAAAGAGTGCGTGCTTCTATTGATAACTGGCCTCAACGTTTAAAGGACTGTATTGCAGCCAATGGAGACCACTTCGAATAAGCTTTTTATATTTTAAATTGTTTTATTTATGTATTAAACTAACATACTGTAAATGTAATAAATATTATTTGCAATAAAAAATTTTTTTTTTTCTTTGTGACAATATTTATGGCAAGACTAGGTACAAAGCTGCATTTCGCGTGACTTCAAACGCGATAGACCACTGTATGTAATTACGCTGTGGTTATATTGTGTAAAGATTATGGATAACTTAATAAATATGTGGTGGTTCATAGCTAGAAATATAACTTGACTTTGAGTTATTATTCAACCTTTGAACGTAACTCAACTACCGCTAAAGGTACGCTGATGCTTTCAACTATCAACTACGGCAACCTAAAATTCATGAATAATTTTAACAATTCTATTCGAACGACATTCCAACACGCGTAATCTAATTATGTTTGTATATTACAAAGCCTATTTATTATAACCATGTGTCATGAATTTTTGATAGCGATGCCTATTTTAAATGTAAATAACTGCTCAAATAATTTTTATAGCGTAGGTATGTCAAAGATTTTGTCTTCTAAAAGCTATTATCATCACGAATGGAATATTTTATTCGATTTTTTTTAAAAAGATGTCCTACTTAATGGATAACTTAATTAATCACTGAAATAATTTACAGCAAATATATAAATATTAATTAATAATATCTTCACGTCCAGAACGGACAGGATTAGGAATGCGAATATGTCGGATGTTCGAAAGTATCTCCAATAGTTGACGGAACTGTTTCTTTGGTAAGAAAAGAAATGGGATGAAGACTGCAACTAAAATAAGTATCATTAAGAAACTGGATGGACCTGTGAGGAGCGATGGATGGATTTTATGAAAGATGACATACTTAAGTATGAAAGATGTGAGTTTTGACAGCTAGTGGTTCGTAGTACCCACCTGGATGCAATATGTAGGTATGCTATCGCAAAGACTCCAAATAATCAGAAACAAGACAGGCAGATGATGTTGACGTCTAGCCCGTAAATTAAGTCTCATTAGATACTTAACTAAATAGAATATAATTTAAAACTATTATTATTAAGGGAGCTCGTGATAGACCTGAAGTTGAAAAATATTACGTAATTAATTTACTAATAAATCTAAAATGGTATTTTTCGATCGCTGTTTATGAAGATTTTGCTAATGTAAACACACTAAATAAAGTTATTTGTAATTTTTAACAATAAAAAAATAGTTTTAGCCAAATCATCTATACTAATCTATACTAATATTATAAAGCTGAAGACTTTGATTGTTTGTTTGAACGCGCTAATCTCAGTAACTACTGGTTCGAATTGAAGAATTATTTCAGTGTTGGATAGCCCATTTATCGAGGAAGGCTATAGGCTACTTTTTATCCCGGGAAAACACAAGATCCTCGAGAACGCGGGTGAAACCGCGGGGTGTAAGCTAGTTTGAGATAAACGCTTGCAATGCTTTTACGTCTTTATGGTGATTTCCAATCAAATTTAATTTTGAGCTAGTCTGCAAAATGCTTTATTAACCAATTATTAACATTGAAATATATATATATTAACTACTATAGTTGTGATTCGAAATATTTATAGCCCTTTATATAGTCGCTTTTATCTGTGTGATTTATATTTTATTAATTTGTGGGTGGGCTATTTCTATTTAAATTAATATATCAATCGACAACGATGACAAAATGTATAAATAACAAATGGAGTGTAATTTAGAGGAAAATTTACGATGCCTTCAAATAACCATGGCTACGTTTTTTTTTCTTGATGACATATTAGTTGAATAGTTATGTAATGTACCTATTCAAATGTGCTAGTTTCATTCCTAGAATTGTTATGATAGTAGATAACTAATATTATCTAATTGAACATCTTTAAAAATAAATTTGTTAAGAGAATTAGCGTATTACCTGAAATTATGATTGCTTGAAACGAGTATTAAGACATCATCAAACGATTTAAAATCTGTTGATTGTTTGACAGTGGACAAAGTCCTAACTATTAGAAAACAGATTTGAGCAATGCGGTCAACTTAAAATTTGACTAGGGGTGCTTATATCCCCTCCTACGAAAAGGAATTTGGAATAAAATAGGAATTGGAGCACAAATCGTACAATCTTGTTGAAAACAACTACATTGTGGGGCTAAACAATGTAAAATGTCATACGCTTTATCACCATTAGTGCTCTCACCCACCCTAACGTGCCCGAACCAACTCGATCTCACCTCGTGCAAACTATCTCCTCATCAAGACACGTCAAGCTGGACATTCATTGTCCAGCCTCCTTGTATGGCGTGGAAACACTAGGTACCATTGTAACGGTTGCGATCCCTCAGTGCCGCCGTGCACCGCTGTCAACTGTCAAGCGCGGGCGCAGGCAGGAAGCCGCTCCTACGCACGCGTCACGCGAAGTGCTGGGCTAGTGATGAGAGACTAGCGATTTGGACTGGAAATAATAATTAACAGTTGCCAAATACCATTTAATATACATAGGATATAAAAAAAACTTAAATGATGAAAAATTTTAACATGAACCGATTAATCCACAAAGCATTTGTGCAAGTCTCACAATTATATTCTCTTACGACTGAGACCTCATACAGCGGCAGTATATACCTACACACTCATCGAGACATTCCGGGGCATTTTGTGATCAAGTAAAGAACAGCATCTAGGTCTTGGATTATCTTGGGAATTATACTGGAGTCGGTAAAAATACAGATCCTTAACGCTCGACTGCCATCGCTTTCACCACACTATCATAATTGAATCGCTGTCCGCCAACATTGATATATGCCTCCAAGATACGTGAACAGATTACTGAATTAGCTGCAGTGATATATTTGATCTGATCTGATACTTCCCATTGCACTTACTCTCATTGTATTGTTAAAGCCTTTAACCAATGTTTCTGATGCCATCTTGGTAGGTCAGCTTATTACGCTTTTGTCAATGGTCTGTAATGGATAATTGCTTAATATATAGCTGTCATAGCAAACGTCAAATGTAACTTCAGATTTTTTTACGATAATGTTGTTGTATGATTGCATAATTTTTATGTGGTACCCGATTATATCAAATTCAGCTTTAAGATGTCTACTGTTTTACATTATCCTACCTCATAAAATTATATAATGACCGGGTTTGAGCATATTGCTTCCATTATCTCCTAGCGAATTTGACCAAATCGTTAGTCTTCCTAGAAGAAAGCCATCAGGGTCGCCGTATTTGGGTACGTGGTCTCTACTCGAAAGCCTTTCCTTCTTTCGTTGCATATTAGAATTATCGTGAGAGATATCTACTAAATTTTGGTTTATACATATTGAATGCCATGAAAATATCGTTTAATATAATCTTACTGCAAATTCCAAGGTCTACATCAACTGAAGCAAACATCTTATTATAGCTAACATTATGACGTGTTATGACTTACGGCTGATTTATACCGGTTTAGGAAAATGAAACATTGTCTCAGCCGTGTCGAATGTCCGACGCACGGACAGACAAACGACAGACTGACCGATGCACTCAGGTATCGCATAATGATATGCGATATTAAGTATGCCTGTCTTTATTGAGGCGGACTGGATCGGAATGTAAACTTGTGTAATTTTTTATAAGATAGAATTATAAAAAAGTCTATGTTAAAATTTTCGATGAAGGAGGCGATATTAATGATAAGTTAATCAAAATAATTATACGATATATGAAGTAGATAGATCATCGACGTAAAGTAATAAAAGTTGATTAGAAAATGAAAATAAAAGCAGATGTAGAACATTATAGGAATTTGTAGTCCAGATGGAACTAATACACTGAATTCTATGAACCTGATTCATGATCATAGAGTTTCAAAAGTGACCTACATTATTTTACTATTCTGTACCATCGTATTTGTTACTGGAATCTATGAATATCAATAATTTTGTTTGTCTATAGCTTATACTCGTTGTATTGTATCTACAAACTTTTTGGGGTAAAAATATTAGAAATCTTAAAAAAATTGGTGTATTTTACAATTTTTTAACGACTAGATAGTTTTTTCAGTGTTGATCATATTAGTGTAAACTTCCATCATCCCTACAAGATTATGTACCTACAATGACCTACATATTACAAAAAACATTCTGTAACTAACTACGAAATGATAAACGTTTATCTGACTAACTAGGACACTTAATTATTGAAAGACGAAGCGATATTGCCATGAACGAAGCTAGTTTTGGTTGTGTCTAACTCACTGAAACGTTTTTCTTTAATGAATGTACATCTTCCTATTTTATAAAACACTTGGATAAGAAGTACCGCTATCCTCCTGCTAAAACTACGTTGCTCTATTACGTCGTAGAAAAAGTACAAAGTCAAAAACAAACGAATTCACTTTCGCATTTTTATTATTGCGTAAGATTTTAATGATTTCTATGCAATATAAGTTGACTCGCGATTCCTGGAATTTTATTTATTTGTCGGTAGTTTTGGGACACGCGTCCCATTCGCGAGCCAACTGAATTCTTCGACCACCTGATTAGAAACAACCTTTGCCCCTTTATAAAAAAAAAACAAATAAATTACCAATTTCGTTAGCTATAAAGAATCTCCCAATATTTCGCCAGTTACGTCTGAAATACCCGTTTGCCTTGAGGACGATTGCTCATCGGCTTCTCATAAAATATATTATGTACACAAGTGTTTGGACAAACATTACCATTGTACTTAAATGCGTGTACGCATTAACTTTGTAATGTTTTGAGCAAGTATTTGCTGTTGACTCTCTCCTGTTGCTTGGCGTGAAGTTTACGGGTTTAATTAGGTTAAAGTTGTTAAAGTCTTTTTAAAGAATTTGGTAGATGGTAGCCTTTTAAGCCCTTCACTGACAAATATCATCGAGAAGCAATGAAGCTAATTATGGCTACGGATCCACCGGAATAGAGCATATTTGTGCAATATTATTGGTATTTTTTTCCTAGATCCGCACCGCTGCTCTCCGGTGGACACTCAGCCATAATCAGCTTTTTTGCTAGTCGTAAAAGTCCTGAGATTACTATGCGAGCTGAGGTCATAGAAATTCCTTTAAATTTCACATCACTTGTATGCTTATTTCCCCAGAATGGTACCGGTGTGTTTCTGCAGATGCACTAGAAAGCCAGTTTCCTTCTAGGCTTGAGTTTACCACCATCGACCACATCACCAGTTCCTATATTGAGAAAAGATGTGGAATAAATAATCTCAATAATAATGAGATCGTAGGTGGTTCTTGAACAAGTATCACTTCAGTTTTGACTTTCCGCATAAAACAATACACAACTTGTTGTAGCTAATCTTCATACTTTAATTTTATTTGTCAGTCTAACGTTGTGTGCTTATGAATATAAAAAAATATTTTTATTTCTTTCTCTAGATTAGTGTTTTTTTTTATTCCCGTTAACTAAATTAACCCACAATTTCGACGATTTCCGTCAAAACGTATATTCTATTAGCGGTGCTCTTTTGTCCACACATCCGTCGAACATTCTATTTGTCCATCCTATTAGTTCCGCGTAGAATGCCAAATATTTTTGTCATGAATATAAATTCTCATTTTAATAGTTGTTAGTATACAGAATGATTTTTTTGTCACTGGCAATACTTGCCGGGGTGGAAGTACCCATCAATATGAACAACTTTTACTATGGGACCAACTCTGATATAGCATAAAATAAAACGCTTGCTTCATACATTTTGGTCGAGTAGGTATTGAACTTTTGTATGGAACGGCTGATAATTTTTTCGTGATTTCACAGTTAGTCTCATAATAAAAGTTGTTCATATTGATGAGTACTTCCATCCCTGCAAGTATTGCCAGTGACTAAAAAGTCACCCAGTAGAACCGATGATCATGCAACCAGAGGTAAGAAGGTGATCATATACTGACTAATGATAAGAGGGCATCATCATCATATCTCAGCCGCATGATGTCCACTGCTGAACATAGGCCTACCCTAATAGGCCTCTCCAATAGAAAGGCATACTAGAACATTAACGAATATTTAAATGACACAATGCTTGGGTGGGTGTAACGCTCGTTCTTGCAGGCTACATCATATAATTATGAAATAAACTTTATCTTTTATTACAAAGTCACTTATCATTTTATTTATTTTTCCGTTATAACACACAAATATTGTCAGTGAGACTAGATAAAATAATTTTCCTAACTAATATCCTAACTATAATAATATAAATGCGAAAGTGAGTTTGTTTGTTGTTACCTTTTCACGCTTAAACCGCTGAACCGTTCGCGATGAAATTTCGTATGCAGATAGCCTATAAAACGGAGAAGAACATAAACTACTTTTAATACCAGAAAAACATAAGATCCCTGGGGAACGCGGGTAAAACCGCGGGGCGGACGTTTCGAAACGAAATAAATCTAAGTTTGTGTTGAAAAGAGTGATTAATGAATAGCAGGCTCTTCTCAGTCAAAGCATTATTTTCAACCGTGCGTTACAGTCTGACAATTCAAGTCTTGTGTCTGTATGTCTAGTGCCTGTCATTTCATATTTATAACATGAAATTATACAGGGCTTGCAGGGGTGGAAGTACTCATCTTTTATCATGGGACTAATTCTGAGATCACAAAAAAATTATTAGCTGTCCATACAAAAGTTCAATACCTACTCGACCAAAATGTATGAAGGAACCATTTTATTTTATGCGATATCAAAGTTGGTCCCATAATAAAAGTTGTTCATATTGACGAGTACTTCAACCCCTGCAAGTATGGCCTGTGACTAAAAAATCATTCTGTATAAAGATTTGTCTCCATTACCATTCTTACACAGGCATTAAATTACTGTCAGTGATCTCTTATCATAAACATGTAATACATTTGTATAATAAATTAACGGGATATAAGGCCAGTAACCTAATAACCTTGTCATGCCGCAAGTAGACCTTTGACGTCAAAATCAACATGTCAAAGGGAAAAACGTTGAGGTAGGGTAGGTAATGTATATAGCACCTATAAAACTTGGGCCTTGAAATTAGCGATAGTGAGATCGTGTTTTTTTTGTGTAAATGTTTAAATGTAAATGTTTCATGCCGTAATTACTGAACGGTTTTGAATGAAACTTGGCACATAGATGGATCAAAGTCTGGAATATTAAACACTAGTTTCCGCCCCGCGGTTTCAACCGCGTTCCCCAGGGATCTTATGTTTACCCGGGATAAAAAGTAGCCTATGTTCTTTTCCATACCATAGGCTATCTGCGTACCAAATTTCATCGCGATCGGTTCAGCGGTTTAGGCGTGAAAAGGTAACAAACAAAGAAACTCACTTTCGCATTTATAATATTAAAATTAGGAAATTACATTTAAAATATTAGAATCTTCAAGCAGTAACTGCAACAAAACAGAAATAAACAGGAAAATTATCTCAATTTACATGTATCATTATATTATATTTTAGCGCTTTGTTTTCTATTTTACATATCCCTCTATCATTCGCTAGTGTTGAAATACGCACGAAAAACGGTAATTTAAAGAGACTTTTAATTTTTTTTTAGTCTTCCGTTTTGTTTGTGAGATTGTGATCAAACATAAGCCTATACAAAGTAAAAAAAAAAAAACATTGTTACAGATTAAAATCTTTACATTAGCATACGTCTCCAATCCGTTCTTTTTACTACCCGCTCAACTAACCGAACGCTCATACGAATCGCTTACTTCATGGCCACACTAGATGTTATAAAAGATTCATATAACACGTTCACGGATTCCTTGAAGAAACGTCACGCTTATTATTAATGTTATGTCAACTTTACCGTTCAAACATTATGTTGAATTTAATTAACTTCTTTGGAACCAAGGCTTTTGACATGATAATAAGGGTTATTAAATTATATCAAAACAAACACTTTTTTTATGTTAGGAGGCTGACAAGCATGCCCACTGATGGTAAGTGGCTACCGTTGCCTATATGGACAATAGAAATACCAGGGGGATTTCCAATATCCAACCTTTATAAAGCATAGAAGGCTCTCAACTGCAACTGCTGGAACAACAGGGGGGCTAAAAAGGAAGCTTGAGCAATATTGCTAATGCAATTCATTTTTTCAAATTTATGGCAGATTCGTCAATCTTTTAATGAATCAAATTGTATATATGTGACTATTTATAGTGACTATCTATATATATAAAAATCAATGCCACTTTTCGTTGTAATTTTATAACTCAAAAACGGACTCTCCTATCCAAACCAAATTTTTGGGCTTTGTTCGGACTATTTAGTAGATGGTTTATGTGAAGTTTTCACAAAATCGGTCGAGCGGTTCTTCATTTATCACATTTTTTGTAACAATAAATGGCGGATCATTTTGTTAGTGGGGATTTTGCTGTCAAATAGAAACTTTTTTCAGATGGGGATTGTGCTGTCAAATTGAAACTTTTTTCAGTGAATAAATAGGCTTTGTGTCTATTTGATGACGCCATCACCTTTTAAAAGATTTAATATTGTATTTTGGGGTTTTGAATATCTTTTAAAGTCCAGCAACAAGTTAAATAAGTAATTGAAATCATAATTCATACTAATATTATAAATGGCGGAAATGAGTTTTTGAGAAAGTTTGTTTGTTCGTTTGTTACCTCTGAACGCCTCAAAGGCACAACCGATGTTTAGTTGCCTATGTCTGGCGTGGAGAGAAACATACAGCAGCCACTTTTTTACCTCGGGAACGCGGGTAAAACCATAGAAGACAGAATAATATTCTTTGTTTCATGGGTAAAACTGCAGGAGACAGCTAGTCCTACTAACATTTTAAATGCGAATGTTTATGTGTATGTATGTTTGTCACTATTCATAGGTACTTACTAACTCACGTATTCTCAAATTTTTTTTTTTAAATGATAATGGTTTTTTTTATTATTTATATATTTGTTTCATGTATATAATGTCAGTAGAGTTTATGTGGCTGTTAAATAAATACTTGTGTATGCTATGTAAAAGTATTCCTTATAATAATTTACGATAACTATTGTAATAAGGTATGCATAAATACAAGAGTCAGAAGATTGATTGAATACAATCACGTAAAACATTACACTCAGAATTATACCTTTCCACTTTGAAATAAGATACAAAATAGAGATAGTGCAATCGCCACCCCGTTTGATCAAGCAAGGCCGGCCGTACACTATTTGTTTATTTAGTCCGTTTTTAACTTCACAGCATTGTGTGGTCGTTCATTCGGTACTTCTAATGAACGGAGTTTATGTTTTGTAACAGACACACAGACGTTTGTGGAGTGTGGGTGTATTTGCATTGTCGGATACGTCACGACAATGTTAGCTAAAGAAACCGTTGGACTATGAATATGTTTGTCATGTTGTGACTGGTGCTTTGTGAATAGAAGTCGTATGTCGCCATGTGAGGGTATTTCTCACTTTAAGCTTCTTTTAGATTAATTACCATAAATATGTCAATGTTAAATATATCATCTACCTGTTAGGTGACACACAAAATAATCCATAAATTGTTTCTAATTTAAAAAAAATGCCTTGAGGTTTAATTTCATTTTGTTATATTATTTTAATTATAGAAATCATCAAAAAGATAACCAAACTATTTTTTAATTATATTGTATATATCTGACGGCACGTCATACTCAAATGATGAGCATAAACAATGGACACGCACTCGGTTGCAGAAACCGTGTAATGGCGCCCGTTGTCAGCATCCCGCTGGCTTAAGTAAGTCTTCTGTTTTATATATTACCTGTGCCATACTGTCAAAAGTTCAAGACAAGAGTGCGTGGCGAGTTCAATAAACATCTACAATAAATGATCTTGATATTATTAGGTACTGTTTGTAGAAACTGTAGTAGTTGGGAGAAGACGTAAACATTTATAAGACAGTAGATAAGTTTCCGTAAGAATTTGAAATTGCTGCTGACATCTATTTATACAGGGTGACTTTATAGTCACTGGCAATACTTGTAGGTGTGTAATTACTCATTAATATGAACATCTTTTACTATGGGACCAACTGTGAGATCGCGTAGAATAAAATGGTTGCTTCATACATTCTCGTCGAGTAGGTATTGAACTTTTGTACGTAATAGTAGATATTTTTTTCGTGATTTCACACTTAGTCTAACAATAAAAGTTGTTCATATTGATGAGTACTTCCACCCCTGCAAGTATTGCCAGAGACTAAAAAGTTACCCAGTATATAAAACCAAAAGTAATGTTCCTTTCGCGTACGGGTGTACCTACTAAGAAAGAAATTCCACCCATATGGAAATAAATAGGGGATCTAGAAAGCTGTGGAGTACAAACAATAGCTTGTTGCTGATTAAACTTAACCACCACAATCAATGTCAAATATATGTATAGCTTTTACACCTTACAGCTGCTTAAGTAGGATTAACGCCATCGCATTTGTTCCCGGACACGAAACTTATTGTCTGAAGATCTAGGCTACGTATCAAACGAAACAAGTTTGAGGTTAGCTCCGTCATCATTAAAGGCACCAAAAACCTTTCCACTGAAGAAAATTTGTCAGCAATTTAAGTCCACACTCTCTTACATAAAGCAGTCAGGATAGCAAGGGTAAAGCTGGCAGAAGGAAATTCACAATACACCCCAAGCGCAGAATAAGTATAAAATGTAGGTTATATTAAAGATGCAGTAAAACGAATAATGCATTTCGCAACAAAACTAAACCCATAAAATATTTGTAACTATCAGACTCCACAATACAAGCAATAAAAGCAACTGTGTCACATGTTAACTTGTTAGGAAACAATCTGAAACACTAACATGCAACGAAATACTGACCACACAAGTTCAAGACTAAGAAATAAACTGTCAAGTTCATACGTTACACAGAACATGTAGACTTGCACAGCCTTCCGCCTTATACTTGTACCATGACGCTGTAAGTCGTCTATTTTGTATTATATTGTCTGATTGTGAATGGAGACGCACATGCCATCGTTGTTTCGTAAAATCTCTCTATGTAAATCCTAGTGAGCGTATATTTCTTCGTACATTTTACTTACAAATTAATTCTCTATCGAATAGGCAAGTACAGGTAAGCGCAGTGGGATGCCGATGAATTGTCGGATGACCTGTAAGTGCTGGATGCGGAAGACAGGTTGTGGCACATATTTGGAACAGATTTTATGCAGTATATGTCTTCTAAACTATTGATGTTAATGTATTTGAGGAATCTGGCTCTATAGAACTGTCTGATGTGAGTTTTGAATTTAGTGAACGGAATAGAGGTTCTTTGGAGAAGAATTTGCACATTATTGCTTCATTCTGAAATTCTGCGGAAATAAAATCTATCATAAAATTACAGATTTGAATTTTACTTCTCTACCTCGTAGGTTTCTAAGATGAATCAATACGTAAGTATATACCTCATAGCTGGTCTAAATATCAGCCTATATAATTTACTACTCAAAACTCATTTCAAAACATAAGTATAACTTTGATTGTAATGTAATTGTAACACCGTTACGTGCGTCTGTAATTAGTGAATTGTAATTAGTTGCTGTTATAACGTTGTAATGTTCTATAATTACATGTAATTTATTATTGTAATGTAATTAAAGTTTTGTTTCGCAATCGAATTAATTCTTATTTAATTGAGCATGTTTAATGGTTGGTAAAATATTCTAATTTTTTGGTACCTTTAGAAATATAAAATAAATTGCTGTGCCATGTAGTTCTATACCTATACAACCATTATTTTACCCTAGCAAACCTAAATCTTATTATCTATTTTTTTATGAATAAGCAGGAAAATTAAAAAAAAGACAACTGAATTAAAAAAGTCGGTTAATTACGTCAAAATTGGCAATGGAATGGGATACCATAAGTATTTTAAAAGAAGTTTCATTTAAATTAAATAAATAGACTTTCATTTAAAGATGTGCTAAAATATATAGGCGACGGTAGCCACTTACCATCAGGTAGATCGTGTGCCTACTTGTCAGCCTTCAGATATTTTTAAGCTATTGTATAGCTTTTATCGCGGGCTTCGGGCTTTGAGCGCGGCGACCGAATCAAAAAATTCCGTAACGAAAAACCTAACACCTCCCTCACATACATACACGTTAAGCGTTCGCTTAACGTGTATGCTGTGTGTGCTGCGAGTGTGTATGCTGTTTGTGAGAAAGTATATAGGTGTATAGGTATCTATTAATATCAAAGAAAAAACTTGAATTAATATCAAAGAAAAAAAAAATGCCTAAATAAATAATTATAATTGCATAAGTTGATAAAAAATGCTATGCAATAGCTTTACCGCGGCAGTCCCCGAGTGCCACACGTATTTATATTTTTTGTTAAATGTAAAAAAATCCAGTCCAATTAGAACGTACCTTAACTTGTTCTATCTGGGCGGTCGCAAAGGATTTCTCTACAGTCTCCGATGCCCTTAAACTCGGGAACAATCCAACGATTAGTTAAAAAAGAAGCATATCCAGGGCGTGGCTCCAGACTAATGAATGATGATAAATGGTATAAATAAGCCGTCATGTCACTATCTACTGCGCGATCTTCATTTATCTGCCGACTTCATCTCCGGGTTCATTCGGATTCGTGGATACGTTGTTTGGTCGTATAGATTTTAAGTTTTATAATTTTTTTACTAATTTTTTACAACATAACGTGAAGGGAATTCTGTTATTTTTGTAAGAGAATATGACTGTGTTCTTTACTAGCAAAAATATTGTTGATTTCCTACTTACTAAATAAAAAAATATTGTAAAGATATATTGTTATTGGATAGATATAAAAAAAGATCTTCTCTTTCATGTATTTTTGTCTTAATCTAAAAAAATAACGGCACTTTTTTTAACTATGGGGTTTACTTATATTTAAACTAAAAACCGGCCAAGTGCGAGTCGGACTCGCGCACGAAGGATTCCGTACCATTATCTATAAAAACGGCAAAAAAATCGCGTTTGTTGTATGGGAGCCCCCCTTAAATATTGATTTTATTTTGTTTTTAGTATTTCCCGTTTTTACCCTTTGGTTACGGAACCCTAAAAAGAAGTTTGTATCCAGTAAGTAATTTTCTTTGAGCATAATTTATACTATAACCAAATAAAAAATACCGAATCAAGAATCAGCCTCGATCGTGCGTAGATTGCGCTCGCGCACCTTACGCGGCTGGAACAAAAGCAGATGCCCCCATCTTATTTGGGAAATAATGACGGATTTAATTTGTAGGGATTTTTATTGATGGCACTCTTGATAATTTGCGATCTGATTTCGCGAAACGCTCTAAAGAATTTTTATGATACATTTATTATGTTTAAAGTTATTTTTAATAAATATGCTAATTATGTACAATAAAGCTCGGAATCTTTTAAATTATGCATTTGTCATTTTTACGCTTAGCTTTGTGGTTATGGAGATAATCGCTCATATTGTTTATGGTTTTGGATTAAGGGAATAAATTTGCAATAACTCACTTATACTTAACTACCTTATATTAACAATTTAATTGTGTAGATTTTTAAACGATTTAATTAAGTAGGTGGGAGCTTAATTAGATCCACTTCCACTTTCCAGGGTATATAAAAAAAAACAATATGGACGATTTTTTTTTCTCGAATCAAATTTTCCCACAAATCTGCGAAGTTTAAGTGAGTTAGGGAATCTGCGAAAATAAGGTACCTACTCAGATAAAGTCTATCACTACTAATGAAAAGCTGTTATGGATACGATCGTAACATATTTTTGCGCAAAAATATGCAACATTGCATAACAATTTTAAGTGTATCAACTCAACAGACATAAAATCGCAATTATCACCCGAAATACATTTTTACAACCGTGCAACTGTACGGCAGCCGCACCCCAATTGCAGGTAACTCATAAACTGTAAATATTTGCATATTAGCATCGCACTGGCTACTTCAAACAACTGATGAGAGACAGGGGTCAATGCACCCGTTGCATAAGCGAACCTGCGTCATAACTCGATCAAGGTGACACATCACATTGGAGCCATATGCATAAATCTCCACGTGCACCCAAACAAATTTAGCACATAATGTTTACTTTTAAGACTTAAATTTGATTGAGGCCAGTCACTCGGTTACTGCATTCAAATATGCAAAACAGTTTGAAGTAAAAAAATATAAAAATGAAATCGAATTTTGATTTTTTTGCCATTATGGAGGCGTTTGACGGTTGGAATTTACTACTTTACTCGTATGTTCATAGTTTTTATTACTGATTTTCGTTTTCATTCAATAGATACCAGCTATTATGAAATCATAACGGATGCATCTTTATTTGTTCCGGCATCAGACCCTTGATCAAATTAATAATGACTCCTTCATTTGTTTTTGGAATAGATTTTACGTAAGAATACCATAAAGTTTTTAAATTTGGAATGTTTCCAATATACAAGAGGCTTATATATTGAGATATATATTCCGTTTCTTTCAAGTTTAAAGCAAGCAGAAAATAATCTCTAAATCAGAAATCCTCGGTCCATTACTTTTGCCTGAAAGTTCTACCACTAAAGCTATTCATAAAGAGTTATACGAGCATTAAAGACCGGCCGTAGTATGCAAACTACAGTAGTTATTCATTTAATGTAGTTAATATTTGTCCCCCACATCCTTGTATCGTTAGGAGTAAACTACGAGAAGCGTTTAAAATTATAAAGATATCCTATTTCATAAAATAACTATTTCTTAGAAAAATCTTGTATTAGATTACTAGATAAACTTAGATTCTTAGTTAGTGATATTAAAAATTACTTTTAAGGTTTTTTATTTGTTATTTTATATTTCAAGGCGAAGATAGCTCAGTGGTAGTAACGTTGGATGCCGCTGCGAAGGTCGTGGATTCGAATCCTACAATGAGCTTGAACTTTCGGTGAAGGAAACCATAGCACGCCAGCCAGTTCCTTCTAGCCTTTGTGTGCTTACCACCTTCGGCCACATCATCACTTAACATAGTAAGATTAATATATGGTCAAATACAAGCGCAAATAAAGTAATTCCAGAGGCAAAGCAAACATTACAGAATATCAACTTGCATAAGTAGATCAATTGATTGACGCTAAAATGTTATTTTAAATTTAGAACAAGCGAAGTATAAAATTAATTAAGTAATATAATTTTAAAAAAGAACGCTGCCAGTCTGTTGGAAACCTTGCCCATCGGCAGCAGTGGGAGCTGTGAAGAAATTTTCTATATATTATAGTTTGTATTTACTTTTTACTTTTTTATTTTTTTTTACTTTTTTGTATAGGCTTGTGTTGACCACAATCTCACTATGGTAGGTGATGATGTGGCCGAAGGTGGTAAGCACACGAAGCCTAGAAGGATCTGGCTCTCAAGTGCAGCTGCCGGAACACACAATAGGTGTTTGGCGACAGATTTTCAACTTGAGGGCGGTAGCCAGCCAGGCGGGTACTACAAACACTATTACACTATTACTAGCTGTCCCCCGCGGTTTCACCCGCGTTCATGTAAAAGAACCATGTACAGTAAGAAACAGCTGTTTAAATATTACATTTGATACATTTCCAATAATAATCCAAAGTTAATATCCTAATAACCGTCTATCAAGGTTCGTTAATTTGTACACAATGAATAAGGGGCCCTCCCTTATGGGATTAAACAAATATATGACTATAATGTGCTCGTTTCAAGTTATTTATCAATATTTTATTGATTTATCGAAATATCGTGTTGTTTAATAACCATGGATCACGCGATGGGGTGAAAAATAAAGAAATATTGAATGGTTTGATAAATCAAGTAAAGCTTTTTGTATTTTTATTACACTTGAACTGCGAAGTTATATTGATATGGTAAAGGAAATTGCAAATCGATTTGTACCATGAAATATGTCAAATTAAAACAAATGATTATAACATTAAAATTTATTTTCGACGCAAAATTATTACAAACTAGCTTTCGTCGGCGGATTCGCTCTCGCATCTCGCTCTCTTTATTTTTAATTTCTATAACTTTTTTCCTTTATAGATAACTTTCTAAAAAAATAAAAGTAAATTCCAAAAATCTATAATCGGCAATTTTTTTTTGCAACATCCGATTTTAATGAAACAAAGCCTATATTCTGCTCCATAAATCTCTGTCTACCTGTGAAAACTACATGAAAATCTGTTCAGTAGTTCCAGAGAACAAACAGACAGACAGACAAACAGAAAATAATTCTAAAAATCGCTGGTTTGTGTTCTATTACTCTTCTTTAGTAACGTATTACCTATTACGTGTTTTATGGGAATAAACGCTTTCGTTTTGGATTGAATGAAACAGCAGTACTACCAAGGGATACTTCCGTGATATGGAAAATTATTTAAAGAATTATATTTGTAATTTGACTCATAAATTTCATTTAGATATTAAAAGCAATATTTATCTGCTCAGCCGACCGATGAAAAAATTATAGCATTTTATCAAAGAGTCGGTGACAATATTTTCATTGATTTTTTTTTATATTGAGTTGGGCACAAGGCACTTTCACCAACCGCCTATTGATTGGCCTGGTTCATTATATGGTGTACGTATTTCATATTAATATGAACAAATTGAATGTGAGATTCAGTTTTTATTAGTTATTAAGGCTTTTATTGCCCTCACATTTAGATGATTAGCTCGAAGATATATGGTGTAAGGGCGTTGATGTGAAATTTTAAACGTTTTATGATTAAAAATTATTCTTTATCATCATTTACCGTTGTTTTTAACCGACTTCAGGTATTTTATAAACTAGTTATTGTGAAACATTCTTCACACACAACCATCTGATCCCAAACTATGTTATCACTTAGGATTTTTATCTTTAAAAACAGTAGTTTATAAAGATAAAATTATCTTCTAACGACTTCCGCAGAAATTATTCTAAAAGAATTCCAGGCTACCTAATTGTACACGATAGCTTCCTAAAGAATTCTTCAAATAACTTAGCTCTAATCAGCAACAGTAACTACAGCTTCCGTTAATACAATAGTAAATAGGTACAAATGAAATAATACCTACATAACTAATCTATGACTCAATGTATAGTAAAAAAAAAAACACACAAATATTTCAAAGTATACTCAAAGAACAAATACCTACATATTTACAAAATAGCATATTATTACAGGCACAAATTCTAAATTCAAAAATTAAATAATAACAAAGTCGCGCCGACCAATAACCCCTTCATATAAATAACGACGTAATGTATGATTACGAGAATTTGCGCAACACCCATCTATTAGGAGACGGAGTTAGGTAAGTAATGTAGATATTTATTTTGTTTCTAACAACCACCTGTTAACGCAGGATGAATAGCTTAACTGGATCGTGGGGAAACAGTGTTTAATACGTCAACACTTTATAAACATAACGTCTGTTCGTTTATTTTCGCTATAAAAAGATAGATTGGTGGTCAATGACCTTTTGTTTCATTGGTTCGCATTGTAATTCATCACTTAGATAAATTATGCGCTAATCTAATGTTAGCTTAGGTTTTAGATGCGTGATCTATGCGTCAACGCAGCGCAGCGCATCTTTTTTTTTAACGTACATTATGTACCTACATACAAATTAATCGTGGCTGTAAAATAAAGCGAGTCAGTTTTATAACTGATATGATAAATTAATTACACAAAAGTATAATATTTTTTTACAACTCGGTTTTACCTACTGCGCAATTTATGTCCTTCAAAAAAACTGGCCTATGTCTGCGGCTCCACTCACATTGCCTATGATTTTACACCAAAATGGTCACTGCGCAGCGCAATGATACATACCTTAATCAAGGTAGGTCATTATGAAATCCGAAAATCAACCCCTCAAGAGGTAAAGGGCCGCGAATGAAAAAGCAGGGCGGCAAACTTGTATGTAATAAATATTAAAGAAGAAAAACAGTAATAGTTTCCTCCTTTCTAAACTGTACGTACATAATATCGCTTCGATATATACACAGGAAAAATAATACTACCTACACATAATACAAAATAGTATAGTGCAAAAACTTTCGTTTCTCTTGCATTTTTGTTCTTTTTTTAAATTTGCATTTTCCTTCTTTTTTTGAATACGTCAACCCTAATTTTATGCGTCAGTTTGAACAGCAATGTTAAGCCAAACAATAACTTCCAATTTATTATTTTACTTAGTGTTGAGAGTCATAAACCCACACTAAATCAAAATATCGTAAAATACATAACCTTAATGCTACCTATCACGCGATACAACACTATGTGGACGATACTCGTTTTTTAAGTAATTTGAGTTATTGCCTTTTGCCCTAATGACGCCAGTCGTAAATAATAAAAATAAAACGAAAACAGACTCCGTCTCCAGAGTTATTTGTGCGTCCATCAGAGAATGGCACATCAATTGATACATCTGATAAATTTTCCGCCCATCAAGTATTTATGGCCGCTAATCACTTTCCTTCTCACAGTAATAAAATAATGATGGGAAACTACTCGATAAACTATGACTGCATCTCTAATTTTGTCTACTATCATGCTTTATTTCGGCCCTCGTAAAATTTTTAATACCCCTAAAGCTGGCTGTTCAAGGATCTGCGATAATGCGCTTGCGCATATTTGAAGGGGTAAAATGATGTTTGACACTACCTGAAAAAAATAAGATACATTGATGAATCAAGAAAAGTAAAAAATAACGTGTAATATTGCATAGAAAATTGTATTATCATACCATATAATAAAACATTTTTTTATAATAGCCTTTCAATGCATCCTTTCAATATTAAAATTGAAACACTCAATCATAAATATGACATGTTTGTCGATATGTGAACAGTCAGCTTTATCCATCCCCGTGATTAAAGCGGCGAATCCAGGCGAAATTTCAGATTAGGCTGTAGTAAAAAGTTTTATGTACATTGCTTTTTGATTGCCCCGACCCTCTCCGAATAAGATAAACAGGTAATAAACTGTTATCATTCTGTCTGTGTCGGTATGTTTTTACTCCGTGTGATTGTTTGATATTGTTTTAATAGTGAATTAATCGGGTTTTTTATGTCCTGTATTGATTTTATTTATAGCCAGCGTAAGGGGTTTTGAACATGTCAAAAATGTAAACATTATGGCGGTCGCTGCGATTAATTTTCATAGTGTCAATGGATACCTTTATATGGCCAGTTATTTTGATTATAATCACATTTTCATTGAATTGTTTAAATGCATACCTCCTTTAATGTCTTCGATCGAAATGAACTTTCGTATATGAAAAGGTATTTTACAGTCAGTATAAGTACCTAACTACTATGTTTAACAATAATGAGTTGGTAATTATTTTTTTATATTTGTTAGATGCACGCTAAATTATCGCAATTATTTTTTCTTATATATCTTTAGGTAAATAATTCCGCCGTGAAATAGTAGTGCACTTGTATTACTGTGTTTCGGTTAGGAGGGTATGGGAGCCGGTGAAATTACAGGCACAGGAGACTTGACAACTTCATGTCTCAAGGTTGGCAACGCGTGAGTGATACCCCTGACAGGGAAAATATAATATTGTATTTTCTTTGCCGGTGGTGTTATGAGCGTCTATAGGCTACGGTAACCGCTTACCATCAGGTGGGCTGTAAGCTTGTTTGCCACCTAGTAGTATTAAAAAAAAAAGTTATTACCAATTAAAATCTTTCATTCAATTTTCACATTTATATATTCCTACATTACAATAAAACTTACGAACGCCAACCACCTGTCCAAAACAACATCGAATAATATTCTAATCGAAAGATAATATTCATTTTCGGTTATCATGCCGTTTAAAAAAAAAACGTGTCAAGTACTTAAAATATTTAATTACAAACAAGCTTGGAATAAAAGGATCGACAAAAATTAGGGAATCGTATTTCACTCTTAAAATAAAAAGGGTTCCGGCGCTACGGAACCTTATCAGACACACGTTAGGGCTATAAAACACTCACGCGTCGGATTTCGCAAACATTTTGTAATAATATATTTAAAGGTAAATTAATATGGATACGACATACAGAAGCCTTCTTTAAGCTTCTGGGAAGGGACAGGACGTATTTACATCGTTTCGTTTGTTGTTCAACTATAACAACCGTTTTTTTTTTTAATAATAAATTTTTGGTATATCCACCATGAACGAAAGTATCATGATAAATGTTAAAAACCGAGAGGTGTGTCATTAACGTAATCATTATTTATAGTAACATACATTTTTTACAATTGTTTTTTATTAATAAATTAAAAAAAATGAGAAAAAAAATGAACAGAATCCTCCGAAATCTGATCTACTAGGTACTTCAGGCCGTTTAGACGTTTGCTACTTTGTATAGGCTTGTGTTTGACCACAATCTAACTATGATAAGTGATGATGTGGCCGAAGGTGGTAAGCACACACAGAAGGAAAGCTCTCACAATTATTATCTTTACCTTTCTGTATTATGGTATGTCCCCATAATTCTTTACAGGACCCATTAACAAATCAGTTATCTGTTTTTTTATGGTAAAGACACCGCGTTCATTAAGCCTTGTACCTACAATTTTATAACATGAACGGTCGATTAGGCTCAGGATACATTTGAATTGAAAGTGCCGAGCGAAATGTAAGCGAAATATTGTAAGTATTTTCAAAATTTGAACTATATGAAGATAAAAAAGAACAAGTGACTTACATATGGACACGTGAATTATTGCATGTAATGAACCTTCTTTGCTATGAGGGTCTCGGCGCAGAATAGAATTCCAGGAATCGCGAGTCAAGTTATGAATAGCTTTATTTCTATAATCTTATAAAAGGAAAAGGTGACTGACTGACTGATCTATCAACGCACATCTCATACCACTAGACGGATCGGGCTAAAATTTGGCATACAGATAGCTATTATGACGTAGGCATCCGCTAAGAATGGATTTTTGAAAATTCCACCCCTAAGGGGTAAAATAGGGGTTGGCGCGTGAAACCACGGGGCGGAAAGCTAGTTTCTATAATAAATAGGCAAAGAAAAATAGTTAACCACCATTTTTTCTTGTTTGGGATTTTTTTTTGTATAATTAGTAGCTGTTGACGAATTTTATCAATAAAAAAAATGGAAAACCCACAACAAAGTGAACGAGCAATTTATTAATGAAATGTCTTTTATATCTATCCCCCTTAAGTCTTCATTCGTCAAAATAAACCAACAAATTCCGGTAGCCGATACTAGGAGCGTTCCAAAACGATCATTTAATTTACTACGTTAGTTTCCGTGCCAAAATCGATTAGGAATTTACGAGTATTAGACTATAAAGCAAGCTGTCTTACCTAACTATAATGAGAGAGTAAACTTGTGATTATGATACTTTATGAATAAAAAATGTAGTGAGTCCGTACAGGTTACTGAATACACTACGACATTTCACTTTAGAAGATATTAAACACCCAACCTGACATGTGGTGGCCCCTATCAGCGTCTCTGTCAAACATCTCTAACCCCGAGCTAAAGATGCGCCTTTCAAGGGTGATTCCAGTTTTTTTTTTTTTACTTTGTATAGGCTTGTGTTTGACCACAATCTCACTATGTTAGATGATGATGTGGCCGAAGATGATGAGGTGGTAAGTACACAAAGCCTAGAAGGATCTGGCTCTCAAGTGCAGCTGCCGGAACACACCAATAGGTGTTTGGCGACAGATTTTCAACTTGAGGGTGGTATCCAGCCAGGCGGGTACTACAAAGTACCCTACCACCGTGCTATGGTTTCCTCACGATGTTTTCCTTCACCGAAAGCTCAAGCTCATTGTAGGATTCGAACCCACGACCTACGCCGCGGCGTCCGACGTCACTACCACTGAGCTATCATCGCCTTAAAAATAATAATCGCCTTATAATTAAACTACCCTGAAATGTTCATTCATTCTTTGAGAGAAAGGTCATGTCTGGGTGCAGGACCTTTATTCTCTACAAACAATGTCACCATGAGCAATTATCAAGGTCCCCGTCAGTCACAGAGCTTAAGGTCTGCTCCTCAGATTCCAAAATAAGTTCATGAATATAAATCTCTTAAAATCAGCTCGGCTCTCTCTCAACGGTAAAATTTTGTAAAATCATTTCTTTACATATTGAAATGATTGTTTTATGTCACATTTCTCTTCATAATTCGCTCAAATTCTCTCTCTGCGGACATAAACTAAGCATTATGTCGCGTGTGTTTACACGATGGGTGTACAATTTAACGGAGATTACCGATATTTAACGACTCGCATGCGAATGACAGATCGTAATTTAAAGTATTGTTATTTTAATTCGTCACAAATTGTTGTGGTTTAACTGCCGTCTCCATGTAAGCCAAGCTTAATATTTGATGGATGGATCAGCTCAGGTACGCTTTGAAGCATTTAACTCGGCGACAAAGTACACAAACTATTAAATTGATTGTCATAAAACTTGCAATTGGTTTGCGTAATATCTTGTGTTTTATTATGTTTGTTATACATAAATAAAACATTAAATAAAATTAAATGATAGGTATTGTGTAGGTTTGTTGTAAAGGTTTACGTCATTACTTTGAGGACAATTTGCATCTTTTGTTTACGTTAAAAGGTCTTGATACAAATCACGAGTCCGAGAACTATTGCTGTTGGCACAGATCTATCAGGACTCGTAAGATAGAATAGTGGCATATTATGCGTATTAATTGTCCTACTAACACCATAAATGTGATAGAATAACCAGAATTTATCACATAGAGTAATTTTTATCGAGGGAATCTATTAATCTATACCTACTAATATTATAAAGCTGATGAGTTTGTTTGTTTGAACGCGCTAATCTCAGGAACGACTGGTTCGATTTGAAAAATTAATTCAGTGTTGGATACCCCTTTTATTGAGGAAGGCTATAGGCTACTTTTTATCCCGAGAAAACACAAGACCCCTTGGGAACGCGGATGAAACCGCGCGGAGAAGCTTGTATATAAAGAAAAATTGGAAAAGTTGCTTGGAAAATTGGAAAATTCGTGAACACAAAATACAAAATTTTGCAGCTAATAGGTATATATGCAATCAGAGTTATGGGCATGGAAGAAATCGTAATATACCTATGTAGGTATAGGCCTAAGTGAACATAAAAAAATACATAAGGTACCTATTTAATTTGGAACCTTCATTCTGAAACACAATTAATAATGAAATGTAGCCCTTTTCGACAATCGAGTCCTACCCACGAAAGCCATAAGTCCCCAAAAGGCCCCAGCTTCCGGGTGGCACTAACAAACGTTAATACGACTAAATCCCAACTTTACGACTATATTAACAATATAATTCACCCCACATTGTTAATCTGTAATAATAAATATAAATATTTTCGTTCGTTTTGATTTAATAGCGTATTCATTTTGAGCGTTGAATTAGAGCGGACATCCCCAATTTATATGATACTAGCTGCCGCTCTGCGGTTTCGCCTGCGTTCCCGAGGGCTCTCACATTTTCCCGGGATAAAAATTATCCTATTTAATCAAGAATTATATTCTATCTGTGTGCCAAATTTCATGCAAATCCGATTACATAATGTAGTTGAGTGATAACAAACATACATACAAACAAACTTACATAATTATAATATTACTAAGATTATAATATGGTAAGATAAGAAGTACCTAAAGTTTACCTTACCGATGTATAAATTTAATTTTAGGTAGGTACCTACCTACTCGATTGCATTCTACCTGAAAATAAGAATAAAGGCATGTCCACATTACACAATCATCCCTACACTGATAGAAATTAAAATCAGTTTAAGTTTGTTTATAGCTGTTAGAAGCACCGTTAGGGCGGGTGCACACAAATAACCACTAATCGATATTGGGATCACTGGCGTGGCGGCGCGGGCGCAAGCTACAGGATGTACCTATTGTTTTAGTCTACAGTTCTTTTTTTTCTGATTCGAAATTCAGTTTGTTAACATCTTTTTCTAGGCACTATATAGTTCGGCTACACATTAGCAACCTCCCTGGTGGCTATAGGCCACGGTGGCAGTCCACCACTTTACCATCAGGTGGACTGCCTGCCTGCATGACAGCCTTCTGACAAAAACAAACACAATTTTTCGACACACGTCAAGTAGAATAGTAGTAATTTAAAAAAAAGTAAAATTGCCAATTCATGTTTTAACACACACGGTATAAACCACTGAGAATATAGCCACATATACTACACAAATATCAAACACATTATATCGATAAAACTCCATAGAAGAATGAGACCACAGTCCACACCCTGTAAACAAAACAAATAGATCCCCAATCGTTCAAAGTTTATTGTTATTAAATCAGGGCGGACCGTCTTGGTGTAGGTTCGATGCTCTGGACACCGCAGGTGAAATAGCTTTAATGTTTCTGTAAGTAATTAAAATTCATTATGTGACATGATAAAACATCTAGGTATTTCTACATTGTAAAGTTATAACAGTTTTGTTGTTTATAAAAAGTCAAAGTCAACTTCAAAGTCATTTAAGTTTTGACCGTAGAAGGGCTGTTATAAAGGTAAAAGCTACTGATATCGGGTACAGAGGTCAAATTGAAAAAAACTGGCAGTAACTCATAAAGGTTATATATTATATATACTGGGTGATTTTGTTATCACTGGCAATACTTGCAGGGGTGGAAGTACTCATCAATGTGAACAACTTTTATTATAGGACTAACTGTGAAATCATGAAAAAATTATCAGCTGTTCCATACAAAAGTTCAATACCTACTCGACCAAAATGTATGAAGCAACCGTATTATTTTACGCCAGTGATAACAAAATCACCCTGTATAATATATGTTTACAAGAAAAATATCTCTGAAGAAATACCTGAAGTAGTAAAATAAGTTGTTAAAGTGACTCAAATTTACTTAACACTTTATAACAATCTATAATAAAGAAAGTTAAAACATATTTTTTAGAAATGTTTACAAAATCCTACTTACTTACTAAAAAATTCTACATACCTATTGGATAGTTTTACTGTAGGAGGTGTTTTTTAAAAAATCTATTCAGCTAATTGTGTTGCTGACCGTACCTACTGTCCAAGATAGTTAAATGGGAAATAATGATCACCCACCTGAGTTTTGATCTTAAGCTATCGAAAATTTGTCGCAACTTTGCTTTTTATTGAAGTCATCTTTAACTGAATATATTTAAAAAATCTAATATAAAACTATAATCTGATGTCTAAGTTACAAAGTTGAATGCTTCTCAACTTGTTTATCTTGATGATAGTAATTAATTTTGTTAGTTAAAATCATCACCAATCTTACAGATATATGCTGTCATGATAAATAAAATTGTGAAATTATATTTTTAATCTTGCAATATTGTTTATGTATGTTATTTTAAACTGATTATAATCATTGGGTTTTATATAAATTTAGATTTTATAGATGTATGTTTACATTATGGTCGTACTTGTCTGAATAGAATCTGACGACATAGGTAATTTGTTAAATTTAAAAAAATATCCACCTTGATTTGCCAATATCTGCCTTAACCCAGACTTTTAAGAGTCTTATTGATCTGACAGCCTACTGGGTTATATATACTCCCCTATCGCGGTATCAATTTCCAATTGACAATTACAAAACAACAATAATTTTCTTGTCTTAAGTCGAGTGTTATAAGGATAAAGATTAAATTATTCCAAAAACCATAATTAGTCTTATTACTATAGCAAATCTGGTAAAACTAAAGTTGGAAAATAGCTCCGTCTCTTTTCTTTTTCTAGACGTTAGAAAGAGAAGAAGAGAAAGTTTTGTAAGGGGGAATGGAGCTACCGAACGAACCATTAAATTATGATTTGAGCAAACAGTAACTAACACCTATTAACATATATAATCTGAAGCATTATGAAAATTTTGACAGTGTAACGATATTAAAATGTGTGTCTAAATACGTTCGCCATCTTTGAACCAATTTCTATTTACGCTACATGGGCCAAGGTGAAATAATTTAGGTTAATTTACATTCTTGAAGACGAGCTATTAATTCCCAGACAATTATAGCCGTAACCTACACGTTTTCTACAAAGGAAAACAAGAAGTCAAATCATATATAATAATGAATCACTCAGTTTCTAAATTGTAAAAAAAACATGCAAAAAAGCAAAAAATCACCATTATAAATTCGCCCGCCTGGCCAACTTAATACCCAAGATGAGTTAATAAGGCCTAATAAAATTATATACTACGAAAAGTAAACACTGACAAAAGCGAGAGTTAAATACCCCACAATTTTGCTGTTGCAAAAATTTGATAACTTCATCTCACATAATCACAGTGTAGCATCGAAAATTACGACCACCAATCACGTGTTGAGTTTTAACTTGAACACGTTTGAATTTCGAACGGTCCGGTTCAAACGCTGACAGACCACCGACGTGGGCAGACGTGTGTTTAGGCGTAATTTGAATGATAATTTGCAAATTTAAAGCATGCGCCGTTTTGAATATTAAAGCCTTTTATCTTTTTGCTGATTTTTCAAATGTCACTGAACCCTCTGAGGTGAAAGTACTTGACTGTGTAATTGAATATTTTATGAGGTTTGTAATATGCTGTGGTTTGCAAGTTCATGAATATAAAGGGTCCCCGGGCCATTTCATCCGGTTAACATCCCCGATTTTCATTAAGGTTGAAACTGAAACGGCTGCTCTCGCTTTTCATCCGTTTAGGTTTATCTGTTTCGAGTTGTTTATATTGGCAAATGGTTTTAATAAAAACCATTTAATAAAAACCATTTACCTGGTCGTTGAACTTTTATTTTGTTATGTCTATGATATAAATCGCTTCTCAATCGTTTGCTAGAATGTTGAAAGTATGAATGGATAAAATTTTAATGCTCACTCATTGAGTAAGTAGACTAGTATGCTATTTACTTTTTAGGGTTCCGTACCTCAAAAGGTAAAAAAAGTAACCCTTATAAGATCACTTTCTTGTCCGTCTGTCACCACCGATTTTCTCAGGAACGGATGGACCTAACAAGTTGAAATTTATACCAGATATTGAGGTCTTATAGTCCCTATTAGGTAAATAAAAATTAAGGTCCTGAATCAACTCGATAAAAAGATATGAGCAAATTTAGATTTTCACGAAAACTTGTAAGTACCAAAGTTTACCTTAATTTTCAACTTTTTATATTTTTCGGCATTTTTCCTTTACTTGCTTTTAGCTAAAATTGTCAATTCTAGGTCAACGGGAACTACCATATAGGTTTTCGACCCAAAACCTATAGGCGAATCACGAAATTTGGCGAAAAGCAAGGTCTTACAGCACAAATAAAGGAAAAATTCCAAAAACTAAAAAAAATTAAATCAAATGGTGTCCTCATACATACATAGTTGACGCCAATTAAGATAGGCCTCTAAGTTGTATGAGCGCTCATACAATTTAGAGGTTGCTTAATTGGCACCAACCTCAAATAAGATAAATAAATAAAATTGTGCTATTGTGTGAAAGAAAATATTTTGGCGGTATAATGGGTAGGTACGGAACCCTCGGCGCACGAGTTCGACTCGTACTTGACCGGTTTTTTTTATACGTATATTGCCAATATTATCGCGAGTCAAGTGATTCCACTACCATACAATTTTCAAACCTTTCCTAGAAGTACTGATGAAGAACAGTCTAGAATCACACGTATCGTACAAAATAGACTTGCCTTGCAGTGACCATACTCAATATTAGATAACCTTTCATCTAATGAAGCGCGATTCTATCGCCACACACGTCGTTCAACGTATTCCGGCGGTACATGCAATAATCAACCTAATTAACAAACTTAGCAATGTAATACAATGTCATTGCGATTATACGGAAAGGAAACTAGCGTCAAGTGTAACGTGATACTGGACCGGCTTAATTGATGCCATAGGCCAAGTAATAATTCAAATGTGTAATAAACTTGGCTCAATGTACACTCACACTTTGATTTGGTACAAATAATGAATAATTTTACATATAATTATCAATCATAGTCCTCATGGTGCGGTAACAGGTTGTAAAAACGGTGCATAGTTAAATTATAAGCTACTTTGGAAGCTTTGAAATTGTTTCGGTTAATATAAGGCGTATCTATGAATATTGACGCAACATCCGTTCGGCGTATCAAAGTCAACTATAAAGTATAGTCGGTAAGGTCGCTCATTATGATGATGAGTTTTGATAATGATGTTATAGCTAGACCAACTAAAGATAGAGAGGTAGAGCATAGCGATATGTCGCTGAAAGAGCAGCTCGACTGGGGAAGTACCTCCACCTTACAGAATACCGCAGCCAAATAACTTATAGTTGTGTTCTTGCGCGTAAGTAAGGTCGCTAGAGCTCATCGGGGAGGGGGGAAGGGTCGGCAACGCGCGAGTGATACCCCTGGTGTTGCAAGCGTTCATAGGCTACGGTAACCGTTTACCATCAGGCGGGCCGTAAGCTTGTTTGCCGACAATGTTGTATAAAAAAAAAAAAAACTAGACCAACTAGACAAACAACACCCTATTGTTCTGATGCAGTGAATAAAAAAGTATATACACCAAAGCGCGTGATTGCTTGTCTGGAATGATGCCATTACGTAAAGTAAACCGCATTCCCTTGATACGTGAATTATTATATTTAGACTAGCTTTTCCGCGCGGTTTCACCCGCGTTCCCGAGGGATCTTGTGTTTTTTGGGATAGCCTATTGCCTTCCTCGTTAAATGGGCTATCCAACACTGAAAGAATTTTTCAAATCAAACCAGTAGTTCCTGAGATTAGCGCGTTCAAACAAACAAAAAATCTCTTCAGCTTTATAATATTAGTATAGACTAATTACAAACATATCGTAGTAAAAGTCAAGGCTTTATTTTTTCATCACCGTAAAGGTTACTATTACAATATGAAATATTTTTTTTCGTTCAAACTACAGCAAGCATTTTTACCATCCATTATAATATATTTTTGGAGTTGCCATCATCAATTTCACTCTGTATTTTTTATATGCCTGTTCTGTCTATTAAATTCTTCAATTAGCTTAGATGTTTTTGCGAGGCTTCACTTACAAAATACATTTTCCTTTTTTGTCATGTCAGAGGGCTGATAAGCAGGCGGTTCACCTGATGGTAAGTGGCTACCGTCGCCAATGGACATTAGCAATACCAGTGGGATTGAAAATGCGTTGCCGATCTTTATAAAGCCAAGAAAGCATCTAGGAGCTTAGCTCTTATTATAAGTGGAGATAAGTTGTTAACGTTTGCTCTCACAACATCCTTTGCCTAGTTTCATATTACATTAGATACATTAGATATAAGAGAACTTATTGACAAGCGCAAGCGATTTATATATTACTAGCTCCTACCCCGCAGTTTCACCCGCGTTCCCGAGAGATCTTATATTTTCCGGGATAAAAAGTAGCTTATAGTCTTCCTCGATAAATGGGCTATCCAAAAATAAAATAATTTTTCAATTCGAACCAGTAGTTCCTGAGATTGGCACCTTCAACCAAACAAACTAACTCTTCAGCTTTATAATATTATATAAATATTGTATAGATTTGAATCCAGAATATATTCTATCTGTGTGCCAAATTTCATCGAAATCCGTTCAGCCATTACGGAGTTGAGTGGTAACAAACATCTAAACATCCATCAAAAAATTTCACATTTATTACACGAGTATTAAGTAATTGGATTTCAAATTTCCCATATTTTTTTTATTTTTCAGTATGTTTGACCACAATCTCAACGATAATTCTCTTCAATATATTGTTATTATTTGAAGAACTGTGGTTCAGCCCTAAGTCAATAAATAAAAAAAGGGCTGTATTTCCTTATCCTTAATTTCCAAGTCAATAAATTACTATAATTATTTTGTATTAACGTATTAAATCATTCTGTACTCTAGATTTGTCTTAAAAATGTAATTTTAAATCACAACTCATTTCCACCACGCTAAATCAGACTCGCTCAGTTTATAACTAAGCCCGTACCCTATTCTAATACTGCAATTCTATCCTTCGACGTGCGCACACGCAATCTCGTATACATTTCACCGGAGAAAGTAAAGAAATTCCATAAAATTAAAAATAACGTAACGTCAAATGACTATAAAATCGTAGAAGGTTAGAAACTAAGAGGTTAGGGTCTGTTAAAAAAACCTGTATCTTCATAACTAGCTTTTCCGCGCGGTTTCACCAGCGTTCCCGAGGGATCTTGTGTTTTTCCGGGATAAAAAATAGCCTATAGCGTTCCTCGATAAATGGGCTATCCAACACTGAAATATTTTTTTAAAACAGTACTTCCTGAGATTAGCGCGTTCAAACAAACAAATAAACAAACACACAAACTCTTCAGCTTTATAATATTAGTATAGATTCACAATGACATCATACACATGCTCTACTACATATACCTTGGAAATCTCCTCTGGTGTAGGCCTCTCCGATGGATTTTCTGGTATACCAAAAGTCGGCGAGAATACGCAATCTATTTACTTTTCATAGAGAAGAATTGAGATTGTGAGATGAAGGTAGGCAAGTTATACAGAGTGGTGACGACATAACGACATTAAATGAAAATACGAGTTAATCAAAATGCTTAATAAATTTCAAATAAGCTATTTTACCAAATTCTAAGTCTTTTTTTTTTCAAACAAACAATGCGAAAATAATCTAAATTAAACACAACAGCCTTTATAAAATTGTCTACTAACCTGATCTGACCTGTAGGCACGGCACGGCAACATCGCTCCTTTTTTTTTTTTTTCTTCCACCCTTACGCGGGTAATAACATCGCCCCACTCATGGCGGTTTCATTAAAGTTGTTTAAGTTAAAAAAAACTTGCGACTAAGCCGTTGATTCTAATTTGATAACATTTGGTATACATACTATTAACGCGATACCCAGTATGTATGTGGTTTCAATTAATGTCATATTATCCCCACCGCTCTGTATATTTTGCCGGAGGTTGCTATTTAAATCCTAAGGTGGTATCTGTTTGCCCACAATCTCACTATGGCACACAAAACCTAGAAGGAACTAGCTCTTAAGTGGAGCTGCCAGAATACAACAATATGTGTTTGGCGATAAATTTTCAACATGGAGGTGGTGGTAGCCAGACAGGAAAGTAGGTACTACAAAGTACTGTATCACCATATTATGTTCCCTCACTACCACTGAACTTTCTTTTTAAACCGAATGTACACGATTTCTGACTCATAATTTGGTAAAATGCACTTTGCTAAATCTTCTAATCGAATCTAAGACCTCATTTTTACAGCTACTCGGCCATAAAAGATGAATTAATTTAATTGCTACAATACAAATCAACTATAACATTCAAATACAGATATAGAAATAGCCTTCTAGGCTTTGTGTGCTTACCACCTTTGGCCACATCATCACCTACCATAGTGAGATTGTGGTCAAACACAAGCTATACATTGTAAAAAAATATATATATATACAGGGTGATTTTGTTATCACTGGCAATACTTGTAGGGGTGGAAGTACTCATCAATGTGAACAACTTTTATTATAGGGCTAACTCTGATATCGCGTAAAATAATATGGTTGCTTCATACATTTTGGTCGAGTAGGTATTGAACTTTTGTATGGAACAGCTGATAATTTTTTCATGATTTCACAGTTGGACTAACTGTTGTTCATTTTGATGAGTACTTGCACCCTTGCAAGTATTGCCAGTGATAACAAAATCACCCAGTATATAAACAAAAATAATATTTTTATTAAAAAAATAATAATTAACATAAATAATGTTAAATAACAATTCAAATTAATTTTATACCTACCTAAAATATGGTGAATGAATTTAAATCCTATATAAATCTTAGACGTATTGCAAATAACATTATTATTCCTTAATTTAAACAAATTATTATCGATTCAAGCCATCACTTTATAAGCCATATAAATATGACCTAGTTCCTAGTTAGATTGGTTGAAAATTAAACCTTATCACGTAATATTTAGGGTTTATTTTTTATATGCGTTTTGTAGTAAGTAAGAATTTATTATCTGTCCATTGAATCGAAGTATCCTTTAGGGTCATCAGTATATCAAAATGGTGAATCTATTATAGCTTAAATTGTATAGAATAAAATAACACATTAGTATCACGATGCAGGGCAATGATCACCTCATCCTATATAAAATTTTCTCTGTTTGGAAACCTTTTGAAGAGAGCTTTAACTCATCCTTCCAGAGCCAGCTCGTCGTTATTTTAACTAAGAGTTAATTAATTCAGCTGAAAAATTACATGTGGGCTTAAAAAAAAATTAACGTATTTCATCCCCTAAAATTCCAAGAACAAGTGCGATTAAGTGATGCTAATAGATAAGATTCGCAGTGTCAACGACCTCTTATCACTATCTGTCAGTTTTAAGTCACAACAAGTAAAAAATACAGTAAGTTTATGTTCTAATATAATGAAACCGCTTTCAACGCCGGAAACGTGATATGAAATAAGTATTGTTTATTATACGATTAAAATTCTTCGTTCTAGTTTACGTAACTTATGTTTAATCTTAAGATGGGGCCGTGCTACCGAATTACACCTTTGCATCAAGTTTTTCTTTTCTATCTCTAGTATAATATAAGAATAACTCCATGCTTACGTAGATAACGTACTGCGCATTGATTGAGGGATCAGAAATTATCAAAGGAACGTGTACATACAAGGAACAGAAAAAAAAAAACAGACATGAAGGAAATCTTATAATGAAAGCTGTAATCTTGTGCATCGAGAATTTGAATAAGAAATATCAACCTTGACTTTAATGCCATCAGCTCAGAATATCTGAAAATATTTGCTCGTAAAGACAGTATACTAGTCTAGATATTTTAGATACAAATCTATGCGACAAATTGGTATTCTGCCAATATTGTCATAATAGTTTTGGAGTCAAAAACCTTGCGTTCAGACAGAGAGTCTACGAAATAATTTTATTATACATACTCATGGAGTTTCTAAAGAGTTATTATCTTGGATAGCATCTGTCCAATGTGAGACGCAAATACATTCTAGGTCAGAGTAATATGAACATTCAGAGGTTATATAATTTTGTCTAGATATTAAAGCAGCTGTGACTTATAAGATGACACGACAAGATTTTTAATAATACAAACAAAACTATTTCTACATGACTTTTTATTTCAAACGGAACCATTTTCTACACATTAGAATTTTACTTCATCACCTTTATCATGAGTAGCCAAAACAGGAGGAATTTGACGTGTATGTTTTTAATGGATAGACTTCGGTTTGACCACAATCTCACTATGGTATATAATACGCTATCATCTAGCAACTCCTTATTTGGTATATATTAAGGCATGTACAGACTCGGCGTACGAGAGCTCTCACTCATTTGTTCTCTTTCGTTCGCTATCTTACGGTTAATCTGTACACGGCATTAGGTCCCAGTAAAATTCTCTAAATTTTGACACAAATATTGTCACCCCGATGACGTTTTGAAAACGTTTCTAGTTTCTAATTTCAAAATTGACATCCATTTTTAAATTCGCGACCTATTTTCCGTTTATTGACTCAGAATACATATCCAGCATTGAAAAGAATAGTATTCTTAAAAACACAGTTCTTTGCTATATTATAAACCTATGTTTATGTAAATATATTTTTATTCTCGGATTCATATTCGTCGGGGTGTTCACCTTTTTGGCAAGGCCGATGGCGAAAGAGATAGAGCTAATAATTTCACTGGCTTTCTACGATAGAGTGAGATGGAAGATTCGTTGAAAGATATTATCGGGATAATTTGTTCGGTTGCCGACAGGTGTATGAACCATGTTATGTTATTGCGATTCTATGCCAAATACTTTATTTATAGGCACATTGTATAATGTACACGTGTTAAAAAAAAAACATAAAAAAATATCTTCCTGGTCAAGTCACATCTCTGGAAGTTCATATGCCTTATTGAATAACGAAAGGCTATTTGGTATGAAGGATACCTTGACTGCTACGCCACAGGTAGTGGGTTTGATTACCTATCAAGACAATATTTTTTTTTATGTTTGTTCTTCTGAGTCTGGGATTATGCTTCTAAGAATAAAAGCATCCATTAATTTATTCCAGGGCATCTATCTATCAAATTTCATACAAATCCATTTAGCCATAAGGGCGTGACAGAGTAACAAACATTCTCGAATGATCCTATTTTTTCCAGGGATAAAAAGTAACCTAAATGTTATACTTACCAAAGTATGAATCAGTTCAACCGTTTGTTTGTGATTGATGCACAAACACCTAAACTTATAAAGATATGTTAATGAGATTAATAGAATACTAAAGGGTTTACATAAGTTGTTAATTAAATAAAATATTAAATAACCTAATGATATAATTTCTTTTCGTTTCAGGTAAGTTGGTATGCAGTTTGAATGTGGTTTAAGAATGCAAACATTTTTCGTAAGTTGTTGCTTAGATAATTTATTAAATTGCACAGTAATTGTAGGTACATAACGAGTAATTGGCGCAACTCTTGGTATTTAAATAATGTACTTATTTCAAAAATAAATCCGTCAATCGATAGTATTTTATCGTCATTACAGAAAGAAGCTGTATAAACATAGCTTGTTCGTAATTTAATTATGAAATTCACAATTATCGGTTATGTTTGTTCGTAAAGGATAGTGTACATAGTTACGGGGACGTGTTATGGGCGTACTAGCATTATGTGCGTATGTAATATTTTTATAATTATTTCAGGCAGGTAAAATGCTCTCACAGACAGCCACGGCCTGTATTTTTTTTTGAATGGGTGTGTCAAACAATAAAATTTTACATTTTTTTTTACATGTAACTAATATTTGTAATGTTCCAAATTCAAATAACATTTTATTGCACGACTGATTTTATTTTTTATTTTATTCTTTTTATGAAACATGTAACAAATATAATGTTCCTTATTCAAATTAAATTTTATTACACGCCAGTTTCTTTTTGATAATTCAACAGCGTACCTACCTACTTACCAATTTTTTTAAAAAGCGTCAAGAATCCAAATGTTTCAAAATATGACCATAATAGCTTACTACCGCGTAACTGGCTACCACCCTCAAGTTGAACATATATCGCCAAGCACAGTGAGTTCGGCACTTGCAAGCCACTTTGCTTACCACCTTCGACCACCTTGGTAATATTGTCAAACAAATCAGTTACAATTAAATCCAAATAATATCTCTCCATTCGTGTGTGTACACCAACTTAAACAGTTCCAGGAGGCCGATTCTCGCGTTTTCGATAATAATATCGTTTTCGATATTATTATATATCGAGTTTCATATCGAAAGAAAATATGACAAAAATATCTAATATTTCAATAATTACTCGTTGCATATCGCACGCTACCGATAGATAAATATCGAGTGTGATATTTCGAGAATACCAAAAATCAATATTTATAGATATCCGCCATGTTTTATGATAAATATCGAATGTGATATTTGTCTCTACTGCTCGAGAATCGGCCTCCAGATCGTAAAATAATTATCGACGACAGTAAAAACTGCGCGCTACTTGTATTTTCAATTGCAGCAAAATAAACTAGCCACCCGCTCTCGTTAAATGTCACTGCGTACCGTTAATAGGTTATTATTTTAGTTTTAGAAACTACGTAATGATTTCAAGTATTTGCTCTCAATAACACGTGATAAGGCATTTATTTCTGTCTCTCTGCTGTGGTATTTAGAAACAAAAAGTAAACACAAAATTTTCTGAAAACTATTTATTCAATTGTTATTTAAAATTGTTCTGTATTTAAATAGTAAGAATGAAAATATTTAGAGCCGTGATGACGAGAAATAAGAAAATAATTAAAAATTCGAATTTAGCTAATATCATCTTATTATGTAGGTATGAGCTTCATTAGTTTGCTCTCTAAAAAAAACTTTAACAAATAAAGTAAAACCAACTTTAAAATGGGTTTGCACTAAAAAGTATAAAATAACGATGTTAGAACTGGTTTTGAAGTCAGCGAAAGAATTTGAGATTCTGGAACACGTGCTTCCCTTTCACTGACTGTAATATTATTATTAATTCCAATCCTCCAAACAATAAGTAACATAAATATATCCTACTACCCTTGGTTGCCTAGAAGAAATCGCTTCAGCGTTAAGGCTCCAGTCTCCCTAAAATCAGTGTTCTTGCGGAATTTATCACAAAAGAAATATTGTTTTTTAGTCATCAGAAAAGCAATAAATGAAAGTGTGAGATTTGAAGTTTCCAATACATATTTTATTTTTTTAATTTGACGCCACTTTTATTAGCTTTGTGAGGCTTTAAACATACCTCTATTTACGTTCCACGCGTAGAGGGTCTCATTCATGCACACGCCACGAAAAAAATATAACAAAAACAAGAAATGTATTCAGATTACATTTGTCGGCAAATCCTCTACAATAATCTTATCTAGTTACTTTTTTTCAAAATCGTCTCAATTTCTTATTTAAACTGCTTTAAAAAGTTATAAATTTCTGAATTTGACCCTTGCAACATATATTTTTTTTACAACTACTTATCTGTCGAATAAAAAATATATGCATTCAAAAAATCATTTGAAATAAATTTACCGAAACTAAACAAATAATACATAAAACGCATCAAAATTCCATTCAATTCCGCTGGGAATTGACAGCATTCGTTGTGTATTGGAAACTTCAAATCTCACACTTGAAAATAACGTAAAATATATTTCATTTATTGCTTTTCTGATGACTAAAAAACAATATTTCTTTTCTGATAATTTCCGCAAGAACTCTGATTTTAGGGAGACTGGAGCCATAAGGCCGTCTAAATTAATTTCACCATATTTTTTTTTATAATTTGTAACTATTGTCTGTGCTATTGTTTTGTAACAATAAAGAATATTCGTATTGAAATAATGCAACTATTCTAGCATCTTATGCATTAAGATATACAAATACAACAAATGGGCTCATCTTACTCCACATAATAATTATTTTCTTATTGACATTCAAGATCTTAAAATATTCAAAAGTTAGAAGGAAATGGTGCAATACAAATTGACAGTTGAACTTGTTAACTTAACTGGTTCTATCCGCATAAAACCAGTTTCACAAATCATTTTACACTAATATTTGTACGGACAGGGCCTGACGATTGACTAATGGTAGAACCATTAGGGGATCCACTGGGGCCTAAGGCTTAAGCATTTTCATCAATCGACACACTTTAATTTCAGATTGAAATAACTGACTCATTCTAATCTATCTGGATGCTGAGTCTTGAAGAATGAAATATCCTTTAAAATTTAATCCACATCTTCAGTATCATTATTATTTATTTGTAACTAGCGACCCACCCCGGCTTCACACGAGTGCAATTTATAAACACAAACTTTCCTCGTTTATTGCCCTTTCTATTAGTGAAAACTGTATCAAAATCCATTGCGTGGTTTAGAAGAATTAAACGGAAAAACAGACAAAAATATATAGCTACTTTGTTTTATTACTATTTAGAGATATATGTATGGAAATAAATGCTTTCGTATCTTCTTTCTATTTTCTGTAAATCTTCGCTACTGTTTTTTCTATTTACACCCCACGTGGGGACCGAGGGGTGAAGTGTCAAGCATTGCAAATTGAAAAATGTGCCCCAGATCACGTACGATCACCCAAAATGGTATTCCATCCATCCATCCATAGAATAGTTGCTAACCTTTCCTACAATTTAATATTATATACAAACAGAAAACAAAACTAAAACGTATTGACTTATTAGTGTAGTGCCTACTTGAAGGCAGCCAAAAACAATATCTAAGTGTTAATTTATATAAACAGTGAACAGTTTTAAACATCGCACCTCTTTCTTAACACGTGGTTAAGATAAATTATTATAATATATTGAAACCACAGCAATTTGTAACATTCTTTTAAGGGGAATATTTATAAAATATATAATGTAAATAATAAAACAGATACACCGTTTAAGAAAAGGTCGACCTCAACATTCATACTCACAATCAACTCTTCTAAAACCAAATTATTTATTTTGAATGTTCATCCTAAGTTCTAAAATATTTTCAAATAAAGAATAACGTTTTTTTTATTTTATTTAAACAACTTCTTCTTAATCAATCCGCAAAGACTGAATGGCAATGTGCCACCAGCCAGCAATGTGAAAAAATAGCAACCGCAAAACATTTCAAGTGCACGAAAAGTATCATTGTAATTTGCCGATCAATCGAATCATGAATTTCTTTAAAATCTGATTGTTTCGACTAATTAGCTTTACTATACACTGTCCTGTAACAAAATACGTACTCTAAACCTCTCTGGCTACTTTTTTCTATGTGGAGAATAAACCAACTTATTCATTTGATTCGACTAAGCCGGATGCAAAGTGCCATAATACATCGTTTACCACCAATTATAATCCTATATAGTATGTAAGTTATGTAAATATAAGAGTATCATTACGTGTCGGGTGTCAGTCCATATTCGTATAACTAACTACTGATAATTTGCAAGTCGCGGCGCCTGCGCCGACCGCATCGCATTTGTGTCACCTAATTGTTCAACTTGCTGTATTTCGATGTGAATGAGTGGAATGGAGTAGATGTGTATTTTATTTTTTATATGTATTAATAATAAAATATTCTAGTACAAGATATATATGGTCATAAGATCCCAAACACAAGTCTCGTATACTACTACGAGGTTTAGAAGATCTTTGAAATATTATCTTCGATAAAAAGTAGTGGAGTAGTCATAGATTTGAAAAGTTCAATGCTTTCGGTGAAGGAATATTTCGTGAGGAAGCCATATCTATGCGTTCCTGAAAAATAAACCCTACGAGGTCAAAATACATCGTCTTCTTGTGAGTATATTATTAACAAATAATGTCATCTCCACAGTTTTTCATTTTCGATTACTTATAGCAATCTAGGTGTCGTACGATTCAATTCGACCGCATGTTTGTGGCAGACCACCCTAATAACATTACGACATTACATCAGCTTCTTAATTATTATTTTATTGTAAATTCTAATCAGGTGTCGTTAACTTATGAAGTTGAGAAGCATTCGAACGTCTCGATAGTTGTTTTATTACACATAAATGTGCGGTTCTGTTTTCAAAATGAAGTTTCATTTCATATTAATTCTATGACTGGCTTACACATCACTAGCGTGAAATTTGCATTTATAAAATCCATGATATTGTCAGGTTACATATTTGCAATAAAAAGAAATCTCGTCTTTCATATTTTTACAGCGATATACGTTAAAACAAAACGCTTAATTTCATTCGGTTCTGTCAGAATTGATGCAAAACAATACCAATTTAAAATGTTTGTGGCCTTAAAATACAGGATCTGAGTTATATCTATAGTAATTTAATAAAGGAGGAGAGTTTTTTGTTTGTTTAAAGGCGCTAATCTCTGGAACTACCAGTCGGATTAGAAAATGTATTTTTGCATTTAATAGCCCATTTTTCGAGGAAGGTTATAGGCTAATTCTTATCCCGGGAATGCGGGTGAAACCGCGGGGAACAGCTAGTCATTATATATAATATACTATTGCTAGCAATATCAGGAATCAATGTACACTTTCTCGTACTTTCTGTATTAACCACATCCCGTTTAACAACTATCATTATTGAACCACTATACATTCTGTGCTATTTTTATCCGTACTACATATCCTTTTTAATTTAATTAATTGAGTTAAAATGTTTTTGATCAATTCTCTGTTCTTTTATTTTGATTACGACTGATTTATATCGAGTTTAATGTGTCATATCATACCTAAGTCAAATATATAGGTATCTGGATTTTGCCCCGCGGTTTCAACCGTGTTTCTTCCAGGAACTTCTTGAGATAAAAAGTAGCCTATGTTATTATCCAGTCCATAAATTTCGTCCAGTCTTTATGCAAAAAATCACTTTGATCAGTTGCTGCGTGAATAAAAAAATCAATAACATTATTTAAGAAATAAATAAGTACCTACGCAATAGCATTTAGGATGGCGCTACTTGAGACACGAAGAGCAAGAGGCAATATCTTATAATGATGACAATTTATTGCTAAATCATAAAATGTTTATTAGCAGTTTATATTGTGTATTTCATGTCCACGAATAAATTGAGAACAATTCGTACTTACCTTAACTATGTTGTTTTGACTAAAAGTTAACACTTATGTTTTTATTACCTAGTTAGGAGCCAAAGGCGCTTTTATTTGAACTAAATTTTAAACGATTAAACGGTTTAAAAGGTGTCAGATTAATAACTAAGTAATTACTATACCAGTTAGACTTTGTTATTACGCCGATTAAGGTAAACGGTGATTGGTATGACACGGCGCAGGCGCATGCTAAATACGCAACCAAACAAGTTGATATAAATCATAATGTTGAGTGACATAGTGAGAAACGGTGAAATATGATGGAGAGACTAGCTTCGGCCCCCCAGTTTTACTCGCTTTTAAGGGATCTAATGTTTTCTTGGTATAAAACATATAGGGTTCTCTTTTTGTTTCAGCTACGTTAATTAATAAACAAACAATCGGTCACGATCACTTTTATCAAATTAGTTGTAAATGTTTGGTGTTATATTTTTTTTTATGGCGAAGTAATGTACTCCTAAGTGGTTAAAATTTTAAGAGGTATCAATGCCTTGGTATATTAATCGATGAAAAGATTTCTCAAAAATAAATGAAAGAGAAACTTACAGAGCACCGTATAAGAGCAACTTTGCTCTTATATAGAGGATTTTTTCCAACAAACTATAGCTTAAAAAGATACTGGCGACCCGCCCCGGCTTCGCATGGGTGTAATTTATACACAAACCTTCCTCGTTTACCGCTCTTTTTATTATAGAAAATCGTATTAAAATTCGTTGCGTGGTGTAGAAGAAATAAGCGGAGAAACAGATAGAGGTAGATAGGGACTTCGTTTTATTATTATTAGAGATATTATGGAACAATTAGGGTGTATTTTGTTTCACCAAAAGATCTTTATTAATGTAAAATTAATATCAATATTCAAAGACTGCTCGCAAACGGGTCACTGCGGTTGACATTTGAGATTGGTTCAAATTACAAACGATAAGTGGTAGTGGTCGACTTGCATGATGTTACGTAAAAACAGGATGTTTTTTTTTTATCGTTGGTATTACTTGTATGGATGGTAGTACTTGCCAAAGAACAGCTGATATTTCTTTCGTGATTTCACAGTTAGTCCTATAGTAGGTACTAAAAGTTGTCCATATTAATGAGTAGGTACTTCCCACCGCAAGTAATGTTAACGACAAAAAAATCAACCTGTATAATTGTAGTAAAAACTGGGGATAAAACTAAAAAAAATTGAAATATTTGCACACAAATGCATTTAGACCGACTATTTTAACTCCAGGATAAGTATGTTTCTTTTAATTTTCAACTATCATTATCTTCATTAATAAAATATCACCCATAAATAAAATAAATTAAGTAGTAAGGAGAAGCTCTTACTCTAATAATTAGGACATTGGAAACTGATTATTATGATAATGACACAGGATAAATCATTCACGAATCAGAGTGAATAAGCATTTTCTAGGTAAGTATAAGTTACATCTTCGCTCCATAACTCCTGCGGTCAGTTGATGGCCAAACGTAAGCACAATTTATACTTTAAAAAACAATTTAAAGTCAGATTGTCTTCAAAACAATGTAATTAATTTATTAACACAAAATTGCTACCTCCTATAATTTAATCGTATGATAAGTTTAACATGTTGCATGCGGTTATTTGTATACAAAATTGATATTAAATATATAATTTAAAATAACTGTTCAGTTGAATAGTAAGTATGCAACGTATTAAAACATAATGTATCATTCATACAGCATAGCATCTTTCAACATCTTTGCATACCTTGACTTATTAGCTTGAAAACGGAGTAACTCGAGCAGTTTTCGATCACCAAACAATAACTTACTTAAGTAATACCAAGAAAACAGGGGTTTTAAGTTTTTCCGGTCCACTCTACGTTCGGACCGCGGACCGAAACTCCCCCTGCTATTTATGCATTAGTCGTTTCGGTGTCACAACGACTAGAAAACGACAGAAACATGTATTAGAGTGCTAACACAAAACAGTGGTAACTTCAGTAGTTAACGTTTAGAAGTGCCCATCTAAACTGAATAAATGGCCTTGACTTTGAAATAAAACCTAACTTATTTCACCACCAATAGGATAACATACTGAATCACACATTGAAGGAATGTCGTTTACAGTTCAGTATACTCACAGTATAATATAGTATTTACTATACTATCCATAGACTATAGAATTTAATCCCAATCCCCTTCCGTCTCGACTTGTTTCGCGTAAGATTTTATGTGCATCACTTTATTTATACTTTCCAATCAGAGGTTCTCAAAGTTGGAGGAATATTGCCCTTTAATTTTGTTAATGCTAGCTTGAGTGACAGATTAGTCCCTACTACACTTTCCTAATATACCACCTTTGGCTTTATCATTAGACCCGTTTCCCCTTTATCGTTTCACCCGCATTCTTGTGGGATCTTATGTTTTCCCGGGATAAAAGTAGCCTATGTGCTATTCCAGACTATTATCTAACTCTGTGCCAAATTTCATCCAAATCCTTTCAGTAGTTTTTGCGTGAAGGAGTAACAAACATCCATCCATCCATCCATCCAAACTTTCACATTTATAATATTAGTAAGATTACAAAGGTAAACTTGTGGTCAAGTTCAAACCTATCTAATGTCATATATTTTTTTTTTAATTTAAATGAATTACTTTGACTGTGTTATCAACAATACCTACAATAGGTAAGTACTAAAAAATATGTACAAATGACATATTTCAATAAATATTTCCTCCTTTAAAATCTCTAGATTCACTGGTTTAGACTATATGTCTTCTTTCACATTTTTTATTTAAATGTATTAAAAAGAAATAAGAAAAGAAAGAAGAAAGGGGTAATCCAAAAACATTTGCAATCCACAGCCTTGGGCTAACTAAGTATAAGATACATGTGTTGTATGTAGTCTTTATTGGATAAAAAGGAATCCAGTATGAGTTTAGAAATTAGCATTTACAAATTGACGGCGTTGTAATTTATTCAATGAAATGCGCGTACGCATAAATGAACATCGTTCATAGTTAGAATATCATAATTAAATTGTCTGTCGGTTCTAGAACGTTATGTTTCATTTATATACATACATAGGTATATTTACAATTTATATTTTTTAAATGGCCTAATGCCCAATGTGTATACTCAGAAAAACTGTGCACTGTATAGTTTTGAATAGATTTTTAAAAATACTGATATAGCTTCTAAATGTGCAAACAACGTTAGGAAGTTTAATCCAATAGGTAATGATCTTGAGATTTTGATGATAGAAAACAGGCAAGTGCACTTGATAGCTAGTTTCCTTCTAAACTCTGGTAACTTTATAAAGGTCGCCATCACAAATAATCGTCAATACGGTAATGTCCATAGACGACGGTGGCTTATCATCAGGTAGGCTGTATGCTTGCTTTACAGCCTTCAGACAAAAAACCACTGTCCCAATATTTTAGACAAATTAGATTTTTTTTTAATATACATCTCGCAATGAAAATACTACTTTTAGCCATTCTTCAATAAATATAAAGCTACGAATTATAGCTATTTAATAATATTAAAAAAAAAAACAACAAACCGAAATCATGTCGACTATATTTCATGATTTAAACATTGATTTTTGGCAATGTAATAAAGAAAATTAATATATTGATGTGGCGAGAACGCGACGATTTATTTACATTCTGAAATACTGGCATCATGACAATATACTGCTACACTTTATTATTTAAAATGATTTTAACCGACTGTGAATAGTACGTAACTAGCTTTTGGCTGGCTGCTTATCAAACAAAAGCCTCATACATCAATGACAAGTTCATTCATTTCTAATTCTAAACATGTTGCGAAATGTAACAAACAAACGTTTTTTGATTAAAAAAATACGTGTGGCACTCGGGGACTGCCGCAGTAAAGCTATTGCATAGCATTTTTTATCAACTTATGCAATACACATACATACACGTTGTGTGGAAGGTGTTAGGTTTTTTCGTTACGAAATTTCTTGATTCGGTCGCCGCGCTTAAAGCCCGAAGCCCGCGATAAAAGCTATACAATAGCTTAAAAAGTAATCATTCATCTTTTTACAATATTTCACGAAACCTTATTAAAATATCTTCATTCCTTAATCCCATACAAATATGTCTGAGAACATAATCCTACATAATCTAGACGTTAATATCAACAGTGCACTGAAGGTATGAGCAAAAAGTATTAAGGTTGATTCACATTAGAACGACACGGTACCGGAACGCGGCCCTTACGACTTATGATACCGCGCCCGAGGCGTTCTAGATTGTCTATGAAACAGATAGGCAATTAGGGCTCGCAAAGACATAAATATGTATTGAAACAAATGAACCTGCAATATTATTATATTCATTGTTCATACAAGCTTTCACCGCATCCAAGCTCTATAACCTTAGGATTATTTGTTGAACATAGATTAATCCGTGGGCGTAAATTTATATCATCAACAGTTCTTGAATTTATTCTAGACTGATGAATACGTGGGGCACTCAGAAAGTTTTGAGAAACTTTAAAAAATAGTTTTATGAATTAAGTTTTTTTTTTTAATCTTTTCAAAGAACTCTTCACCAGTATCTATACAAAGTTTCATGCGTCTAAACCAATTTTCGAAACACTTTTTCCAATCTGCCGCGAGCCACCTTTTCTATGGCCTTCTGGAACGCTTTTAGCGCATGCGGCACCCATCGTGAAACTATCCTCCTCACGCGAAGATGCTCATGTAGAATTTCGTGAACGCTTCCCGATCCAATTTGCAGTATGTGCTGAAGCTCTTCATACGTAATTCGCCTATTCTCTTGAATTCATTTTTTCACTGCTAGCACGTTTCCTTCCGTAAAAGATGTCAAAGGGCGACCACTTCGTTTTTCATCCCTCAAAGTTAGCCGACCGCGATGAAATTCGTTATACCAGTGGTATACGGTTGCTTTAGAAAGGCCTTCATCAATAAATTACATTTGAAGTCTATCCTACGATTCGCCCGGTTTAAGACGACATTTGAAATCATAAAAAATCATCGCGCGAAAGTGTTCCTGACGCAGATCTATTTTTCAATGAGACACGATAGTTCAAATTAGCTCTTAAAAAAAGCGGAGGGATGTTTTGTAATTGAAATGTTTGTATTTTTACTTATAAATAATCGTGTTTTCTAAATAAATTATAACTGGCCAGTGTCAAAAACACAAAAACTTTTTTTCTCAAAACTTTCTGAGTGCCCTGGTATATAACATTTGCGAATGATTTAGATTTACTTTTATCAACTAATTGAGGCTCATCACCGCTTTTAATTTTGGACAAAAATTTGAAGATCTATCTATTTTCACAGATTTTTGCTTAATATAATATTAATTTTTCATACAACAATTAAAAGAAACACAAACACTCTGTTGTTGTAAGTTTGGGTGTAGGTATCTAGTATAAGAAGTATTTCAGTTATCTGGTTTCCATATTACCTACATGCACTGCCTAGTTTGGGATCAGATGGCCATGTGTGAAAATATCCCAGGATATTGATTAATTATTTATAAATATATTGTAATGAGTGTCAGCCCTTTCAATAAGTTCCCGATTTGTCACTCGTACCAGTCCCGAACCGCAGCGATGTAAATGAGGCCTTAATGTCGGATTGAAACGTAACGCTTTGATTCGCGCGCCGCCACTAGCAACACTGACAGATGTTATGATTAGTGGCGGGTTTTTGCTGGCCCTACGGTATGGTACAAGATATAGACGTACAGCGGGCCATTGTGTTTCAAGCTATTTAATTAGTTACTTTATGGCAAAAATGCCATGCTTAAGCGAAGGCGTAAGTAGGTATGTATATTTTTTAAACAAATAAACAGTAATTTTCAAATGATATTACAACTTTATTATTCAATTGTCATTTTTAATCAATTACATAATTATGAAAAGTGCAAGAACGTATTTTTCACGTTTTTTTTTCCTAAATAAAATGCCATGCTAAAATCGCTCATAGTTTACAACTTAAACGTAATCCGAACGATAAATTGAGTTGTATTTTTTTATTATGCCGACTGGTTATTGGTGATACGCTAATACGGTTCTGTTTTTAGAGTTGCTAATTACCTTTCCTAACAAAAAACTATATATCTACCAACATATATAATAATTGACAAGTATATTAAAATATTTATGTTCTGAATAAATTAGTACCTTTAAAGATGTCTAATGTTACGAGATATACATAATTTTACTAATATGCTTTTTTTGAGATCTTTTCATATTAAAAAATGTATGCTTACAGAACTGTTGCTTTATCATATGCTAGCTGTTCCCCGCGGATTCACCCGCATTCCCGGGATAAAAAGTATTCAAAAAATCACGTCGATCCCTTGCTTTGTTGCTATGTGAAAGAAGAACAAACCAACAAACAATAAGGATAATTATTAAGGGATAATTATTGTCCAACTCAGGCCTAAAGTCGAAAGTAATTTCTAACCCAATTTTATGGCAAATCATATATCTTGTAAATATATATAGAAATGAAGATATACACGTCAACTTTATGAGCCTTAGGTAAGCTATTCAAGTCGGGTGCGCACGCGCATATCATAACACGACAATTATCAAGCCATTACCAAGTGCTGATTGACATGTTACATATTCATAATCGGTAATAAGCCCTTGTTAGTGACAGACTAATTTACTTTTATTTAGGTTAGGACTTATAAAGCGGTTATTATAAATATAGAAAAAGTTGTTAGGTTTAATTTTGTATGTTGTATGTATACTTGTATTTCTGATCATTATATTTAGTGTCATAAAGACATAACTTGTGACACTAAAGGCCGATTTTTCAATCACTGGATAAACCACAGAGGTAAACCTTAAATAATTCCTCTGATAAGTCCAAAAACTGTTCTAATATCAAAATAACAACTTTTAACTGGCCATTGAAAAATCTAGATTAAATATGATTAGTACAATTTTTGTACATGTATGTATGTAAGGTTTAACCCATATTAAAGCGAAAATTTGATTAACAAAAAAAAAAAAACATTCAAAATTTCATTTTAATTTAAAAAACCTTTAAATTAATCTTACCTTTACATAATAAATATCTATAAATATTCAAGGTATACCATGTGAAAATGCCTATTATTATCTTTTTTAATTAATCTAGAAACAGAGTATTGCATCAATGCCAACATTGATTGATAGCAAGACAGGCTTAGAAAAAAAAGGAAAGACTTTAGATTATCTAGATTCTTATCTAGCAGCTGCGATAAAATTATCTACATTTCCACCTACTTTATATCCAGGTAAAGTCTACGGAACTTATTACATGGAAACTGGTAATATGTTTGTTAGATCACGAAACTGATTGTGACTTTTCTATTTTGTTAAATAAATAAATATTATCATGTAGGTATATTTTACCATGTATATATATAATTGCTCTATTAATTACTTATACACATTTTCTATTTTATTAAAATTAAAGTATAATTTTATAACTTCTATTTTTTTTATAGAAAATTAAAACTATTTTTTTTTTGCTATTTCAGAGTTGATTCCATAGTAAAAGTTATTCAGCATGATAAACCAGTATAGGTTTCGAATAGAAACCATCTTTAAATATCCACCTTGTATACTACATACATCCGCAATCTATACTTTTAAGTCTGTAACCTCGATTGACCGAGGCCTCACTGTACGGCCCTTCAGCATTCCACGCTGCAAGTCAGGTATGCCTTTTGGCCTCAAACAGCTGTAGGTACTCTAGTGAATCCTAAACAAAATAAACTATGAAGGAAAACATCGTGAGGAAACCATAGCACGGTGGTAGGGTACTTTGTAGTACCCGCCTGGCTGGCTACCACCCTCAAGTTGAAAATCTGTCGCCAAACACCTATTGGTGTGTTCCGGCAGCTGTACTTGAGAGCCAGATCCTTCTAGGCTTTGTGTGCTTACCACCTTCGGCCACATCATCACCTACCATAGTGAGATTGTAGTCAAACACAAGCCTATACAAAGTAAAAAAAAAAAAAACTACAAAATTCTGTTTTCCTAAGTACAATGAACAAATTAAGTTTACTGATTTATATTTATTATGAATGTAACATAATACTTAATGTTATAACAAATATTGTTAAGAACAACATTGGAATTCAAACAAACGTGTATGAAACCGGGTCATACATTTAGTGTGTCGTCTATTTCAGTCGCACAGTTATTGCGCAACGATTAACTTGAATTATGTGTACCTCTTATGTCTATTAAATTAAATATTGGTTTAAATGAGATTGAGAATCGTAGAGATGCTGTCTTCTCAGATTTAAGTATATTTTAACCCGTTTTAACGTTGAAAAGAGCCTAACTAAGTTCTAAATTGAATAAATAAGTCAATAATCAATAATAATTATAGAATATATTTTGAATTATCATATAGGATACTTTTGTATCCCGGAAAAACCTCTGAAACCTCGAGAACGCGGGTGAAACCGATGGTTAGAACTATTTACTATTTTTCGGTAAAGGGGAACATCGAGAGGAAAACTTGCATACCCATATTTAACAATCATAAATCCGTTCGTTTCCGATCAATTTCAAGTTAAACTTAAAATTATATTATGCGTTTTGTGTTTTAAAATGTTTATATGTAGGCTCTCTCTCAACAACTAATTAATTATCTCGTAATGATTTTGAACTTCAGATACAACCGGCCATGCGTGAGAATCCAGGCTCAAAATTCAATAAAGAAGATGTTCCTAATCAAGGCATTATAATAAAAAAAATAACCTCACTTAAATATTCACTATAAGCCCCAATGGTTCAGTGCCAATCAATCCGTGCAATTAGCTCGACAGATCCCGTTCAATTCCCGGATCGGGATTATCTCATTTCCCTAAGCACATACACACGCGATGTGTCCTTTTTTGATTCATTAATTGCACAGTACGCATTTGCTCAGTAGGTCAACTTTGATTGAATATTGGTCAATTACTTGCATAATATTTAATATATCAATTAATCTTTTCGCCAACAAACTGTGTTGTGCACTTGTGCAGATTGGCGAAACTAAGTTTTTAGTGCATAATAAAAAATTAAAAATTGTTCGATATAAATCTTCCTACTTAATTGATTTATGATATTTTTTTTTTCTGGTATTTTGTCTTAGATTTTAATATTACATAAAATTGTTATTATCAGACGTTGCTGTCATAGTAGGTACAATAGGTTTAGTGAAACGAAAATTATTGTATTAAAAAAATACTTACAAGCTAAAGTAAAATTAAAAACGAAACTACTTATTAAAAAAAACCAAATCGCTGCCGAGCTGGCAAAGCTGGCAGCACTGTCACGTTAAATAGCAATGCCAATTTTATGGACAAAGTAAATGTCAGCTCTCTAGTCATGATCTTGAATGAGTCGAATAGAAAAAATAGTTAAAGCATTTAGTAAAACAAATACTACCTACATATTAACTATTCATTTTATTCTTATGCAAATTGTAAAAACCCGAGTTACTACAATACTATATTATTAAAACAACTCTGTCCGTTACTCGCAAGCAATTCTATTTCACTACGTCGTTTAAACACAATCAGTAAACAGACGATAAATATTTAAGGATCAACATTTGAATTGGCATTCGCGGAATGTTGTTGAGTTACTACGTCTTCATTACACTGTGGTAATAAGAGAATTAATAAGGCGATACTTAGCGTATCTCTTCAATGCTGTTGACCTCAAGGTCGTAGGACTGAAGGGTGGCGATTTATTGAATGGGGTTAGCATTCTATTTATTTGCAAGTATTGCAACTGCAATATTGTTTGAAGAAAATTATTGGAAAAACTTTAAGTTGGGAAAGGGGTGGGTTATTGGCTAAACGAAAGGTGAGAGCCTTAATTGAAGTTTGATTCAGGATCTCTTCCTTTGAGTTTGAACTTTAAGCTTACCTTAAAACCTACGGATTTGCCCGTGGGTTTTTTGAAGAAGAAGTCTTGTAATATTTACCGTGTTTAAATATACAAAAAGTTTGTTCATATTTTAATGGTTGATATTATCAATAGGCTATACTTGTGTACTTAATAATTATAATAAAATATTTCAGTCAAACAAAAGTGTGAAGACGTCACGACCACTGAGCTTCATCGCCTCTCGCGGGTGTAACAGCGGGGGACAGCTAGTAGTCTATATTTTCGAAACAATCTACATACTTCGTTAAATTATCCGTCCCGCTATTACACAACATCTTTTTTTTTTTATACTACTCAGGTGGCAAACAAGCATACGGCCCACCTGATGGTAAGCGGTTACCGTAGCCTATAGACGCTCATAACACCACCATTTTATTTTTTCCCTGCCAGGGGTATCACTCACGCGTTGCCAACCTTGAGACATGAAGGTGTTAAGTCTTCTGTGCCTGTAATTTCACCGCCTTCCATACCCTCCTAACCGAAACACAGTAATAGATATGATATGGTGGTAGTACTTCCCCGGGCGAACTCTGCACTAAGAGTTCTACTACCTTCAAAATCTACATTGATTCGGTCATTTATAATTCTTTTTTTAAAATTCAAACCATTTTTGGTCGCCACTCACATATCACGTATTCATTTTAAGCTAAATGCGTCCAGAAAAAGGTTATAAACAAAACATTTTAGTCTGTAACAATGTAATCCTTTGTAATGTTAACCGACTGCCCATTGTGAACTTTTTGTAACTTGATTCCGTGTTTGTATTCAGTTCAGTTTTCAGTGATGGAAACACTCAAGAATTTGTGTTATTGGAAAAGAATTAAGTGTTTATAAGGAATTTCAACGACACGGTGGCCATGTTGATGCATGAAGACAGAATAGGCGTGACGGGCATAGGGCTCACATCGGATGGAAGATGTGCGCCACGTTGCGCCCGTTCTCAGTTCTGTCTGTCTTGCGCTTTAGTTTTCTATTAAATATATTTTTCAGTAGACTAAAATAAATCTAAAATAGTTAACGTCCCGCATTTTCCTTTGCGTTCCAGAACATTCTAAGGTTTTCATGCGTTATAAAGTATCGTCTCGTACCGTCTCTCTGTACTAACATAAAATACTGAAAACTGCATAGTCCATTAGTTTTTTAGATTAGGAAGACCATTCATAGGCACAAAAATATTTTACCATACGTAAATTTGACCTGCGTCTGTACTAAAAATCTTAAACAGATTTTTTCTGTTTTTTTTTTAAATTGTATATCGATATCTTACTTGCAAACATGCATTTTGCCACTATTATAAGTGACGACGTGGCGGAAGGGCGTAAGGGCCTAAGAGCTGGCAACTGGCTCTCATAAGCACATGTTTATTTACAAAGGTACTTCACAAGACCTGTATAAACTCACCAATTATATTAATTTACGTATACAATGTATTTTTAATGGACTAATTAATAAAACCACTATCGATCACTCAAGAAAATATCAATAACAAATAACTACAATATTTAATTAAGTATACTTCCTTGATGTTAATTATTATTCTAATTACATTTACATTAAATATACAATGCTATTAGAAATAAATTGGCGCCAACTGATCGATTTGAATAATCATAAATTAGGACTTGCAAATTATGTATTAATTGATTAAAATTGTAAATAAAATTATAATGTTTACACTGTTTGTCAGATTTATGGTTTATGCAAAATTTACAATCTTCTTTTACATACTAAGGGACGATATATATCTAACCATATTTTCTGGGCATACTAATATTATAAAGCTGAAGATTTTGTTTGAACGCGCTAATCTCAGGAACTACTGGTTCGATTTGAAAAATTTTCAGTGTTTGATAGCCCATTTATCGAGGAAGGCTATAGGCTTTTTATCCCGGGAAAAACAACATCCCTCGGGAACGCGGGTGAAACCGCGCGGGAAAGCTAGTAGGTAATAAAGACCAGATTAAATGCCTAGATGTTAAAAAAAAGACAAATGAACGCAAAGATGCATCGTAATTTTCCAACTTTTATTTCGAATTCAGTCACAAAAGTCTAAAATAGTATATTTTATTTGTTTTATACAACTAAAATAGTTACATAGGTCATCCTATCTAATCTAATATTATGGAAACCGCGGGGGACAGCTACCTACTTAGTATTATAACGTATTATAACAATACTGCTGACTTTCTTACCGGTACTTCTAAGTTGAAAGCTAACTTCAAATTCCGATCCGGTGTATCATCTTCATTAGATCTGGCCATAAACTTCTAAATAAATAACTTTATCTTTGACTAATAACTATGTTTATAATACCACTTAAAAACTAAACACTTAGTGCTAACGTAGTAAGTTAGTAACTCGTTGTAATAGACAGGTAGGTAATTTAAGTAATAGAAAACTGGGTAGGTAGATTTGTTTGAAAGTGCTCGCTAGATCACGACGATGATAGCTCTGTGTTGGCGACGTTCGAATCCTACAATGAGCTTGAGCTTTCGGTGAAGGAAAACATTGTGAGGAAACCAAAGCACGTTGATAAGGTACTTTTTAGTACCCGCCTGGCTGACTACCAAGGGTAAAATTCTATCGCCAAACGCCTACCGGTTTGTTCCAGCAGCTTGAGAGCCAGATCCTTTTTGGTTTGGTACTCATTGTGACTTTTAAAAAAAGTTTGTGAAAATTCACATATTTTTCCTCAACATAAAAATTACTTTATCTACCAACATAATCTTTATTATTCAAAAATAATACCATTCGTTTCAATAAATCACAATATGGTGACGCAAATGGGCCGGCGGATAGACGGACAGACCGACAGACACGATTACATTGTTCTAGATCTAGATATAGAACGGATAATACTACAACTATACAATGATTGATTATCATGCAAATTAGTTTCGGAATGGAATCAATTTACTAAGCAATTGATTTTATTAATAGTTGTAATCAGTTATTGGTGTTGTGGGATATAACTTCTTGCTAACTTATATAATAACTTGCTGACTTCCTAGACATATTCAGCATCATAGGAATGTTGGAAATGTTCCACTACCTAGTTAGACTTTATTCATTCTTAGTATGTTTGTTATTGAATCATTCATGCCCTGAAAACCGAATGAAAGAAGTTCAAGTGAAGGAGATCTGAATTATTCGTCATAATACTTATTTTTGCCACCAATTTTAATTATATAAATAGATAAAGATAAATATCTTGGGACATCTTTCCTCTCACATGGCCATCTGACCCCAAAACTAAGCAGAGCTTGTGCTATGGAAGCCAGATAACTGATATACTACGTATACTACTTTTCTTTTGTAAATATATCGATAATTACACCCAGACTCAGGACAAACAGACATGTTCATGCACACAATCGAACCCACGACCTGTGGCGCGATAGATAGGGTACCTTACCAATCACGGCCCGTCAAATCCTATAATTGTTTAAATTATATACTTTAATTTTAATAATCTAGCTTTCTACCCCCACTTTACCCCCTTAGGGCCTTAATTTAGAAAACAGTTCCATAGATGATGCTTTTTTTTACTTTGTATAGGCTTGTGTTTGACCACAATCATGGTAAGTGGTGATGTGGCCAAAGGTGGTAAGCACACAAAGTCTAGAAGGTGCTTACGTTGTTATAATGAACCTGGTTACTAAATTTCATGTTTCCAGACCCTGCGGCCAGAGCTTAGAGCTAGCCAGTCAGTTTCTCCTTTCATATAAATTATTTGATTGTGAATTAATTTGTGTATTTCTTTTCAGGTAAGTTCCTACCTACCGTTTGACAGCAATGAACAACTTGAGTTCTGTAAGTACTTAATTATGAGTTAAACAAAATGTTGTTTCGTCGAAAATAAACAACAAATAAAATCACATCATTACCGCGATACATATCAATCAGTTTTAAGAACAAGTAATAAAACAGTTCCAAAAAATCATCACCATAAAGGAGAATTTTAATTGTGCAATCTCTTCATTTAACTCCTCACTCGAAATTGGCTGCGAACAGAGAAGCCGCGTCAATTTTGACCCTTTACGATGTCAAAAGAAAGGCATCAAGACTCAATCATAATAGTATGTGTGAAATAAAATGTGTCCACGAAAACTGCGAGTACCTAACTAACAAAAAAACTTATTTTTCCGTTTTCTCAAATATTGGTTAATACCTTTTAGGTGCTTTCAATAAAGAGCCCTAAAACCTTACTAATAAGATATATTATGATCTTTAAAATATTCGTCATAAAATATAACTGCGTCAGCTTTCTCTATTATGCGATTTTCTCACCTTCAAATGAAACGGAGAGGTTTTTGACGCAGAAATATTATTGAAGTTTCACTTTCGTTAATCAGTTGTTATTTATTTACTTACGAATAGGTCTTTAACAAATAAATGAAGGAATAATTGTTGTTTGGAATTAATCCAAGTTCAAATATTTGCTGATAATTTGTCGCGATTAATTTTCAGTTTCACACGAGAATTCGTTTGGCAGATCAACTACATTTCTGACGTATGTGCCAGGTTAATTTACTCGTAGTTTTGTATTTTAGTACCAGACTGGGTAAAAGGTATTCTATACTATAAATACATCGACGTTAAAAAGAATGTCGTTCAATATTTCAAAACTTGCATGAATGTCCATGTTTCAATTCCATTAAATTTAATAATCTATACTAATACTAATATACTAATAATATTATAAAGCTGAAGAACTCCTGGTTCGATTTGAAAAATTCTTTCAGTGTTGGATAGCCCATTTATCGAGAAAGGCCCCTCGGGAACGCGGGTAAAACTGCGGGGCGGAAACTAGTATTTAATATACAGGTACTAGCGAAATCGCATTAACAATCATAAAATGCAATTAAAATAAAGAGGTGTCAAGCGTTCCGTTTTCTGGCCCAATAAATCTACCTTTCTCCGTGCGTCCCATTTACTATAACCCGCCAATTTTATGGCCACAATTAAGATGCATCGGCGGTTCTTAATGGTCGTTTTGCATGTTCGCTCGTTCGCGGAAGTTTGTCTTGCGCCTAACCGCCTGTGCGCCGACAAATCAAGTGTAAACACACCCTAATGACGTATTGTGGACACGGCTGAATGATGAGCTTTCGATTTATTTATGCGCAGGTATTTATCAACGGGGTAAGTGATGCTCTGTCAAGGCAATTAGCACAGTGAAAACTGTTAACGAATGGTGAAGATGATGTACAACAAGCAAGTGATTTTCTACAATCATCATCAGCTATTCGTAGTCCACTGCACGATACAGCCCAAAGGTTGTTCTCATTTCATTCATGTTATTATTTTTTCATTTTTTTGTGTTTATACTTATTATCCGACAGTCCAAAAAAAATAGATGAAAAGTGTCTTGCCGGTTCTTCTCAGTTGAATGCCGACCTCCGAACCGGTGGTAACTTCAGTAACTTCTTTTTTTAATTTTTTTTTATTACGTTTATAAATACCTTTCTTATGATAGGCCAAAAATGCTGGTGGCAATATTAAGAAAAATAAATTAATTTAAATTCAAAATCCCATAAAAAGAGTGCGAAGTTCCACAAAAAAAAAATTAAAAGGGCCTTATACCAAGGCCTCATTTGAGTGATAATATACAACGCGATTTGAATTTAGAATTACAAATGACAGGTCAAATTAGGAAAATATTGTACGAGAAATTAAATAATCGAAGTGTATGTTATAAATTACATTTTCCTAATTAATTTAATAAACATATCGTAGCGCATCTTTATAGGGATGTCACTGGAAATTTCATATACTTTAAAATAAGATAGTCCTTGAAACTTTAATCGACAGCTTTTCTCAATTTTAATCAAACTTATTTATTCACTTCACTACCAACTACAAGTTTTCTATGTGCAATTTTGTGCTTTACTAGTTTTCGCACACGGTTACACTCACGTTCCCGGGATTAAAAGTAACTTATGTCACTCTCCGGTTGATTAACTATGTATATATAAAAAATGGCGTCGATCCGTTACTCCATTCCTGTGTGAAAGAAGGACAATTACACTTTCAGATTTATAATTGTAATAGATAGGGAAGGGAAAAATAGCTTATTAGCAATTAACTTAATAAGTGAATGAAAATATCTTCCGGAAAACTCGCGGTAATATGTATCCAAACACCTCTAGTGATGTAACAATAACTGCGAAAGCGAAAGTAAACATAAACAATAGAATCGATAATGCAAAGATGAATTCGTCACACTCACAGCCCTAAACGCCTCAACGTTTAAATTAATAGGTGCTTTAAGCGTAAGCAATCCGCTGAATTTAATTTATAATGCATTGGGAACATCGAACCCAATACCACATACTTACATAGAAATCTAAGTAATATAGAACTACTTTCCAATTACATTAATTGATAATGCGAGTCTCCAAGTAATTGATCATCATTAGTTATAACAACTTTTAATTTAATCCCACTACTAGTGGTGAAACAAGGCTTTATGATAGCAACTACTACGGCTTTTTACGTTGGAACATGCCGCCACAAATACTATGAACGTTTGTAATTAATCTATACTAATATTATAAAGCTGAAGAATTTGTTTGTTTGTTTGAACGCGCTAATCTCAGGAACTACTGGTTCGATTTGAAAAAATATTTCAGTGTTGTATAGTCCATTTATCTAGGAAGGATATAGGCTACTTTTTATCCCGGGAAGACACAATATCCCTCAGGAACGCGGGTGAAACCGCGGGGCGGAAGCTAGTAATAGATATGAGTAAATTTTTTATCAGCTTTTTTTTACAAAACGATATTTAATGGTTTTACAATATGTGCGAATCTTACAATGAACTTGTGCTTTCTGTGAAGGAAAACATTGTGAATAAACCGTAGCATGGTGGTCTGATTTTTGTGATCTTTGTAGTACCCACCTGGCTAGCTACCACAATCATGTTGACAAAACTGTCGCCAAACACCTGCTCGCATAAGCTTGGTAGCTTATACCACCTTTGACCACATAATCACTTATCATTGTGAGATCGTGGTCAAACACTGCCCTATAAATAGTTAAAGAGATTTGGTAGTATTTTTTTTTTGTTTCTAACAAAAATAATCATAATCTGTACTAATATACCACTTCTATAATTAAGACTTTCATGGCATGTATATAGCATTGGAATTAGATTCCATCCTGGTTATATATTAAGAATAACCGTTAGTTGCATGGCGTTTATTGTTATACATTGGTGATGTCGAAGCCGAAAGGAATGTACGAAGGCCTCTGCTGTAACTAGAGGAACTAGACCAGTAGAATAATGGCACTGAGTTTGGTAAATTCATTGCTAAACTGCTTACGGCCAAGCTGATTGGTAACTTTGCATGTTTTTCAACAAAAAGTGAAAACAATAAATGTAACTTTTGTATTTTGTGAAATAAAATTGTCATGTCAGATGTAGTAATATGTAAATTTGGTAACTTTGCATTTTAACTTAAGTGTTGAACTCAATTTTGTTTAAGCTTTGTATGAGAGCATGTTTGTTTAGTTATCTTTAATTCTTTTTATCGTGTAGTATTGCTCGTAATATTTAAGACATTTCGGTATAATGAAGATCACGGGCCTAAGCCAAGTGAGCTTCATGTTGTACTAGTTGTGGATTATTTAGATCTTCCTGTAAGAATGTACGGACAATGCGACATGTGTTCAAGATTGAGGCCTTTTGCATAGTCATATAGGTGTTCTCGGGGATGTCTATTATTTTTAATGATTGGAGTAGGTGTTTGGGGATTACGCCTGTACTGGATAGCACGAGCGGTACAATGTACGCTTTGTTCATTTTCCAAATTCTTATAATAAAAATGTTACTTATTCAATCTAAATATGTGTTTTTTTTATTATTGAGACAATAGTTGTATGTATTATGTGAACGTTGACAGTTGTCACATAAAATAATACATTCACAGAACTTTAAAAATAAAAATATTGGCTTATTAGTCGTTTTTATGACGAATCTACCCATTTTTTCTTATTTCAACACAATGAGGTGAAATCATAGTCATAATACAAACGAGCACAAAAAAAATGTTGCCAAAATTTAAAGAAATCGAAGAAGGAAACTGCAATAACAAGCAAAACCAATTACATACATGAAAGTTATAGAAACTACCACAGTGGTACAGAATATATTAAACGGTTTCCCGTTATGGTTGGTAATGAACTGGATGGCTATGGGTTAATGATGGCGATGGCGGCGGAAGCTCTATGAGCGACATCACGTATAACTCTGTGGTGCGCGGGCGCCGGTTCTACGTCACGCCGCGCCGTACGGAAGGTGTATTCTGTAATACTTGATATAATGATACTTTATGATTAAGTTGTAGTATTCAATATCCCTACTTCAGTTTATTTCAATTTATTGAAATGTCGAGGAAAATATTTATTTATACTCGGCATCATAAAAGAAAAGACAAAAAAGGAGGGCTTACAGGGCATCAAAAAAATCATCCGCATCACTGTCAACAGGGAAAGTGCCCAAAATGCTACGTTGGATGGCAATGCTGCCAGCATTTTATATAAATTGTTTTTTTTTTTTTGACGGGACACGAATGTCGGCGAGCACTTAGGGCTCTCAACTGAACTTAAAAACTACAAAAATTTTGGGCAACGGTAGCCTGAGGGTGCCTCCTGCGGGGCTCATACCTCGGCTCAGGGGGTTGCCAGGGGATTGAAGTCCTCCCTTAGCATGCAACAATATTATTCAGGGATCGGTCGGATTTGCTAAGGGTGCAGCTCGGGCCGCTTAAACGGGACGAAACTGAGAGGGACGTCGCGACGGTCCTCGCCGGCGAGGACGAAATCTGGGTTGACCAATAAATTATACGAAATTCCTACGCAAGTAAAATTACACGATACAAGCTTGTTCTTTACTTAGTCTCACCTGTAGTGGAGCTTATCTCTCTAATACCATTAATTGAACACGAATGATCTATAAGAGCTAATTATACAGCTAATAATTACAAAACAGAATAGTCCCCGCGCTTCATATCTATGATCTAGTCTAGGGTAAGTTCGAGTCTAGGACTAGTAACTTAAATCATTACCAACATTCTCTAGATGTCTGCTAGATTGCATAATTTGATTGCTTTATTCTAAGTCTAGTTTAAGTCAATTAGAATTGGGTTTCTATCAATTAGAGGTTTGTAATTGGGTTAACCTTTGAGATTGATAGTGGTTTAAATTTCATGTTATTTTATTATCATTAATTAGTTTCTAGGCTTTGACCTAATGTCCATAGACGACGGTTACCACTTACCATCAGGTAGATTGCGTGCGAGATAGTCAGCTTTCCGTAATAAAAAAATAGTGATCTAGGGACTTGGGGGACTTTCAATGGTGTAATGAAGTTACCACCAGTCCGAAAGTTAGCCTTCAACTGAGAAGAACCGCCTAGGAAGTCAGCAGATTATATTTATTACTAGCTGTCCCCCGCGGTTTCGCCCGCGTTCCCGAGGAAAAAAGTAGCTTATGTCCTTCTCCATACTACCTATAGGCTATCTGCGTACCAAATTTCATCGCGATCGGTTCAGCGGTTTAGGCGTGAAATTGTAATAAATAAAAAAACAAACTCACTTTCGCATTTTGTTCTAAGTGCTCTCACAAGTCCCAGGTGAACACAAACCATCACGATATCATGTCCTCTAAGCTTGAACTTCATTGTAGAATTCGAATTTAGAACACGATCTTGTCTATGGTAACTGACGTCACAGTACTCTCTAATCGATACTAACCTCTTTATAACTGGCGGTATTTTACAGTAGGAACCACACACACAGATCGCCACCTGCCGATTTAGAACGGAAACCCACGATAGTTCTCACTTCAGTTTGCATGAACGGCCCATTGACTCTGCACATTGGAGTACAGAAACTCGCATCCAATTCACAAAAGTGATTTAATTACAAGAGGCAAGTGGTAATGACGTCGATTATCTTCGCGGGCGATCTGTTCATGCATTCACATTTCACTATAGCGGGCCCTTCCTTAAACATTAGCATAATGATCGCCTTATTCTATTACTTGGGGTACCTACTCGATTTATTATAGGTTAGGAATTAGGATACGTTTCGGGCGGAATGGCATTAAGTGAGTCTTTCGGTTTGATAAAATCTGAGAACTCCATTTTTGAAATAGTGAAAATTCTTCATTTGTTTAATTCAAGCATATTTTAATCGTCATATTTTTATATGTTAACCTAAGAAACTCGAATTATACCGATTAATCGATATGTTATTCCGCTACATGCTTATTTGGGAACTTATTTTTATTAGTTATTAATAAATTGATGATTGAAAACTTATAACTATTTCTAAATACAATTTATTTCAACTGTACAATAATATAAATTACTACTGAAACTTCAATAAATTAATGATTTCACTAATCATTTATCGATTGTGAAGCAATAAATCAATTACAAATATCGAATTCAACAATCACATCGTGAGTTGCGTTCGAGGCGAGAAATGAAAACCAATAGTAGGTACAATAATTTTAAATAAGGAAGGGCATTTGTGCAACAACGCATCTCAGCGTAGGCGTTATTCTAGTTTCAGGATGCCATTACAAACCTTAACTATATAATAATTGAGAGCAAATTAGATCGTCGGTGGATTACGATTAAATTTATGACGGCCTGGTATGCCGATTATGGGACATCGACAGGTTTGTTACATTAAAGATATTAATAAAGGCTGTATGTAGTCACGCACCTTTAAGGATAGCACCTGGATGACCGAGCTTTGCTCGGTTTTTTTTTTTTAAATGACGTTTTCTAAAAATTAAACCAAGCTGGATCGATTTATCGCCCCCGAAACCCCCTGCATACTAAATTTCATGAAAATCGTTGGAGTTTTTCCGAGATTCAGATTATATATAGTTATATATAATATATATGTATACAAGAATTGCTTGTTTAAAGGTATTAGATAGATATTAATTGGTGGCATTCTGTATCACCTATCTTCTTCATATTTAGCATCTAGGGACTTTGCTTAATCATTTTTCACGTGATGCCCATATGTTACAAACAAAGAAACAAGCAAACAAAGAGACATGATGATTTTATATAACACTAGATTTTCCGCGCGGTTTCACCCGCGATCCCGAGAGATCTTGTGTTTTCCCGGGATAAAAAAGTAGCCTATAGCCTTCCTCGATAAATGGGCTATCCAACACTGAAATATTTTTCACAAATCGAACCAGTAGTTCCTGAGATTAGCGCGTTCAAACAAACAAACACTCTACAGCTTTATAATATTAGTATAGATAAGTATAGATTAGCCTGATTATTTTCTCGGTGTTTTTAAATAGCAGTGTGGTAGTGACATCGAATGCCGTCATAAAGGGCGTGGGTTCGAATCCTACAATGCAATGAGCTTGAGCTTTCGGTGAAGGAAAATATCATGAAGAAACTATAACGCGGTGGTAGGGAGCTACCTTGTAGTACCTACGCAGCTACGGAGAGGCAATTCATTTTAGGCTTTGTATGGTTACCTTTGGCCACATCATCACTTACCACAGTAAGGTTGTCGTCAACATAGCAGGCCTATACAAAGTAAAAATTGAAAAGTAATATATTTAAATTGTCTCAGATAAAAATTGCAACTGTATGGGTTACGGTAAAGTTATTCCAACTTTGAGTAAATACGATAAATAAGTTATGTTTAAGTTGTAACTTAACAGCGGGGGAGTTGACGGAAGTAAATACAGCATTACTTAATGGGGACTTAGTTGATGATTAATTGTGGTAGACACCGAAACATGTTAACTTTTCTATTTACGTTTCAGGATACATCCTAATGAATTGAGACCGGTCTTTAGGGTATATAGCGGAACCCAGAAATTGCAGCGCAAGTTTGAACTTCAAATGTCATAATAATGATGATGACGGGCCGGTTGGCGTGGTTGGTAGGATACCCTTGGATGTGGGTTTGATTTCCACCCAGGACAGACATTTGTGTGCACGAGTATGTCTGTTTAACCTCAGTCTGGGTGTATATTTAGAAATGGGGTGGTATTTCTATAGCAGCTATCTGGTTTCAAAATATATCCTTGAACTTGGGTTTCTATTATCCCAGACCAGGGGTCATCAAATGGTGGACCGCCGACCTATATCGCGCGGACCAAACTTTGACAAACAAATATGTACACGTGGTTATTTTTATTTAATCCGCGCACATCCAAACACAATAATTTGATATATTAGTAACATTATAGTAGGATTTGTACGAAAGGATCTAAGCTTGGTCTCCTGTCATCTTCACCAACCGGACCGGATATTTTATATTTTTTAAATGGACCCCTAATAAACTTAATTGGTAACCCCTGTCCTAGCCTATCCTGGGATACATAAGTAGTAAATGTAATTAAATAATACCTAATTAATTCAGTTTCATGTTAGACTACACATTTTGTAATTCAGTAGTTTGCATGCTTATAGCTCGTTAACTCGAGAATATCGATTAATATCTCAATCGACGCGGAAAATCGAATTGACGGTTCTATTTTAGTGAGAGATTTAATTTTCATCGCAATCGGATTAATGGTATAAAAGTGTATTGGTTACAAACAGAACAAACAGACGAACATTATTTATAATTTACTAGTAATATTATGTTTAATTTAAATATTTGGAAAATATCTCGAATATTCTGCGAACCCCTATTTAACCCCTTAGGGATGGAATTTTCAAAAATCCTTTCTTAACGGATGCCTACTTACATCATAAAAGCTATCTGTATGCTAAATTTTAACCCGATCCGTTCAGTAGTTTGAGCTGTGCGTTGATAGATCAGTCAGTCAGTCAGCTTTTCCTTTTATATATATATCCTCATATACCACTTCGACTTTCTAATAAAAATGAACACGGCCGTAATTGAAAAGAGCAACACTTATGATTTCCACCACAAACTTATTATTGGTGATAGTGAAAAATCATTCAATACTTTATACAGAGTGAAACTAATATTTCCGCGGTTCTAAGCCTTCGCACGTCGACTTACCACTTAACTTATGGCGCAATCAGTTAAGCTGTCCCTAACTTAAGTGAGACTCAAGTTTATGTGATGTGCTTACCTATGAAGTTGTTTTATTAGGCGGCTAGGCCTTATATGGTGTCTATGCGTGAGATATTAGACATTTAAAATCACTAGAAAGTCTCTGAAAAGGATAACTTCTTTAACGATAATGCCTCTTAGGGTTCAGTGATAAGAATAAGCTTTGTTTAACACAACTTGAAGTATAATAATAATTCAGATGATAATAGTAATATTTAGTAGTTATATTAGTAGTATTTTAAGGCGATGATAGCTCAGCGGTAGTGACGTCGGACGCCACGGCGAAGGTCGTGGGTTCGAATCCTACAATGAGCTTGAGCTTTCGGTGAAGGAAAACATCGTGAGGAAACCATAGCGCGGTGGTAGGGTACTTTGTAGTACTCGTCTGGCTGGCTACCACCCTCAAGTTGAAAATCTATCGCCAAACACCTATTGGTGTGTTCCGGCAGCTGCACTTGAGAGCCAGTTCCTTCTAGGCTTTGTGTGCTTACCACCTTCGGCCACATCATCACTTACCATAGTGAGATTGTGGTCAAACACAAGCCTATACAAAGAAAGTAAAAAAAAAAACTATACTATAATATTATAAAGCTGAAGAGTTTTTTTGTTTGGGTGAACGCGCTAATCTCAGGAACTACTGGTTCGATTTGAAAAATTCTTCCAGTATTGGATAGCCCATTTATCGAGAAAGGCTATAGACTTCTTTTTATCCCGAGAAAACATAAGATCCCTCGGGAACGCGGCTGAAACCGCGGGGCGGAATAGCATATAAAATGTTTTTTTAACACTAATCCAACTAGAAACACCGTATCAACACTAAAGCAATTTTGATCTCTATTTTTAATTATTTATCACTGAAATATAGTACCTAATATCAATTTATCCAACAATTCCTACAAAAACAATGTTGAGAATAGCATTTTCAGTGGTATAACGGTTGTATAAGTAGTTGATAAGTAACGGCGCCCTCTGAACTCCCGGTAGTCAAGTTAAAATTATCTTACAGTAGTTTCACCCACTCTCGTTCAACACTTCATGCGTTGCACTTTTAAAATTTCTTGATATTTGATTGTTTTTTAATTTTTTGTAAATATTATTGTAAATGAACAGTAATTAAGTTTTAAATCAATTAACGAGTCCGCAAAAAAGAAAAGACCTGCCTTCAAACTTATCACAAATGTTATTATCTAGTACTAGCAATCTCCCGCGGGTTCTCCCGCGTTCCCGAGAAAAGAAAGTCCCTCTCCATACCATAGGCTTTCTGCGGGGGCTTTTAGGGGTTCAGCGGTTTAGGCGTGAAAAGGTAACAAACAAACGCATTTATAATATTAGTTGATAATATTATGATAAAGTTTATTAATATTGAAAAATCCATGGATCTTACTTAACGATACTTAATATAATTTTTATTTTATTTTCTTTTATTATTACATTTAATAAAAAAAAACTAGTTGCAGTATTAAACTTAATGTTAATCCTTACCCTTCAAATAAATAAAATACACAGATAGTATCAAGTTAGTTACACGCATTACAGTTGCGCACGCGTACCCCAAGCACGTGCCTTTAATATAAACTACGGAACCGACCAAATTAAATAATTCATAAATTAATTATGGATGTTAAACACGCTGTATTTGTTGTCGGCTATTAACACGCCGTTTGACGCCTAAATTGATTTGTCGCGGAACGAGCGTGTGGGGTGAATTATATGAAGTTATTTTTACTTAGATATTTACAATTAGACTAGCTTGGTGCCATAATTAACATCAACCTGTAGTTGACCTTTTGATATATAACTTTATTATCTAACAATAGTAATTAAATTTTCATTTTGCCTTTAGTAGTGGCTTTTTTTTCAAATGGAATTTCATAAGAACATTGTATTCACTTTATTTAAATGTTTACGGCTTATCTTTTGTTTATTTAATTAATTCACCAACTAACGCAATTCAAAAAGGCACAAAGAAACTGTTAAGATCCAATTCTGTTTTTAATTCCCCAATAACTTCATTCAATTTTCTTAAGACAAGTCTATTTCTAGATTCACGATCCAGTTTTAGAAATTAATGTATTCACTTTATTTAAATGTTTACGGCTTATCTTTTGTTTATTTAATTAATTCACCAACTAACGCAATTCAAAAAGGCACAAAGAAACTGTTAAGATCCAATTCTGTTTTTAATTCCCCAATAACTTCATTCAATTTTCTTAAGACAAGTCTATTTCTAGATTCACGATCCAGTTTTAGAAATTAATGTATTCACTTTATTTAAATGTTTACGGCTTATCTTTTGTTTATTTAATTAATTCACCAACTAACGCAATTCAAAAAGGCACAAAGAAACTGTTAAGATCCAATTCTGTTTTTAATTCCCCAATAACTTCATTCAATTTTCTTAAGACAAGTCTATTTCTAGATTCACGATCCAGTTTTAGAAATTAATGTATTCACTTTATTTAAATGTTTACGGCTTATCTTTTGTTTATTTAATTAATTCACCAACTAACGCAATTCAAAAAGGCACAAAGAAACTGTTAAGATCCAATTCTGTTTTTAATTCCCCAATAACTTCATTCAATTTTCTTAAGACAAGTCTATTTCTAGATTCACGATCCAGTTTTAGAAATTACAAAACGAATACGATTAATTAAAATAGGTCTGTACTAATTTTCCATAACAAAGCACCGTTATCGATATCGATAACGTTAATTGTGAATAGTTTCAACAAGTACAACTAAGTCGCAAGCAACCATACTATTTACAATTAAGCATAGAATAACAAACGATTCTCGGTAGACGGTAGCGCCAGCGCCGGCATCTCGTTGCGATTCAATAATAAAATAACAGTTATAATAGAAGTAAGGATGCAGCGTAGCGCATTATCGATAAAAATAGTCTGCCATCGTGGTAGTACATTTTTACAGAAATATAATACAACTATTAAAAAGAAAGAATGTCCAAGTAGTTCGCCATTTACAGTTTTTTTTTTATGTTGTTCACTAACATGCTCACGCACCCCATTCGGAACGAAACTTATTTGGTCATCTACCGAATCCAATGGTTATATTTTGCTGTTTAAGGCAGATATAACTATAAAGATTTTAATGCCAGGCCCTGGTGGTGTGGAAAATAATTGAAAACGTGCATTTTTGAAAATAATTTAAAGTCTAATCTGCCCACTGATAAATATTAAAGGGCTGCAGTATATTGACTGTACATAGGTAGCATAATCATTAGTCTCCTAATCTAGTCGCGTAAATTCACTATGCCATTGGAAATTTTCTCAAAATTTACTTATTAAACTTTTTAAAGTACATACCTCGTAATGACTGATTCAAATTGCTTTTTTTTAAACGTCTAAAAGTTTATTGGCCTCCCATGGACACTGTAACAAAAATCATAATTATGAATCACGTGAAATATCAATTCGGCAATTGAATGATCACAGTAGACAGATTTATCGATATTTATGTTTGCACAACACTGTTTGTTTTCACTGTACACATTTTGCATTCGAAATGCACGCGAAGATTTATTTTTAAATCGATTCCATTTTTATTGGTGTCAACACATCAATGTTTTTATCGATTGAATTGTGATGCGATTTATTTTTAAACATTATTTTAAAAGCTACAATTACCATGTTCGTTCTAAAGTTAAACTTCAATTCAACACAAATATTATGTGTTTGTGTGAAATATAATCAAATATGGGACTCTCTGTGAAAAAAAATGGGTTTATCTATAAATAAAGATGATGACATTTAATACTTAACCCTTTACTACTCAACAGATGTAATATAACTAACTAATGATTGTGATCTAATTGAGTATTAGTAGCGCGGGAATCTCGCTGTAATTCATTTGTAAATAATATCTTAAAATTAAATATTCACAGGATCAACTGAGGCAGGATTAGTTTTCCTGCTCTGCATTTAGGGTTATCACGTCGGTAATAAAAACTATGTTTTTTTTTTCAATAAATCGTTCTAGCTTCGCATTATGCGAAATATTAGATCTTTAGAGTTAAAAATAAAATTCACAAAAATCTTCCAAGTAGGTATTGATGTTACATGATTTATTTCATAAAATATAAATTACATTTAGAGCAATGAAGAATACCTTATTACCCATAGTAACATATCACTATAAAAACTAGCCCCTTAGTGGTAAAATAGTTGTTATTTTACCATATCGTAATAATATTTTTCAGTCAAGCTTAATAAATCGACAACCCTGTATGAACAAGACGTAAAAAGGGTGACAAGTTCACAGTTAAAATTATTATCCTTAAAAAACATCAGATAAGTGCGGTGCGCCCACAAAGGGACGCGTCTTCATATAAATAACCTAAAATATTATACATGTATCAATAGAGAAAATCTTAATTTATTAAGATGTAAGTTGCGATACGACCAATTTATGAAGTAGGACCCTGTGCCCATTACTGAGATAATGATGTTCGATAAAATATAATGTATATTTTTCTAAATATGATCCTGTGACAACCCTAGTGTTGGGGTGACCGACATTTTGATGACTAGTTATTATTTTAATAGCACGAGGTGTTGGTGTCGGTCGGATATGTTCGGCTTTTTTTTTTAGTTATGTCAAGTTTGTTACTCAATTGTTTATTTATCTAGTATTTTTATAACTAACATGGATTTACATACCATTTGTGTTTTTTTTTTTTTTTACTTTGTATAGGCTTGTGTTTGACTACAATCTCACTATTGTAAGTGATGATGTGGCCGAAGGTGGTAAGCACACAAAGCCTAGAAGGACAATAATAAACAAATTTTTGAGTTATATTTATGATGCAGAATATATTACTGAAACAATTTTGAGTAAGTACTCTTTCACTAGATAATATTAAAACCTAATTTTTAGGGTTCCGTATCCAAAGGGTAAAAACGGAACCCTATTACTAAGACTTCGATGTCTGTCTGTCCATCTGTCCGTCCGTCTGTCTATCTCCAGGCTTTATCTCAAGAACCGCGATAGCTAGACGGTTGAAATTTTCACAAATTATGTATTTCTGTTGCCGCTATAACAACAAATACTAAAAACAAAATAAAATAAATATTTAAAGGGGGCATACAACAACAAACGCGTTTTTTTTGCCGTTTTTATAGATAATGGCACGGAACCCTTCGTGCGCGAGTCCGACTCGCACTTGGCGGGTTTTTTTTTATGTATAACAGCGCCTGTCTACTTAGTTCCGTCCCATGGTTTTACCCGCCGAATGAATCTTATATATTACCGGGATAATAAGCATTTATTTCATATTTTCAATGGCGTGATTGAGTACCTAACAAACATTCACACAAAATTCGCATTTATAATATTATTTGGATTTTCAAGTATTTGCATATTATTATAAGTTAGTCAAGAATTCAGTTGTTTCAATATGATTTTCTAATAATCACATAATTCAGTGTGATTCCAGTCATAATCAAATTTGTAGCCTTCAATAGTAAAAAAAAAAAGCTATAAAATTGGAAACTGTGTCAAGAATTTTACTATTGACATTTTAACCGTCCTGATTCCCAAGACCCCAGGTTATCTTAACTGCGTTTTGTTTCAACAACCGCCGTATCTCTTACTAACGAGAGTTTAAAACACTATTAATCGGTGGAAAGTTCCTTGTTTGTAACTGACTGCCGTGTTATTCGTACGCAATTTAGAATTTAAAAAAAATATAAAAACGATAGGGCTTTTAAATAAGAATAGCCGATTAGGATAACATCTATCGATGTCGCTGAAAAATATGCCTTATGTCAATAACTTAAAGTCTACTTAAGCTTTGTTCATATCTTGTTCAAAATTTAATAAAATGTTTAACGCAGTCAGCCGAAATACTTAAGTCCTTAGTATAAGGCATGTGTTATTGAATTGCCATAATACGTTGGACTTAGGCCTAAAGAGGCCTTTAAGGCCTATGTTTATGTAGTGCTCAAAAACATGCAGTTTTCGAACATATCACATTCTGCGTAACGCCATTTTTTTTTTCTAATTGAAGAATACTTTTTGTAATGCAAATATTGTATTTGACCTTAGGTACCTATAATGACAAATGTCAATTAATATTTAAGAAGATAGTAAAACAGAAGTTATCTAAGAAAGGGTACTATAAAGTTTTTGATTTTATAGATGACAAGAAAGCATTTGAATGAATTGTTCGCTCCGCATGCTATTGTTATAATATAAAATTTGTAAATTATACTTTATACCTACTTCTAAGTGCATACCTAATTTAAAATAAAGATACATATCTATTATTGGAACAAGTGACGATTAAAAATACTTGTAATAAAGAAACTTTTGAATATGTAAAATAACTAGCTGTCCCCCGCGGTTTCACTCGCGTAGCGGTTTAAAAAATAGATGTTGACCGATTCTCAGACCTACCCGATATGCACACAAAATTTCATAAAAATCGGTCGAGCCGTTTCGGAGGAGTTTGGTAACTAACATTGTGACACGAGAATTTTATATATAATACTAGCTGTCCCCCGCGGTTTCACTTGCGTAGCGGTTTTAAAAATAGATAAGAACCTATTCTCAGACCTACCCGAAATGTACACAAAATTTCATAAAAATCGGTCGAGCCGTTTCGGAGGAGTATGGTAACTAACATTGTGACACGAGAATTTTATATATAAGATAATAAATCATGTATAATTTTATTTGATTCGATATTCAATTTACAATTTGTCAATCATTATTAATTTTGATATTTATCTTTGTGCAAAACAGTAGGTAGATATAAAAAAATAACCTTTAATGACGATGCAAATTAATGTATGCATAAAATAAAGGCAATGTTTGACGCGGCGATAATTCGCTGAGCTCTATGTTACACCTCTTTCTTTGAGAAACATTTAATTTAATGTTCAAATTATTTTTTACCTTTTTTCGAATGTAGCAAAATTACCTACTCTTGAACTAACGTTCTACCTATGTACCTACGTCCTTAACGTAACTTGTCACGTTCGAAGTTATCTGGGGTTTCTTTTTCTGTTTATGGTATTTGAATGAAATTCAAACCCATAGCCATGATAAAGTGAAAAGTTAAGGTTTTAGATAGGTATCGGTCGTATATTGTAAAAAAATACCTTAAAATATCATCTCACAAATTTCCTACATTTCAGTTTACTGTAAGTAGGTATTTAAAATGTAAAACAAACATTCAGACTTATCTTGGCCCATTATCACATCACTCAATTTCAGGTAAATTACTAAAATTTAAAATCAATTTCAAGAAATGACAAAAAATATTCTTTTAGTATAAATATTTTCATCCGCAGCGAATTCAATTAGAATTTATGAATATATCTATTGAAAATTTGTCTCATATTTTTGAACGAACATGAATGATTTTAATAAAAAATCGATAAATAACAATTCTATGCATGACTCTACGTCACTAGTTTTACAATAAACTTGTGTAGCTGTCATATAAAAATATCAAATCCATTGAATCGTGGACAGTTTCATTCAATCGCAATAATTTTACTTACTTCTTGATCTGACCAAATAGAGCAAAAATATCAATACTTGAACATTACTTTCATACTCTGATTTATGTTTCGATTCATTATGTGGAAATAGTACGTTTGACATGTATGAGTTGTATGATCGAGTGAAAAATGGTCACCTTTTGAATTGTTACCTTTTTAAACTTAATCCTAACTAATATTAATAAATGCGAATGTGAGTTTGTTTGTTTGTTACCTTTTCGCGCCTAAACTGCTAAATCGATCCCGATGAAATTTGGTACGCAGATAGCCTATGGTATGGGCTAGCTATTATTTTCATAAAAATAATCATATTTCGATATTTTTGTAGTTACAAAAAGCTAAAAAAAAATATTGTATCTATCTATTAACGTTATTTAATCAATGTAATCCCTAAACTATAATAAACGATCTATTAAAGGATCAAAAAATAATCACAAAATCCAAAAGAATGTCAAAAAGACAACCGTAAAATGAAGTGAAAAATCCGAACAATTAACGAAGTAAGCAACCGTTAAGACGTCAAGTGTCGCTCGGCCCTTCGTGTGGGGCCGGCTGTCAAATTAATCCGACCATCTGACAACCCTGTCAACTAACTGTCAACATTGTAAATAATTGGACCCGGACGCGGCAGCCCTTAACAGATTTGATTGATATAAGGCGCTGAATGGTGTCTGTTTTTATTTGTGACAATGCGAAATTAGGTTTATTATTGTTGATTGAAATCAAAATGGAATTTTAGAATTTTCAGTCTTATAAGGTCTTGCAATATGTTTTAAAATAGAATGTTAGTAAATTCACAGTTCATTTGCTACTTTGCCAAACAGTATTTTTAATATAGTGCTCAATTAAATTGAATACTAAGCCTTTGAGATTTTTTGCGCGGTTTCTTTATCACAACACCATTGAATGAATGCTGGCTCAAAGTCTCGATTCAAGTTCTAATTTAGTTTCAAAATAGCCTATGCAAAATTCAATCTCATTTCTGAGAACTATAGTTTTGAGGAAAATGAAGAACGAATTCCGAATTTTGTATGATACCAAATTCGTAATATCGCACAGGATATTATTTAATAGCCTTGTCTGAGCTCGTGTTGAGAGACCTTTAAAACATTTTAAAGAAATTAGTTATTTGCGTTCTATATTTAAAATGTTTGTACTTTTAAAGTTTTTATTAACAACTTTAATAAAATGTGTTATTTGAACTGAGTTTTTGATTACCAAGTTTATGAAGTCGGAAATAAAATTATTTACCAGTAGTCTGTTCACAGCCTTTCTTTTTACCCGACTGCGGCGAAGCTAAAAAAGGACGGTTATGTGTTTGACTTATATGTATATCCGGCCCTATGATCCCTCGTAACTATGAAACGGCTGAACCGATTTTTCTACATTACCTTAACATACCAATTTTAAATATTCCGTAAAGTTCAGATCGTTTTTGTTTCTAGAGTTTAGGGATTATTTTTAAGAATGACAAGACTCGTACGTTACGAGTAGTTTTTTGTACGGTTCAAAATTTATAAAAATACTAGCTACAGGTACCCCGCGGTTTATCCCGCGTTCCCGAGAAAATAAAGTAAGTAGTCTATGTTCCTCTCCATACCACGCTACCTGCGTACTAAATTTCATCGCGATCGGTACGGCGTTTTAGGCGTGAAAAGGTAAACAAACTCACATTCGCGTTTATAATATTAGTTAGGATAACGATATATGGAAATATCTTCAATTAAGACCCACCCCTAAATGAACGATATAGAAACACTAGCTGCAAGTTGAATAAAGTACAAAGAAAATTTACAGACAATTGAATTTAGACTTACGAGATGCACCGCCATAGCTCAGAATTGAATGTCAATAAAAGCATAATGATACGAACAAATTAATTACATTATTAATAAAAAAAAATAAGAAAAGAAATGTCGTAAAAAGAAATTATCAATGTCGACACGGCGCTTAAACGAGTCCTTAACAACTTTCTCTGGATTTTATCTTCCCACCTCTTCATTACGAACACTGTGCATCCAATTTGTTAAGATATAGTTTTATTTTTTACTTTTTTCAATAAAGCGTAGGCGAAAGGGAAAGCTGTATACAGAAGCCGGATAAAAAAAATAGATTTGTACTATCTAATTAAGAGACGTTAAGTATGAAGTGAAATAAAATGAAATACAGACCTTCGCAGGTACCTACTTATGAATTGACAGACTGTAATGTACGGCTCAGACGATTTGTTACTTGATGTATTCTACAAGAGTGAGCACTGTCGCCATTCATAATTATATTTATTGTTATTAGCTAAAACGGTCTTAATTTATTATCTTATTTCTTTTAAGGTCTTATTTTTGTGATGGTAAAAATGTGGGACATTCATATCTCGATGTTTGTTACTCTTTCACGCAAAAAGTAATGAATGGATTTTGATAAAATTTGACACACAGATAGAATATATTCTGAATTAACATATAGGGTACTCTTTATCCCGGGAAAACATACGGTTCGGAAGCGGAGCTATTAATATTATAAGCTTTTTTTGGATCTAATATCTGAAACTAACTACTGGACCGATTTGGCAAAAGCTTTTTATTAAAGACGTTTATTGAAGAAGGTTATAGGTTATTTTATTAACCCAGAAACGCAAGCTAAACCGCGGGAAACAGCTAGTATTGCAAGTGCAAAAATAACTAGAGACCTAAATTGTTTACCTACATGACGCACTTAACATCCGCTATTGAAACTCTTATAAAATTGTAAAAAAAAAAACATCGTTATCAATTATTGTGTATCTATTCGCAAAATATGTTTCTTTTTAAAACCGCAATAAAATATGATAAAATCCTATATAGGTACCTACTACACACGGTTTTAATTATACGTTGACCCAATAGATTATCTTAATAATTTACTCGTATAAAGAGGTCGTTGTACTTTTAATTACGGAAATCAATATTATTTTTGATAATATTATACTGTTGCCTTGACCTTGGTCCGGTTTCATTGATGAAAAATTATCTCAATTTTAGTGTTGGACATGTTTATCGACAGTTTTCATGGTATCGGGAGATTTTGAAGGCAAAAAGGAACAATAATAAATCTGTGTCTATTATTCTGCACTTTTATTTTTTTCAACTTTGAAACAATTTTCCTAGAATTATTGATTGAACCATAAAGTTACAGTTACACAAAAACCGAAACAAAATCTCGAGCTAATTCCCATAAGTATCCAAACTTAGATAGTCTAAAATTATCCGATACAGTCACACAATAATCTGTCCTCAATACTGTGTATTGTATTGATATTTTCCCAAGAAATCGCAATTCGTGCCGACGCATACGTCACGCCTCAATGCAACACGACCTCAGGGATAGTTACTAGGCCGTTTGTACTGCACGATAAAAAACCTTCAGACCCGAATCCTATTGACGTGAACAATGATTTTTTATCCTTAATGGAAATGTTTATCTAAACGCATGTGTGCAAAAGCAATCAAGACTCATTTTTTGTCGAACACTGTCTTGAATATCGATGACGTGGCGTTGCGATGTACAACACTATTTCTGTAGGTCTGTTTTTTAGATAGTCGTACAATATTGTAATTGCCTTAAAATACTGACCTGTCAATGCACATTTACTTAAAACAAAATAGTGTATTTGTCAAACTATCATAAGATCTCTTGGAAATTAAGTAGTTTAAATGAAAACTGGGCTTATTCTACCATTATAGGAGCTGTTTATTATCTATTCTACAGATTTTCTAATTTCTATCATTGGTTTTTGTTTTTTTTTAACTTACCAATTTAGGCTAGCTTGGCGAAGTCTGGCTTCCCTTGAAGCGACTGACCCAGCTCCTCAGTTGTACTTTCAAGATCCAATAAATCAATCATTATTATTATTTATTATCAGGCTCTACACCCATAGTGTAAGATATTACAGCTGATTCATGTCACAGATTTGCGTTTTCACTTACTATCACTATTCTCGTCCACTTTTTGTGTACATTTTTACATAAATCTTTTTTTCTTTTAATAGACTCGTCTTCAGAGTACCTACATCCTCTTTCTCATTATTGAAAAAAATACTTTAATGAATGGCATTCATGTAACATTGCTAGTAGCTGTAACAGTTTTATGTTTGCTCAAATGTTGGTCGTTAAATATTAACAATGACGCGGTACTTATTAGCAAACGTTCGCTCATTGTCATGATAAGTGAAATAATCTATACTAATATTATAAAGCTGAAGCAGAGTTTGTTTGTTTGTTTGAACGTGATAATCTCAGGAACTACTGGTTCGATTTGAAAAATTATTTCAGTGTTAGATAGCCATTTATCGAGGACTTTTTATCCCGGGAAAATATAAGATCCCTCGGGAACGCGGGTGAAACCGCGGGGCGGAAGCTAGTATCTTATAAAGTTAATTTCAATTCAAGTTTATTGAATGTTTCAGCAATGTTCTTATTTATAAAAACTAACTGTTCCCCGCGGTTTCAACCGCGTTCCCAAGAAAAAAGTAACCCATGTCCTTCTCCATTCTCCATACCATAGGCTATCTGCACCAAACAAACAAACTCACATTCGCATTTATAATATTAGTTAGGATTAGGATTGGTAAAGGTTAAGGTCACGAGAGTATTTTTCAGTACTTAGTCACGTAACTTAGTACTAAACGCGCTTGAGCTTTTGGTGAAGGAAAACATCGTGAGGAATCCATAGCACGGAATCTACTCCACGACCTATGGCGTTACATGTAGAGTACTTTACCAACCACACAAACCCGCAGGTTTTCAACTTGAGGGTGGTAGCCAGCCAGGCGAGTACTACAAAGTACCCTGCCACCGTGCTATGGTTTCCTCACGATGTTTTCCTTCACCGAAAGCTCAAGCTTATTGTATGGTTCGAACCCACGACCTTCGCCGCGGCATCCGACGTCACTACCACTGAGCTATCATCGCCTTAAAATCAATTGATACTATACCTAAAGCCCGCCCAAGAGAGTCTATAATAAAACAATAAACTAACAAACAATGCCTTCTTACTTCTAATACATTACTATTATCACAAGACATAAGTGCTCTTATCATTTTAAATCGGACAAAATTATTGAACTTGATTTTGACTTGCTTTTAGAAGCTTATCTCCCTGTTCTTGAATTGACTTCAAAATATTTTTTAGAAGTGGTGCGCCAGCGTCTTGCTATTTATTCGATTCTAGAATGTAGTATACATTTACATTTACTTTATAATAATTATAGCGACATTGAAGATTATAATGGATTTAATAAATTATTTAATATCATAACAGAATCATTAATATTGTATTTCAATGAAGTCAAGATCATTGATTAAGGATCTTAATCATTATTTCCAATATATTAACTATTTATTTTAATATTCATTAAGTAATATATTATATGTCTTGCATGTGGGAAGCCACATGAAGATCTAGAGGTATTTTCTATAACATTTAATTTGTTGGCACAAATTGTATAATTTGCACTTTGGAATTTGAAATCACTATTATTACCCATTTTTTAATATTAAACCAATAAATATACAAAAATTTCACATAAACCATATGTCGCCATCTGTCCTTATAATATAATATAAATATATTTCGGTCATTCACCTCTTCAGCTGTTTCGTGATTGGCCCAAAACCGAACATATGTATACAGGGTGATTTTGTTATCACTGGCAATACTTGCAGGGGTGGAAGTACTCATCAATGTGAACAACTTTTATTATAGGGCTAACTCTGATATCGCGTAAAATAATACGGTTGCTTCATACATTTTGGTCGAGTAGGTATTGAACTTTTGTATGGAACAGCTGATAATTTTTTCATGATTTCACAGTATATAACATATAATTTATAAAACGGAAAATGGCACGGTTGTCGTAAAACTATAAAACTTTGTTCAGTGACCCTGGTCGTTTGTTTATCGGTTACTTAGTAATTTTTATTTTATTTATTTGGCCCATCAAAGTATTTACATTATTGAAAACTTAACTATGTACTTACAATTTTTTAAAAACTGAACGTAAATACTTATTTATGATAAACACCGCATGCAAAAACGTAAATTAAACATTAAAAACGACAGGAAAGAAGTAAAAGCAAAACATAGTAAATAATACAAAATAATACAACATAACCAAAATTTAGTAGGTAATGACAAATCGATACTGCAATTAATATATGTAGATATCGATGAAAACCCTTGCATGAATGCATGCACTATTTAATATAATCAAATGATTTAAAATCCATTAACTCAATTATATTAGAGTGTTTATTAGTATTTATATCTAATAATTTTGCAGAATTACTACAACCCTACAACAACTATAAATTTATATTTTTTTATGTAACATATGAAAAAATAATTCTGTAAGTATAATATTATAAATCTATAATAAACACGTCAATAAATATTATACGCACTTCATAATTTTAACAATGGAATAGTGAAGTAATAGTATCGATAAACTTACAACATCGATATACAACTACCTACGCAAACAACCGAACAAATATCATTGTACACTCAAGCAAGTATAATTGTTACGTTTGTGACTCATTTTGACGTTTATGATTTTAATACCACTATTGAAGCACTTGAAAATAGACTCGTTTAAGTCTGCTAGTGCCAAGTTTTATGTCTGAAATGCTTGTTTATTTACTTACAATAATGTTTTGCTTTATGTCCGCATTTTATTTTCATTATAACTCATCGTACCTAGGAAAACTAAACTTACAGAATCATTACGAAGTAGAATTTAATCAAACATAATTGATTTCTTTAAACGTTATGTTGTTATGTTGAATGAAACTAGATAAATCTGAAACATTATATTAAACCATTTTTTTTATTTAAATACAAATTCTATTTCATTTCATATTAAGGGTCAAATATTCTTACATATACCTACAGGTTTGTGTTACATACCATACAATAAAAGGACAAACACACTTAATACCAAGATGTAAAAATTTTACTCTCTAACTGTTACATTAAATAATAGTATTTCTGCTGTTTATCGACATTTACGCAGCGTGTACGTCACTAGAGGCGTGCTATACGTGCGCGGGCGCACGTCTACCGACAGCGTATGGCGTGACGCGTGGACCCGCGCAAAAATCTTTGAACAAGGTCGAACGACGACCTCGGAACATGCATGTGCTATAGAATCGAGTGACTGTCACGTGCTCTATTCTGTACATGTAGGCGTATTGTTTCATGGAGTTATAATTATCCATGATAAAAATTAAACACTTGTTCACTTATTTTTTTCAAAAACAGCTTTATTTATCGCTGCTTTCATTTTCTACTTTCAGAACCTGATTATTACTCTTCATTGATCTCACCCCTATCTATATCTTCCTATAACCGTCAAAACTACTGTCTTCATTAAATCCGTCTTCAATAATCCGTATCGATGCATTAAAATTCCCACTTACCAAGAATCTTTGAACAACAGAAGTATGTTAGAAATATCTAATTTTGTATCAGACGAACTCCGTCTAGCGACCACCCACTTAATGTTACTACGGCCAAATATAATAAATAGTTGTGTATGTATACCGATACCAACTGAAAATTAGAGTCCAGTGTTTTAACCAGTTCTGCATAGCACCTGCATCAGTGAAACTGTTGGATATCTATTAACTAATGCAACCAGCCCATTAGTTAGAGATGACGAGCTTTATGTCAAGACAAACGTGCTTTTCGGACAAAACCAGTCAGTCACGGATAATGAATATAAATCAACTTTAACAAGCCACACCAGATTGACAGCATTATAATTGTTATTGCAGTATCAAGAGATCAGAGCACCGTTAAAGATTTTACGAAGTGTGAAGAGAAAATGTTTGCTGATAGTTTTAAACGTGAATAAAATTTACATAAGATTCTTTTGGGTGTGAATATTAAAATAATTCAGATATGCTTCGTTTGAATGGGCAATTTTGAGAAAAGTTAATGTAATATAGTATATCTTCTGGCTCAATGGGAGGTAAACGCAGTTGCTTTTGAATGTTATGATATTTTTTGTTTAGAAAATCTTGTACTCCAAATTGTCGGTCTGTGGAAATGTTGACTTCATAACATTTTTCAAATGCCTTGTCACCTTCAATGCAGTGATATTTATAGTCTGCATTATCTTCAATGGGTCATTCTGATTGTAACTTACAATCAGAATAACCTCTGTCGTAATTAGTTATCACCATTTTATGTTATACTTGGTAATAATTGTTGTATTTATACTACTCGTATGCTAGATCAAATTTCACTCTGCAACTCTATTGATTAGCCTAGAAGGTACTCGCAAATTCAGCTACTGGAACACATGGGTAGGTGCTTGGCAGCAGATTTTGCCCATGAGTGGTAGCCAGCCAGGCGGGTAGTACAAAGAACCACCGTGCTATAGTTTCCTCACGATGTTATCCTTCACCGAAAGCTCAAGCTCATTGTAGGATTTATTTGAACCTTTGACACTGACGACACGCACTTCCAATGTGTTTTTTGTATATTTCACAGTGGCTCATTGACATCCAATCTACCATCATCCTAATCATTTACCGGAATGACACGGTAGTTAATAAAATACGGGTGCCCAAATATTTTCACCCATAATCTAATCGCCGAAGCGACAGCGGTCCAACCGGACCAATTCTGACAGCCGCCAACTTTCACCATAATTATTATTTATACTAAGGCCACCATGTCTCAGCTTTATCTTACACTTTTATAATTTCATTACCAGTTCCTGCGGGTGCATTATTTTTATAGTCGCATAGCTTACGTTAGATGGCTCGCTTGATTTGATAAGATTATTTCTGTGGTTGTACTTTTCTTAACGCTCAATGATGTGTGGATCTTGAGGTCGCGTTGTTGTAATATTGGTTGAAATCGTTACTGCTACTTCCGAATTCATTTTTTCATTGACTCTTTTGTTGAAAACATTAAACTTAACATTGATTTAGCTTTTTGAACACCACATATACGAGCAACTATTTCCGATACAAACGTATTCAAATTACAAGAAAAAGCAATAAAAAATCAACTTACAAGTCAGTAGGAAAATGTAACGGCTGATCTTTCAGATAAAAATAAAAAGCCATGACAATTACACTATTACGTCACGTAGTTGTAAGATATAACCAAGGCTATGGGGTGACTGACAGATAAATGATTACAGTTATGAACGTCTGAACATTTATCTAGCATTCTTTTATAATATTACTGCAGTATAATAGGATCCATTCATACCCTTTTATCGTACTATCTCAGTTAATATGTTATTTATAAAATATACGGTTTTTATCAATAATATATTGTAGAATATAAACATATTGGCAATCCTTACTACATCGTATAAATTCTATATGTACATTATTGGATTGTCCTCTAGTAGAAAAAATCTTAATAAAACGCAAATTGTTTATTCGTATCAATAGAAAATCTTACAAACAAATAGCATTATAAGATATAAAGCGATAATAATAACAACGATTTATTAAACACTTGTAATTAGCTAGTTGAGCCCGCCAAGTGAGTAAAACACTCAAGCACTTAACTTATCCGAACGTTAATTGGATAAATAACAACAATCAGTTTGTCCTGACACGTCCGCGCGTGTGTGTGGTCCTTGCGTGACTGACGACTATTATATGCGCTTGCGCACATGGCACCATCTCGAAAAACTGTGTTCTACGACTGTTTTCTCAAATTTATTTAGCTGTTTAAACATGTTTAGGTACTAATTAAGCACAGAATGAGTTTCTTTAATTAATTATGAATATTTTATATAGTTGTTAAAATTCAAATTATGTTTGTCTTTCTCAGTCACTTATCTAAACCTGTACTTCCGCATCTAGGTTAAATCCCGCATCAGTTATTAATATTTGTATGCGAAATTATGAAATCCTAATACTTAAATAAACTTTGAAGACTGAATAAATATGAACTCCAACTAAAGTACGTTAAAGTTTAATTCAGTTTAAAGTGTACACCTAGAGTTGTTCATAGTTACAACTGACATTAAATCGGCGTTTTAACCAGTGTTTTATTTTCACTTAACGTTTACTAATGTGTGTTATTTCAGCTCTAGATGTGTCCCGCGTCTGTGTTTAATGTTCATTTCGTGTCGATATTCTGATTTTGAACCTAAGGGTATATTATTGTGTCGGTATTTTATCGATAACATGATAAAGCATCGTAATAACGTTGTATAAATTCTATATGTTTTTTCAAAAAGAAATAGTCATTGTACATATATTTAAGTCACATAGTACGTGTAGCAAAGCACTTTTTTTTTTACTTTGTATAAGTTTGTGTTTGACCACAATCTCATTATGGTAGGTGATGATGTGGTAAGCACACAAAGCCTTGAAGGATCTGGCTCTCAAGTGCAGCTGCCGGAACACACCAAAAGGTGTTTGGCGACAGATTTTCAACTTGAGGGTGGTAACCAGCCAGGCGGGTAGGTACTACAAAGTACCTTACCACCGGGCTATGATTTCCTCACGATGTTTTCCTTCGCTATATAGCTATACCCGGATTTGAAACAATTTTAATTAATATTGTACTGTACAAATATTATATAAGTACTAGCTTCCATCCCACGGTTTCACCCGTGTTTCCGAGGTCTGAAGCTTTCCCGGGATAAAAAGTATCCTAATATTATTGCAGGGTTACCTATGAACTATCTATTTGCCAAGTTTGATCCAAAATCTAAAATGTGTGTCAGTATAGTAAATAAATAACAAAATTATCAAAAAATAAAAAAACTAAGTGAACAAGTATCGACTATAGAATCGACGCAACCCCATCACTAAACGTCTAACGTCCCTCATTACGATCCCGGCGGCCACAAACCAGGCGTTCAGTATCGGCAAATTGCACAAGCAGCTTCATTCACAGCTCTTTAACAAGAATTAGCGCTAGTTATTGATGGCTTATGTTTATCGACTAGGTTACATGCTTATTTTTTATTGTCTTACAATATTAGATGCAAATATATAAATCACTCAAAACTAAGACTGTCATCATCATTATCATTTTCATCATCATCTTATGTTCATATATCACTGCTTAGTTACATGTCTCCCCTAACAATTAATAAGAAGGCTATGTTCATCGCGTGTGGGCTTTAGGCGAACTTACATACTTACATAATTATTCATACGTTGGACATAGAAGAGTATTTTGCTTTTCTATCCCTTACATAAGGAGGTGTATTTCACAACCCCTGAAAAGTTTATGGCGATTCCAAACATTCCGTCTTGTTCCTAGCAAAACCCAAACCCATAGTTATACTAAAGCGGCGCCTGCGCATCTCAGTCGGTTGGAACGCGCCACCCGTAGCCGTGCCGCCGGCCGGGGCGGCGCCGCATCCTTCGATACAATCGACTCGCAACTGAAGTGATATCACAGATTTAGAGTAGGTATGTTACATCTTCCATTCAATAATGATATGATATTTACTCTTCAGTTATTTGGTCAGCTTTCAAATCACTTTCGAAAACGTCAGACATCAATCCTTACAAGGAAAATTGAACCGTAATTGGTAGCATTATTGTCTAAATTTTCATAGAATACGTATCTATTAATAAGGTCTCTAACATGACAACAAAAAAAATTAAAATAAGTCAGAACCCAGGGGCAAAAATGCCATTTATACTACTTTGTTCCCGCTCTATTTAACCGACTTTGTAAAAGCTTTAATGACACAAGTATCAAACTTGGTCTGATTCTAGTGCATACTCTAAATATAGTAAAACAAAAAATATAAAGAAATGTTATACAATAATCCATATATTTAGGTATAAAATAAATAAATAAATAAATATTCTGGGACATAATTCCTCACACACGGCCATCTGACCCCAAACTAAGCAGAGCTTGTACTATGGAAGCCAGATAACTGATATACTACATATACTACTTTTTCTTTTGTAAATACATACATATATAGATAATTACATCCAGACACAGGACAAACAGACATGTTCATGCACACAAATGTTTGTCCTGAGTGGGAATCGAACCCACGACCTGCGGAGTGATAGATAGGGTATCTTACCAACCACGCCAACCGGCCCGTCAAAAATGTTCCATTACATGACGGAGTTACACGCTGTGATCATTTGCCATGCTTAAATATCTAGAAATAAATTACTATGGCCTGGTGATAAGAACCCTGGTGATCTGTTTTAGAGGTGTACTTAGTACCAACAGTGGTCTCTCACAAATTCTATAAATTGACATGTTAAAATGTATTTTTTTTTAAAATTGATTTATTTAATATTTCGTCACTTTCATGATCTGTGATAAACTGAGGTCGTAACACCAGTTAACCTATCAGTTAATTCCAGTCATATTAATATCCAGGTATTTATTGGTTAACTAATAAACGGGTTAAATTAAGACGGTTTAATTTGATTCCCGTTTAATATGCATATAGGCTGTGGATCCATTAAAAAACTTGATGAAAATGTGTGAATGTGGATATCACAGACTAGTTTCCGCCCCGCGGTTTCACCCGCGTTCCCGTTAGCCTTCCTCGATAAATAAGCTATCCAACACTGAAAGACTTTTCCAAATCGAACCAGTAGTTCCTGAGATTAGCGCGTTCAAACAAACAAACTCTTCAGCTTTATAATATAATAGTTTGATTTTTTACGCTGTGATAACGTCATTGTTCTACTTTTTTAATCAAAAATTGGGTTTCCTTCACAACTTTGTTTCATTTCTTGTAAATTTTTATTGATCCTTTTCCATGCTGCATATTTTTTATGTCTATTTGTGAGCCCTAAATAGAGTTGCAAGCCATCCGGGATACCCGACAAATAAATAAAGTTGAAATAATACCCACCCTGTACGCGGGCTGGTATCGCTTCGACTAAATCTAGATAGCTGGAGATTGCAATGTCTTGATAACTCTGAACATCTTTATTGCTAACTAAATGAAGTATTTTACCATTTTATTAACGCTTAATTACTTTATATCCTGTTTGTTGATTGTTTATATTCCTCCGGGATAACTATTATAGGTACTCTGTGGTAATATCAAGATGTCCGATTTAATTACGGCAGAGGACATTAGATGAGGCAAATTGTCGCGAAAAGTTAAGAATTATTAATAAGTGCACCGCATGACAAAATACCATAAGTGTTGAAATTTATTTTCTAAGTTTCGGTATTCATTCATACACTTTGGAAATTTTGATCTGTGTTATCTCAAAGTTGCAACAATTATTCTATGAAAAAAATCGCATCCAATATTATTAAAATAATTTAATTAACAATAAAGATATATGCTCGTGATAGCGTCAAGAACACTACTCGGTTTAAAAAAAAAACATTTTTATATTTATTTTCTAGGTATAAATTTATTTAATATCATCATTATTTAATTATGACACAACACAGTTTGCCGAACTAAAAAAAAACACTTTCCATTAGTTACAAAACTAACGAAAATATTCTATAATAAAAAAAACTTATTTTACCTTTTTTATTTAGAACCAAAGATAATTCAAATAACAACTCAACCGTTGAATGAGCTCCTGCGGTCATTATTGTTTGAATATTCCTTATATGGCACAGGTTTTAACAGCTACGCGGAAGCCAAAGGTTGAGTTGTTAAGAATTTCACGTATCCTAGTACCGCTAATAACATATTGTCTAATTCACCATACATTGAAGAAGGCTGTAAAACTGTTTATCTGTAATACTGTGTACACTATTTATGGGAAAAGGTAATATGGGAAAAGGCAAAAGTTTGCAACAGCGTTGCGGAAAAGGTCTATGTAATCATATTTAATTTTATTATTTTATAGAAACATTTAGTCAAAAACCGCTAAATAAATAAATTCCGCTCATTCTGAATTGGAAATCAGTGTTTGAAAATTAGTTCGTTATTAGTTTTATAGTTACGCATTTTCGAAGCTTAGTAGAGCAATTTAGTCAACTTTAACAAAATAGATTCGTCGCGCAAAGCGGTACTGCTCGAGCGCAAAAAAACGCGTTGAAGAATCATCGACATCGTGATAAAATTGAATTAAATAATTGTTAAAATATATATACTTTTTACAGTAAGAGTTAGTTCCGTAAAACTTTGAAGGTATCTTAATATTAGACAATTATATGGCAAAGCTTTAGCAGTGATATTTTCAGAGCCTTTGTTACGCACAAAAGAAATATTTTAGCTTTAAACACAAACGAAAATTCAAAATGCTTTCATTCCATAAAAAGAACATATTACAGATATATTCTACTGGGTAGCTTTACATAAAATTAAATATATTCCCCAGCATCCTTAAAAAGTGCATGCCATTAAAACAGCACATTCAGAACTTATTAGCACTTACTCTGTCACATTTTCCATTATAGTTATTTCCCATTCCCAGTTTATTCCGTGAAATAGGCGGGCTTCAAGTTGGATTTGCAACATTAGTAAACTTGCAAACATGAATGGTCTTGTTATGTAAATAATTTAGTTTAACCATTTTAGTTAACTGTGAATGAGTGTAGAGCGAGCTTTATTCGTTAAAAGCGCTTAACTTGTCGTTAAATGCCTTTTCAAACGGGAAGATATCGTTTTATCCTTATTTTACGCTTAGTAGCAATGCGGAATACATTATACTGTATTAAATACATTGCTTGTTATGTCCCTTTCGTAGAAACTCTTGTCGTGAACTGATTTTGAAATTATTCGCTTTATGCTGTTTTCAACACGAGCTTTTAAGTTACGGCGTGCGAGTTGCAAAATGTTGTAAACGTGTTTCTTCTAATTCTGTACAACAAAATATTTATTATCATATGCTTAGTATATTGGATTATCAAAACTAATAAGTTAAGCTATTTTATGAAGAGGAAAGAGTAGTAGTAGTAAGAGTAGTAAGTAAAGTACATTTTTTTAAATTTTTTTGATTTTTAAATATGGTTTTCGTATTGTTTCAGCGATACTTCAGCGTGCGACATACAAGGTCGGCCTCCTGACGATCCAGGGGGTCTCCACATGCCTCTACCTCTGCATGGATGCCTGCGGGTTCCAATACGCACATGTAAGTATTATTTTCACTTACTCTCTTACTAACTCGTCACAAAATTTTCAGATGGTAATAGATTTCAATTGCAGATATGTTTAATAAAAAAAAAATTTTTAAACATCAATTATCCTAAATAAGTCTTCATTATAACCCTTCCTCTTATCATAAATGGATTGGGATGACGAATCGATTGGGTAGTGTACTGATATTTTCTAGATTTAGACTTCCACTCGAAATTAAGCAGTCGATCAGAAAAATGAAGACAGCGTGCAAAACAGCATTAACTTAAATTTTAGATTAGGATACAACTGATCAAAATATTTATAAAACAACACGTATCAAAGCTTTAAGATAGTCGTTAGATTGTTCTCAGCTCACGTACACACGACGTTATCAAATACCGACAGTTAGAGACGAGTCCCATTAGCAGCGAATATTCTTGTGATATTCAATAATATTCTCTCCCTCGAGAAACATTAACGATCAATTGTTGTGTATGAAAGCATTCTGTGGATGGCAACTAACCTAACTGTTAACTAAAATTTATGAATTGCCTCGCCATTAATCTCTATTAATTTCTCGATGGATGTGTGACACGTGTATGGGACATTGATAGTGATTCTTCTTCCCGATTTGGTTGACCCGAAATTTCTTTTTTGAGATCTTCAATGACATTATCCGACAAAAGTTTATTTCTAATGATGACTCTTCTTAAATAATGTTCTATTATACTCTATTTACACGTCCGATACTATTCACAAAAAAGCTAGACACTATCCGCTCAGATAAAGAAATACCTATATTCTTTTCAATAGAAATATCCAAAAAGGTAAACAATATTTTTAATACTTTTTAAAAATACAATTACTAGCTCCACACACGTAAAAGCTTCTGGTTACTCTTCGGCGGTCAGACATATGTCTAATAAAAATATTAACATTATGTTGATGATAGAAGATAAAAACACAGTTTTATTTAAAGAAGACCTGTTCATCGGCTATCAACGCTGCTCAATGACGCAACGCAACAGAAGCTTTGCTTAGGGCTTATTCACATGGCCAAATAAAAACAATTTAAAAAATACAAATTAATTACCTAATAATAGCAATGTCTGTTAAAACCAAAGAAAAGGTATTCAAATAATTCCTGATATTCGTATTTCTCATCACTGCCCTATCCCAAACTTTGAAAATGACGTTAAAACAAAATGGTTAGCATTACACCTTCATACTTTAACCAAGTCATCTCTTACTCATATTGCGATTGTGGTCAAATACTACTATCTATACTTAATATTATAAAGCTGAAGAGTTTGTTTGTTTGTTTGAACGCGCTGATCTCAGGAACTACTGGTTCAATTTGAAAAATTCTTTCAGTGAATGATAGCCCATTTATAGAGAAAGGCTATAGGCTTATTTAATCCCGGCAAAATACAAGATCCCTCGGGATCGCGGGTGAAACCGCTCGGAAAAGCTAGTTTTCCAATAAACCAGACAAAAAGTGATCATACCAATCAATACTTTTTTGTAGCACATAATAATTCAAGCACAATCCAATAAGAAAAGCGCTTTACTTGCTCCCGCGCCGGTTCCGAGACTACTTAGTAATAAACGAAAATAGTGTCATCTATCGACAAGTGTTTAATTTATCAATTAAACTTTAGAATGTGGTAAACAGGGATATAATTCAGTCTGATTTCCACATTCACGATGTTTCTAAGTTTTATTATTAAAAATATACTTTTTAATTAACTTTTTTATTTTATGGATAGGCTAATGTTTGACCATATTGTATATGTTCAGTGCTTATAATCATGATTTCCTCACGATATTTCCTTCACCAAAATCTGAAGCTCATTAAAGGTAGAGATTTCATTGTCTTACTAAACTATATATTCTTTTAATTTACAACATACTAGCCAAAAATACTCGTATCTCGAGATACAAATCTACCAAAGTTAAGTCGGCAACAACAAAGATAGACGCGTGACTTTCACCACACAGGATAGCGATCAATCAAACAATTTGATCGATTGAACCGCTAAAAAGATCACTCGATAAAATCCCTTTCATACACATATTTATTATGACTTCATACAATAAAAAAGCCATTTTGCTTCATAATGAATGACGCCTACATGGTGTGTTCACAAATATATTAAATCATTTTGAAAAGTTTTTATTAATCTTTATATGGTTTGAAATAAGGTTTATATTTGATGCAAATGATAGATTTGATTGAAGAGAGATGTATGTAATGTTTTTGTATGACTCCATGGCATTTTTTGTAGCAATACTAAGGGCTATTGTTAATTGAAATGTTTGACGTGTGATCTATTTCAAATTGGGAGTCGTTTGTTTGTGGGTGGTATTATTATGTTACTTTTTACATTAACCTACAGTAGGTGTGTTTTCATTGTGTAGTGATTTTAACTCTACTTTTTATTATTAGTAAATATTGGCGAAAAATATTTTTCTAAAACAAATGTATGAATATTTTATAATTCATATATCTAGATGAACAATCGTGGTATTTGCTATTTTTATAAAAAAAAAAAAAAAAAAAAATACTATCGATAAGTACAGGTTTTTATTTATATCCTGGACCCAACTAACATGTCAAAATGTTTATTTGCTAACGAGGTTCATATACTTACTTACACTTAAAATTTTTGACTCTTTGATTATTTCATTTCGAGAAGGCACTTTACTTCTATATTCCTTCATGTATACTTTTATTTTAAAAAAGTCAAAACAGTGTTTTCTGTTTATGACAAATCTCATCGCCTTAATAAATGACGTTTCAAATAAAAGCGGACATAAAGACAAGCTGTCACGTCGTAAGCGATATCTCTATATCGCAAAATGCATTTAGCGTGTCATTTGTCAGATATTTCATTTGCGCCCTTTTTCGTGGGGGGCGACGACTCCCTCTAATGAAGTTGTTTTTGTTTTCCACCAATATTTTCTTTGGGGAATTTATTTTTCCACTAAATCAGTGATGGCTGTCGTCTTTGATTTGTTTATTTTATTCTATTATGTTAAGGGATTGAGCAAATGTTGAATCCTATTGTGCAGAAAATACGCCGTTGAAATCGAAAAAAGGAAAATTGTTTGCCTTTCATCATTTACTTAGTTACTTTACTCTACGCCCTCTTTTCGTAACAATTTTAACACATTTAATTAATAGCAGTAATAAGTTCACACATGATCTAATTTCTTGCACACTACAATCTTAAGTCTTTCTAATTTGAAACATTCCAATCATAAATGATAGAATAAAACATTTATTTGTCATATTCACCTTGAACAAATAGAGCACTGAGTGCACCGTGCACTTAAAATCATCAATCGGTACATTTATCACAACCACCCCACAGCACGCTAAGGCACGCTTATTAATTTCAACGCCGGTATCAATTCCAAAACGGAATCACATTTTGAAAAATGGAACGCAATTCAAAAATCAAAACACTACACCCGCTAATCGTAAAGCTGGGAACACATTTACGTCCAGCCAGTTTAAATCGAGCTATAGAACGAAGTCTTTTTAGTGTAGCCGAGTGCGTATCTATTTGGACGATTGCTAGTATTGGGGTGATCCCATTAAGTAGGCGCTACACAAACAACGGGGCGATAAGAGTGAAGTGACACCATTAATCAGGAAGTTCTCGATTCATTAACGCTTGAGGCGAGCATCGATTTGTCATATGTGGATGTGTGGCCTTAAGTAGATACGAGGCAAATTGTTTCGGGGCGGTTATTTTCTTTTCCTTCGTCCTTTTGGTTGCGTTCACAATCGCATGTATGTATGTATGTATGTAGGGAATGTATTTTTCATTGTCGTAAGATATAGAGCTGCCGAAATGGCTGCTCTATGGCTGTGACGTGGAAATTTCACTACGCTACACTAAACAAATTACGTTACCACAATTATATTACATACGTTACATATATTAAATATAATTAAGATATTTCTGTTGTAAGTACAGCGTAGAAAGCAATGACCCTGTCTCACCCTTTGGTTGAGAATGCGAGGAGCGTAACCATCCCGGGTTAAAATCAAAGTGGTTTCGGTAACGTATTGTGTATTACATAGAGTCAAAAACTTTGGATGTGCATTGAAGATGTCCAGTCAGTATATAGTATCCGCAATTAACGGTTTTGGGCCGCTTGCATCCAGCAGTTCCCAGTGATTCTGACCAATCCTCGGTTTATCTGGTATATTCCAGTTAGTGATCGCCACAAGTTTTTTTTTTTCATAATCGGTTTGCGGCTTTTTGCATGATGTGCCCTGCTCATTGAGAGTTCAGCATACTGACTATTACGAGTAGTGTAGAGAAATTCCGATCATAGCCAGTTATACATATAGCTCGCTGAATGACTTTTAATTTATTTATGCGACTAACCTAAACACATAATACAGACATATCATTGTCATCAACCATGTCTCCTAAGGTAGTCTGACAGAGCTGAAAACACTTTCCACGTTTTACACATCTCGCAAATTGTTCATATTGAAATTTGTTTCATCTATAAGTATTATAATTTGGGCCTAGCTATTCGATTATTTAATGACTATTATCATGTCTCCTTTCATTCAATATTTCTTCGTTTTCATTTAAGAAATATTTTTTTAACAATCTATTCTATTTGAAATTAATTTATTCGACGAACAATCCAGTCCATCCTTAATCCGTGTCGCTGAATATTCTAGAACGTAAATGGAGGGAATACTTTAAATATTTCGTATCCCCCAAGGTATTTACTGACTATTTCTAATGTTAATTTACTTTTACTTGCTCAGGGAAAGTTTGTTGTTAAAACTTTCAGTCTTTAGACAGACGCCGTTTATGAGCTTTTGTTTGCCGACTCCGTTCTCGGGTATTAGCTGAAATATTTCTAAAATTTATTCGTAAAGGAATTAATTAAAACAAAATGTATTACCTACTCTGATTTTACTAAGTAGTTTTTTTTACTAAAAAATATACCTGCCTAGCTTTTTCACCGCGATTTTACCGGCGTAGTTTATTTTCATTCTTATAAATGGATTTTCTTAATTCCCTACCACTTTAGTGAGGCTGTATATTGATTATCATTTACTAACTATTTCTAGTTTTAAAGAAAAAAAAAAAACAATATATTAATCATATAAAATGTAACCGGAAAAAGAGTCAAAAGCAATCAAGTAATTCATTATTCATGTTAGTATTAATTTATTCATACAACAGTAAGGATATTCTAAAAATAGTAAAGTTACATTGTTAGTAGGTATATCGATCATTCATAATCTGTGTTGTCAGAACTTCCTCTTAAAAATAGAGCTGTGCTACCGATAGCGCAGTCGGTGGTACACTAAGAGAATTTTAATAAAAATCCTCTTTATAAATGCGAATGTGAGTTTGTTTGTTTGTTACCTTTTCACACCTAAACCCCTGAAACGATAGCGATTAAATTTGGTACGCAGATAACCTATCTACGGTATGGAAAAGGACATGGGCTATTTTTTTTTTCGGGAATGCAGGTGATGTCGTACCTTATACCTTTAGCTAGAATTAGTAGCTATTTACTGCGTATTAAGACTATACCCAAATTTTACGACAGATATTTCAAGGCTTGTCTACAAACTGTTAATGGGCATAGAGACCTAAGATTCCTTACACTCTATGCGGCCTATTTTCCTCCGCATCCGGCATCTCCAATTTTAGGTCGAGTAATTTTTTCTAACTAAAAAACAAATGGAAATTTATATGTCATGACTATTAATATATCTCATCTTATCGACCGCTCCTCTCAGTCAGTCTCTCAGAATACCACTATCCTTATTCTAAAAATAACGGAACACCGTGGGATCTTTTTAATAGTGTTAGAATTGCTCTTGATCTGTGTCTCTTGTCTATGGTCTGACTTCCCTATTGTAATTGAAGGTCGATTCTAAAAACAATACTTTAAATTATGAAACCTAATTCATCGAGGCTTCGGGAGACCGACGGGCTGGGAACTTTTTCCGCCAACGCATAAGCTTGGCCATTCAAAAAGGGAACGCTGCCAGCCTGTTGGGAACCTTGCCTATCGACAGCAGCGACGGCTTTGAGGATGTTTTCTATAATTATATTATAGTTTGTATTTTATACAAAAATTGTATATACCTATTTGATATTATGGTTTGAAAGTTTTGTTAACATTTAAATGTATTTAGGTAATACTTCAGCGGCAGATAAAGTAAATATAATAGGTAAATCTTAGGCTTAGTTCCAGTTCTTTTTTTTACATTTTATGGCTTGCGTTTAACCACAATCTCAAGTGATGATGTGGCTGAAGACAAAGCTTAGAAAGAATTGGCTCTCAAATGCAACTGCCGAAACACACTGATAGGTAATTGATGAGAGATTTAAGGATAGTAAAGTTACGATGTAGGTAGTTGCTTATTAGAGAAAATGTCTAATATAAAAGAATGATGGAATCTTCCAACGATTATTATTCATAGACATAAACATTTTTTTTTTCAACAGTTTTTAATACAGGATTGATGTGATAATTTTAATCTAAGATTAGCTCAGAAAATTTGCAAATTGAAGCAAATGCTTTTAACCACATTGTGGCATCCACATAAACTTTTTGCTGTACATACAATTTATGTACCAACTGAAATAAATTCTTCATAGAATGCTAATCTATACACGTACCTATAGAAAAAATCCAAGTCAAAATAGCTCTATTACATGACACAAAACTATTCGTCTTCTAAAATGGACAATAGACAAAACTCTTTTACATTCAACGATATTAAGCGTTTTCAGATACTGGCTGGAAACGGATTAATAACCCTCGCTTCGTTTTAAAGATAGCAACATCCAAATAGGAACTTGGAAAAAAAACAGTTCGAATCTTAAATTCGGACTAAAGGGTTTCGCCGCGCCACAGGCGCCGCCAGTGTTGCGACAACAAAAAATTGAAGCACAAAAAAAGTGTAAAGAAGGACCCACAAAATAGACATAATTTATAAGTAAATTAACGATACCATTGTGTGTTTTCGTTGTAATTTTTATTTACGATTGTTTACCCTATTTTATGTTTTAATACGACGTCATATTTATGGCCTTTTGATTTTGTCCTACGGAATTTAACTTTTTTGGGGATGTTTTAATTTATAGGGTAGTTTACATCGACATTTTGATGTTTAATGTTGGAAAATTGTTTTTTTTTTGTGTACACGATTTGTTTAAATGCAAAGTAATACATAGTTAAAACAAGATGTGGCTTGTAACACCAACTGAAACGTTCATTGCATTCGTGTTTCATTGCTCGTAAAAATTACAACTGCTTTTTACGTGAAACCCACTATCACGATCTAAAAAACCGTGTCTCAACAATATTGACGATCACATATTTTACTACATTTTTATTATCCGAGGCATTTCTTCCGAAAGGACGAGACGAACCCGGTTAACGAGTGTCGCAGCTAGATTAGGAGATTATAGTTCGATATAAATTTAATAATGATTAATAATGATATCGAGTTTTTGAATATCAGGTTCGATTTTGTAGATATTTTTATCGAATAATGTTATGGAGTGGTAACATAGTCATTTTATTTTCGTACATTCTGACCGTTTATTTTCTTTTTCAATTTGCGTAGTCCCATAGTAACCTAAACGTTAAAGAAGAAGTTTATTTTTTATCATTTAACTTATTTATCATGTGCCTATATCAGAAAATATAGCAAAATAGTGTCCAAATTGAAATCAAAAAGTACGCAATATATTCACATGCAAGCGTATTTTTATTGTAAATATAATATAAAAATTTTAATGGTAACTACAAAATATAGACTGGCAGCCCCACTCCACTAATGACTCTGTTCTAATCTAGAAAACCTAATATGGGACTTCTTTAATTTCCATAAACTGTGTGAGCGTTAGTGCCGACAATGACACTATATCGGATCGTAAACTTTTTATCTCTTCATTTCCTTTTTATACCTTTTGTTTGAACGAAAAAGCAATCAAAATTAGGCACTGCATTAGTTGGATCTTTAAAAAACTGTTCGAAATTCAAATCGAATTCACTGTTCTCAATAAGGGTCTATAAATGTTTTGCACCAAATTTGTTGGTATCATGAAGATATTTTTATATTAAAAATAGGAGTACCTTTCTAGCTTTTAAAAACCTACTTAGTACTTATCAATAAACGCAGGATTTAGCTATACCTAATTTCATATGATATATATCATACCTATTAGTTAACTTTGACAACCAATCATTTTATCACCGCTAAATTCTATGGTCTTGTTAATTTAGTAAGTATAGGATATTGTAATGAGGTAAACCCTTTTTTATGTAATGGTGGTTGGCATAATGCTTTTTATTAATTGTGTTACATCACTCGAATATCATACGTCCACAATTGCATTTGTTCAATTTATTTGTTAAATGAAATACGGTAATATTTTATCTCTGATACAGCATTTGTAGGTTATGGAACGGCGCAAACTATTGCCAAAGATTGCAATGAAATTTCAAAAGTTCTTACGTTATCAAACTGTTTTCATGTTATTCAGCTAAATATTAAATATTTATTTATGAGCTGTCCAGTTAACGTATAGACATTCTAAATTTAAAGTATTTGAACATAATAAATCACGATTTAAATCAGATTAAAAGTAAATGCCGACATTTTGGGAACATAACGCGGTCTGTCTGTAGATATATTAGTAATGAATAATGCAATGGCCGCTCGAGACGCACGGCAAAAACATTGTTTTAACAACCTATCATTAAGTTTTGCCATAATTACATATGTTTAGTTAAATAATATTATTAAAATGTTTTATTTAGATGAATGAGGCATTAAAAATTTAATGTTAAATGTCAGCCTTTGTAATATTATAAAATTATTTGTGTCTAAAATAAAATAAAATCTAGGATACGGTTTAATATGGCTGTTATGGTTTTCTTCCGTGATTTAATAAAGACATTATCATTTTACCTGAGGTATTTTATTTTGTTCCCAACTTTAGTTCACGACTGTACACTCATCACTGGCGTTTTGAAGAAAGAAAACATCATTAAAAACCGCTTACTTTAATGTAGAACTTATTTGTAAAAGTGGAAAAGGCTGGCTCTATTATTTTTATGTAGATCCGAATTTAATGCAATTTATTTTTATTCCATTCAAAACTGTTGTATTACAGCAAAAAATCAGCTTGATCAATTTTACAATAACCATCATAGGTACTCATAAAATCGTTAAATACTTTTTACTGCTAAATTATTTCGTACCAAAAACGTCAAAGCAGAAGCGTGAATGTAGGCGTGAATAAAATAAATTAAAAAGTTAAGATATTATGCGTAAGCAACAGAGGTGCCGTGTTCGCATAAATTAACACTAGATTTATACAGACGACATGCTAGACCAAAATCATTTAAAAACTCCGTTTTAAGAAAAGGATTGACAGAATCCCATCAAAATACTTGGAAGTGATGCAGTTTGGTCACATCGATCTTTTTATCGATCGTGGAGACTCAATTTCTCAGAAATGTTAAATTGACGATCCGCGGTCGCAACCCTACAAATGTGTCACGTTCCGATTTGTCCGGGGGCCCGCGCCGCCGGCTGTCATATATTTTTTTTTAGAAATCCGAATAAGCAAAGGAAACAAATGCAAACATCCATGTATCGGTTTTGTTTTTCTCGGGTCGGTGTTATTTCACGGTTAATTTACACCCTTTTAAACTGTATTTGTCTTTGTAAGCGGCTGGTTCTGATAAATGGCTTGATATATGACAATTTTATTCATTCACCAACCAAAATGTATATAAAATTGATTTAGCGTATATATTTTCAAATCCAGTTGATTACATTAAGCCTACGTTTACATTACTTTCATAGTAACTTTATTAATAAGGGTTTATTTCCCTAATTGTTTCCATATTACAATAGCGAAGTAATTTTCAGCCTAAAAAACAATCAAAATTAATAGTCAAATTCTGTTCTCCTTCTCTGCAACAAAAACTATTGAGTGTACTTTTTCACAAATGCATTTATCTTTTGCCCGGTATAAATCTGTCTCGGCTAGACTACTGTAATTGACATATTTATTACAATATAAATAACGCTCGGGACGCGTAAATTAAAGTTTCAGTTAAGTTATTTAATGTTTACTTTGCATTTAACCGTTATTGTTATTATACTGTGACAACTGAGTTTGTTAGATTTAACAACAATGCTAATACTTGTTTTACTAAAGGACTTACCGAAAAGAAGGGATAGCATAAAAAATTGCAATAATAATCATACATTTGGTTAAGACTATGGATTAATAGGCAATAATTAAAGAGGTAAAAAAAAACAACCTACTTTCCTACAACGTTATTCCTAATATAAAAAAAGCAATACAACCCTCCGAAATTTACAGGTAAAGGTGTAGGTTTGTACATGTGACTTACAAACCTTAAAATTAAAAAAAAATAGTTCTTTGATTAGGATTGGCACAAAATAAAAAAAGTACTTAATCGATTCTAATAGTGATCGAAATTATAACCTGTATTATAAGTATGATTCCATTTAAAAACCACAAATTATTATGCAACTCCAGAGAAAAGTAAATCTAAATCATTATAAATTATTAGAATGTCACTGCTTTTTTAAATACATATGCATAACAAAATAATATAATATAACAAAAGAATTATCAAGAAAACCTATGCACGATATTTCTTGCATTAAGTAACTCACAATGATTTATCTAAAAAATATACGAAACAAGTCATAAACATGCATTTAACATGCTAATGTCCAGAAAAATATGCATCGTGTAGAGATTGAACCCACGCCTTCATGGAATGGGGAATAATTGGTTATTCCCCATTCACTAAGTTTAAAGCGAAGATGACACCTATAACTTAATTTTCTTACATTCATTTAGGAATTCGTGCGTACCAGGGAAGAAGATACATTTGTAACGACATATTTATTGATGAGCAGAGTCTAAATGTAATAGGCTGAATATCAATTGACATGTTATTTTTTTATTTTATCTGTGCCATAGAACCGACCGAAATCATTGTGTCAAATATAACAAAAAAAAGTAATAGCCTATTTATATTGCACACATAGAAAGAACATGTCAATAACTATAATAAAATTTAATTTCACCATATTGAATCCTTTACAAGGACCACGAAATGGTTCTTCTTTACCGATTGTTTTTAGTCTATAAAGATCCTTTGCGATAACCCTGCATTCGTGCTAGTGTCGCATCTCGTATCGATACTCGATCATCGCCATCGATAGTTCCACGATCGTAAAATATTTGACCTGTACTGTAAGGTTGGCACGATTTATCGATTAGAAAATGAATGTAAATATTATATTGATATTTGCATGTTGATGGAAATTAGAATAATCTTGTTAGCCATGTTCGAAAGCATCGTAGATCTTACGCATTTCAAATTTCAATTGTACAAGTATCGAGCTTTCACATAATGTTAAGGATTGGCTTTATTCAGTTATCGTAAATATTTATTAGGCCTGTTCTTTAATCGGATGTGTCCAAACATGTTGTTTTATGATAGATTAAGTCAGTTAGCATTTCGCATGGTCGTTATAATTTATGACGATCTCAACACGAACGCATGATAATATCAAATAACGACATTTATTCTATTTATAAAGTTACACTTAAAATGCAAAGCTCTCGATATTCCAGTTCGATAATACCCGATTATCTCTACAGATTTGAAGAAAAGAAGCACAGTGTATAAAATATCTTTCTTGTTTTGTCTTACCTCCGACGACTTAACAGTTGATTGAAAATAAAGTTTAGTTATTATCATTTATAACTGCGTATTTCAATTTTAAAAAATGTACTAATCTGTACTTGAATGTATTTTTTCTTTGAAAAACCGCAAAATCATATTTAAAATAAAAATGCTATACTTAAACACGTCTGGGACTTTAAAATGTGAAATTGTTTGAGGAGCTTTAATCGATTTTATTATCTCTAGGAAGACACATTAACAATCGATGGTTTTTATCGATATTCAAATCGTCGATAATCAATCTCTAAATTGTTATCTTCTCCTAATTCTCACACCGTTGAGGCTTTGGAGCTGCGAACCAATTTCCCTTTTACTTTAAACTAGAGTCCTGTAGCTATTATTCGAAATGGGGGTCTAATAGTTCGCCGATAAGATAACGTTCGATATATTATGACATTTGGAACGTGGGTGCAACTCTATTGACAATAATGTATTTGGCGCGCACCTGTCCTAATTGAACTATTAGTAACGGTTGTTTTTATCTATTTCTGATTAGGTTCAGGGATCAGTAAGTTCTAATTCAAAATTAAATAAAGTGGAAAGTATTAGAATTAAGTGTAATATTTATGAAAAATAGGATATTCGAAGCGGAACCATGGATCGAAATTTGTTAAAATTGAACTGAAAATCTCATGGAAATCATTAGTAATAGGTCTTACTTAACGCATAATTAGGTGCCGACAGAGTAAAGGCGCAAACAAATTATCGGACGCGTCCATAAGCCGCGGCCTACTGTCGCGGCGACTGATAGTGGGCTGGCTGGGCACGATCGTTCGCGATCATTGAGCAAGTATTCTATCAGACGTCCGATCGCTCAAGAACGGCCCAAGGTCACGTCTGTCAGATAGTTTGCACAGTTTAGCGTATTTCGTACTATCCAGATACCAATTATGGACGCGTCCGGTACTATTGTGGGTATGCTTGCGTAGTTTTGATTTATTTTAGGTTTTTATATATGCTTATTTTCACTTTTATACTTACTAGCTTGCGCCCCGCGGTTTCACCCGCGTTCCCGAGGATCTTGTGTTCTCCCGGGATAAAAAAGTAGCCTATAACCTTCCTCGATAATCGGGCTATCCAACACTAAAATATTTTTTTGATACGAACCAGTAGTTCCTGAGATTTTCCCCTACAATCTCACAAACTTTACCTATTTATAATATTAGTATAGATTTAAAAAAGATGGTGGGTTCGCTTCCATTCAGGAAAATATTGTGTGTGTGTGCATGAATTTACTGTTTATTCTGTCCCGATGTAAATATCTAAATTTAATACGTAAGTACCTATCTATATTTACAAGTTGTATGTACTGAAGTATATGTGTTAACTGACTTTCATTGTCAAGCCCTTATTTTGGGATCAGAGGGCATGTGTGATGGATGTCGCAAATATTTATTTATTTTTCTTAATAGCCCGAGAAAAAGCAATAAATATGTTTTTTTTACATCTTCAGGTTCTCAGAATTTATAGCTACGAATAACTTTAAAAAACGCATTTGGCGAGTTGTTAATACGAGTAGCGACATCTAGCGGAATATGTTTGAGTTGGTAAAACAGGAATATTATTTATTAATGATAATAGTAATAAATAAATATAATATGCTGTGCTGAGCTAATCACGACAAAGAGTCGAGAACATATTTTTATTAAATTGAATATATTATTGAAAATTTTGTTTCAAATATTATTAGATACCTAATAAATAATATATTGTGTCATAAATATCTGTATTAAATATTTTGAAGTCTTTATTATTATTACAACTATTATGATATCGCTGTGGAATTACCGTGGAATAATAATAATTACAGAATAATTTCATGTCCTTATTGTGCGACATGCATATCCTGTATACCTACCGTATTTTTACAGTGTTACGTCACAAACTAAAATAAGAATAAATTTAAAATAAGTTTAAAATTTGACACCTTTAGAATGTTATATTATAGTTATTTAAATATTTTTTTGTTATTTTTTAAAGATGAGAAAAAGCCCTTTACGTAAGCAGTAGCGACCTCTAGAATTCGGTTAAGTAATGAAAAAGGATTGCTACCAACGTAACAGAATTTCTGCCAAATTGAATGTCATTGATAAATTTTAACTAAGAGATATTGTTTTTAATTTATGTTGTGTTTAATTCAGAAATTCAGTTCAAATTCTTAAATAAATCCTATTTGTAGTTGGCAGCACTGAGACTCGTAATAGTCTCGGCCAAGCAGCATGCACTCCATGGGTGGTAAATATACTACCGTATTATTTCGTTTAATTTATAAACACATGCGCATTACATTACTGGCAACACTTAGTTAGGGGTTAGCCAGACAACACGTTAAAATATTTGTTGTTTTCGCAATAAAAATATAAGAAAAGATAAGATCTACAGTAATAGGTAACTAGAAATATTTCGGCACTAAGCCAAAATGCATAAGGTGTTAGTCAGTTGAACGCAAGCACTACTAACCTTCTTTACATATTACATTATTGGCTAATATAAAAAAAAACGAGTTAAGGAAACATTTCGTTAAACTTTAAGGCGTGAAAACAGATACTCATCTAATATTTCAAAGCTTTGATAGCTTGCCCAAAACGAGGTTTTGATTTTCGCAATTTTCAAAGTTACACACAATCATCGGTTGATATTGATTGATGAATAAATTATTATTACGTGGTTTATGTCTCATACATTCATTGCTGCGAGAAGCTAGTGCTTCCGCTCTTACAATATTATATTCTATAATTATTGTTGTTGAATAGTTATTATGTTATTAAATTTAATGTGTAACATTTGTCATTATTTACACAAGATATATACTTATACAGATATATCTGTAGCTTTACTTGCGTTAGTGAGGAACACGTTGATTGTTTGTCTCAACCCTGATTAGATGGGGTAATTTTTTGTGTGGTTGTTGACCCTTCGACCCCCCCCCCCCCCCCCCTATAAACTACATAAATATTATAAATACCTACTTATAATTAAAAGTATACAACATCCTATGACACATCAATCGGCATTGATATGTACTTACATAATTTACCTATTAAAACACCGCGCACACATAGCCTATAATTCTCACTCTGGTTACACTAAAGAACTTCCGATAGGACAAATTGCCAGTGCGATAAATCAACGCGACTATAATTTTCACCCACAGCAAAGCGGTAAGGAGCAACCATAGATTCAATTTAATGTCCCCAGTATTCTGAGTCACGACAAAATTTAACAGGCATTAGTACACCCTACAGCGATTCAATTTATACATATTTATGAATAAAATAGCCAATTTGTTTTGCGGCATGAGCACCCGGTCGTTAGGTGTATAACGGCGCACTGTCTCGGGGGCAAAACTGCGCGGAGATCCTAAAAGGGAGGCCCCAATTTAAACGTTGAAATTGTCAGACCAATTCCATATAGGATTCTTGTTTGCTATGAAAACATATAAGATTATTTATAGCGGATTTATTGAGGTGATTAATTCTATTTGGTATAATTGTAGGGTGCCTAATCTAATACTAACAAGCGTCTGGCGGTTTAAAGGGAAACGCTGATTTATTAGTCTAGCTAGATCATTAGAGTTTTTTCGGTTATTAGTACAGCAGAGAAAAATTATAATGCGCCATTTATTAACGTTTCATAGAATTCTAAGCAATGTTTGTTTTCATATTGATAATAACTAATTAAGTTCCTTCGATAAGACACATTTAACTAATTATTAGCAAAATCTTTACCTTTATCATGTCTTGGCCATTTACTTGCTTTGTTATTCAAAAACTAATTGTCTATTCTACATTGTTTCAGAAGGATCTCTCGGACGATTGCGTGTTCGAGGAAAATATAGAGGGGAACAACTATAACACTTATACGCGGATACGAAGCGGAAAGAAAACCTTCTTGGCGTTGGATAACAGGGGTAAAGCGAGGCGGATACAAATTCCAGTCTCACGAAAGTTAGGGAACCTGTCAGCATACGCGCTAACCTTGACCAACCGATGGGATGGCCAAATCAATCAAACACGCTGTTCACTGCGACGCCACCGCGGTAAACTGAAAAGACCCCCACCCAGGCACAGAAATTGCGCTATACGCGTCCAAAAACAGAATCAGAGGCACAAGAGAAAGCATAAGAAGGCTAACAATCCGAAAAAGAAGCAACGGCATCCGAAGACGAGAAGAAAACACGACAACGGGACGACGACAACGACCGAAATGACATGGGATGAGTCCACCATGTCAACGATGTCCACAACGACGGACGTAGAGTTTTTTCGGTCAGCGACCGCGCTGGAGGCGGTCGGACGCGCGTGAGTCGAACGCTGGTCGCGGTCGGGGCAGCCGTTGCGCTCGCACACTAGCACCGTTCCACACTTACACGTGCAAGAATCTCTATATCATTCCTTTTCGGTGCCGTTCCGTTCGGAACCGCACGTGAAATATGTATATTACGACAAAGTAGCATTGCTCTCTTTGGAGGATGGTGTTGGCCCTTTCAACCAGTGACTCGCTATTGTTGAAAATTTTATTATTTACTATCACTTTCCTTCTCGTAGTAGGTATGAAACGTAATACTCTATTGTTGAGTGTATTAGAGTTGATACATGTTAACAATTAAACGAATGATATTATTCTACCAAAGCTACTGAAATTATCTATCTCATTTTATATTCCTAGTTCGCTTTAAAACGTAGGTTTATCGGCAAGATTCCAATTGTTAGTTACTGTTACTTATCATGAAATTAACGTAGATAATAATTGCTAACTATATTTGATAACGATTGTAACATTAATGTTTGAATCGTCGAGATCTTTTGGTAAGGTGGAACTGTGCTAGGAGATGGCAAATGATTCCTGTCAATGAAAATTAAGCCTAAATACTTACCGTTTCGGAACCAATCTCCTAATTCGACAATAAACATGTAATACAAATACTCTAATAAAATCGACCGTATCAAGTGTTACTTTATTTATTTTTGTATATGCATATTCGTAGTCTATTATGTGGCTGACCTCTAATATTTCTATTTAATTAAACTTAAGTGATCCGTTAATGGATTCGATAGTTCAGACGATACCGTAACGAACGAAAATATATTTAATGTCTCCAGTAATCTTAAACGCTCGTATTTTTCCACATTTACAAAGTGCTCTAAAAAGTATTTTATTCAAATTAAGAAATTATCGTTCTAATTCCCCGATTGAACTATCCTAATTATAAACGTAAATGTAAATTGTAGCATTCTAAATTGAAAGCTATATTATAATTTGCATGTGAATTGATAGCGAGATGAAATTCCGAAACGTTTATGTACTTAGAACGATGTGTCAAGGTGTAATTTCTTAAGAAATTGACTGAAAATTGGACTGAGTAATGTAGTTTATGTTGGTTTCGGCCTAGGCTATGATAGGATAACGTAGTGCGGCGGGCGGCATGCTTCTGTATTCTATTTTAAGTTATAGTCGGCTTTGGAAGGCGAGCGACCCTGTACGGATGGTTAATGACTTACAAATTATAATTCTGATATAATAATGTCATTCCCACGACCGCCGGCTTCGTGATACCGTGCCTAATGAACCCTGAATGGTCTACTTGGATTATATCAGATAAAACTGGATTAAAAGCTAAAAATTATAATTATGCAATGGTTCCACCTCCGGACAAGACCGTTCGCCTTCACTTGTCCAAAAATGTAGTGATAAACATTAACGGCGAAGAAGTGACTAGTAGTAATTAGTTTTATAACGTGTATCTAATTTGTAAATTTATTTATTTTCCATAGAGAAAGTCGTATTTTGTTAACGTTTTAGTTGATGTTTTTTTTTATTCTCTCGTCCCCTTTAGTTCCAACCGAATGTAGATATATAGGATGTCATACGCTTGTACTTTTAGTGAGCAATTTATGATTGTATTATATTTGATAAGTCTGTTCGGTAACAATTATATTGCTTTGTATGCAGTTTGTATAGAGTGTATGGAGGCATTTGCAAATATTGTGATTGAATGGATTTCACACGGTTACATTCTCTTTAGTGTTGTCCCTCGCATTCTGATTATATGCGTATATTTTATAGTACGAATACTCTTGAACGATAGTCAGCAGACGGCCATTTTTGTGAATATAATTTCAAGTGGTTCGTTTTACCCCTCAAACACTTACAATTAGTGTACATCACATTAAATATGAATTAATTTAAATTAATTCGTACAGTTTTTAAACATAGTAGGTATTCAAAATCCAAATAATAATTCGAGGTTCGCAGATAATTCAAGTTTTTTTGTGAATATTTTCAGCAAACTTTACGAATGTACCTACGTATGATGTACGAAAAATATTTTGAATTATTTATAATTTTTGTATGTATTATATATAATATTTTAGGTGTCAAACGAAAGCGACATGAAATCACTACCGAGCAGCATTTACTCATCCTACAACCACTATTAAAAAGTATGCTTGTAAGAAATAAGCGCACAGATTTGTTGTCTCTTTCGTGTATGTCAATAAATTATTCGATGCTCGGATTCGTTATTAATTATACTTGACTCGTTATTGTATTGTAAATTTATACCAATCGATCTTTATGTTAGTGTAGCAGCAGTATTTCGGTATTGTAAAAATGGTTCTCCGTTGCAGTATCTAGTTTTATAGTTTTTATATTGAATAGAGATTGTATGGAACTTCAAACGATTGTCAAATTTGTTATTATGTATCTGCTATCTGTATCATCGTTATTTATATCATTGTACTGGCAGGAGGTAATTGTGTTGATGAACTCATTTAAATTCATTACTTTCCTATCAACCTTGCATATTAAAAATATTTTTTGTAATTGGAATCCAAAAAAAGAAATAATAATAATTTATAAAATCAGCTCCCAAACAATAAGCAGATTTTTTTTAATATACGAATGCAAATCATTATAAAAATGAATTGATGATGAGTTTACCCAACACAGTACCAGAGATGGTGTAAAAATATGAATGTTACATTATTATACTACCCATGTGCCATAATTACAACCCGTTTGGGTAAACCTACCGATTCACATTTATTAATTTCATTGCAGTTACTGTACATCATAATTACATCGAAAAAGGGGAAGGTGGAATTAGAGCCATTATAAAACAAATATATAAAGACAATATATGTAAATAAATACCGTATAATATAGTACATTATCAAGAAAATAATTTATTCTCTATTAACCTTTGACTCTAATTACCCCTTATAGCATTAGGTCTCACTGAATTGAAAATTTCTAGGTATCATCATTTATATATTTTATATTTCTATTGAGGGATAATATTTTTTGCATTTCAGCAAGTTTTTTTGGCAGTGAGACCTAAAACTATTAATCCCCTATAACTAAATAATTTAATAAGAATGTCAAGAGGAGTCAAACAGTATTACTTAATTAATTTCGATACCTATTTACAATAATTATTGTGAATGTTCGTGTTTCTTTAGTGCATTTATAATATGTACAGTAAAATCACATGGAACTATGATTTGTAAAAACATATTTTGAATAATCTTTAGATGTTTCTAAAGTAGAATTTTAAATTTCAACTTATTATCTACTTAGTTCTTACCAAAAGAAAGATTGATGGAAACTTTTAGACAATAACTTTTTACAGACTCTTATACCGACAAATAAATAAAAATGATTCTATAAAGTTTTTCGTTTTATTTACTTCGTTATTGTTTGTTTCGTTTGATTTTTATGTTGTATTGGTTTGAGTTCCTCAAGAAGGATTGGGTTCAATTCTCATTGATTAAAACGTGTAGAAAAAATCTTATTCTATAATTTGAAGTAGGCAGAATAGACTCTACGTAAAACGTGACAGCCTTAATGTAAGTTTACCTCTCTGATTTTTCACTCGGTTATTTTATATTTTTAAGAAATACTGTGAAGAACTACTGAAAATCTGTCCAGTTTGCAATTGGACAGAGTAGAAAGCATGGTAGAAAGCAAATTTCGTCTGAGGTAGAAAGCAAAGACAAATTGAGTCAGTCAATAAAATATTCCGGTGCAAAAAGGACAGTCGCAAAGAAAAAAATCAAAGTCAAATTCATTAAAAGTGAAAAAAGGACAATAAAAAAATTATCGTTGCGTTGGACAAAGTTACAAAAATAGCACCTTACATCACGATACTTTTTTAACCGACTTCAAAAAACGAGGAGGTTCTCAGTTCGACTGTATGTTTTTTTTTGTATGTTTGTTACGCGATTACTCCGCCAATTATGAATTGATTTTGATGATTATTTTTTCGTCCCTACGTCATACTTGGGAGATAGTCCCATATAAATTTTATCATGATCTGATCATGGACTTTCAAGATATGACGGAATTCCTCAACGAAAAGGAGCAGGAATATCGCGATTGAAATATCTTATTCAATATTATCGACAATTATTATTGATAGGTCTCGATCAGAGACAAATCTTTAGGTATTCACGTAAGAAACTAAAAATAGAAAAATAAAATTAGCATTCAACAAAAAAGTAAAACCAACTTCAAAATGGGTTTGCACTAAAAAGTATAAAATAACTATATTAGAACTCGTTTCGAAGTCAGGGAAAGGAAGCACGTGTTTCAGAAACTCAAATTCTTTCGCTGACTTCAAAACGAGTTCTAATATATTAATTACCTAGACAGGTATTTAAATAAATTAAAAACAAGAAGGGAAAAACGTACATATCTATTGTACATACCTATCGTAAAATATTTATTGAGAATAAAATGTATCTCATCTGCGCACTTTTATCCAAACCCACAAACAACAAATTTATTTTATAATTTTGTCGGTAAGTATTATAAAATGCTTATAAAATTACGATTGCAGCGGCATTATCCCAATATATCTAAAAATAAGGAATTAATGCTACCTACTGCGTAATCATTTGCCGATAACTCTATAACCATAAACTTAGGCGACCTTATAACGGAAATCATTATATTAATTTTATTATTTGTCTGAGTGTCTGACTGATCTCTGGATGCGATGGAAAATTATTTGATGGGTATGGGTACTAATCTTTTTTGATCCCACCAACTTGTTTGTACAGTTGAGGGGGGCGCCACCATAAAAAATGTTGCCTACATTTAACGTTTTAAGACAGACATTTTTCAAATGATTGACATTAGTTGCAATTTTCCGCCTGAATCTTATTTATATGGTAGTTCTGAATTTATTAATCGATAGATTAATGCGGGAAAAATATCCCAATTTATTTCGCAAACTATGTTTGAAATATCGTAATAGTATAACATCTATTTATGGAACGCGCCTCTCATTGATCGAAACAATATTGTACGGTTGGTAGTTCCGAATAGTGACGTATGTACGTCGTGTGGTAAAAATCGAAAAGCAATGTGTAAAAGAGATAGGCTTATATCGGTACTAGCGAGTGTGAAAGAAAGCAAATATGCAATTGCACTGTCGTAGTCTTGCTATCTTTATCTACACTTCATGTGGATTGCCAGCCATCTTTATAAAACAGTCATATCCACCTTTAAAAACTACGCACTACAAGCTATTTTGTATTGTCAGGTTTGTTCCGAATGAAAGCATCGCATCACCGCGTCATTGCATATCGAATGAAGGTCGTCGGTCGTTTGATCGTTCGGTCGGTCGGTAGGTTCTCCGCTCGCTCGCTCACCGCTCGATGCTTGCTTGCCCTCCCTCATTCATTCGATCGCCATTTTGTTGAAGTAATCGAACTCGTGTAACTTTCGACTCGATTATCGTTTACTTTTCATTCTATCTATATTAATTTCGGCGGCAAATTGACTATCAAGAATCGATACCAAATCAAAATGAAGAGATGTTCATCAGTAGTGTGGCGATTTTTTGAACGAATTGAATCAAATAATAGATGCGTCGCAGTGTTGTGTAAATTATGTGAAACTCAATACAAGTATTTCGGTAATACGACTAACCTGAGAGTTCATCTGACGAACAAGCACCCGATACAATGGGATTTATCACAGAGTGGTACTTTGGACGAGTCACATTTTCGCATAGAAACTGACGAAACCACCTCATCCACGCCAAAGACGAGGAAATATTCAAGAAGCTACAACAAAAAAAAAGTACGTTATTCAGTATCTGTTGATAATGAAGAAGAAGCAGGAACTATACCTAAAATTGAAATACAGCGGGTACTATAACATGTTCTTTTAAATTTATATTCTTATCGCATTTATTGATAACAGATGATGTCGAATCTGTATCGATTATATCGATTACAGATTATCGTTGGAGGTTATGTTTTAGATTTATCAATATTCGATCTATCAATGGGTTTTGAAACTTAGGATGGGTTTCGGTTTGTAATCGATATTAAATCAGTAGTTATTATTATCTATACTGTCTTTTTTCTATTTGTTGTATGTTTATTTATTTGTTTTTCTTATAGAAATAATTTCTTACAAGCATGGGCACTAATCAATATTCCTCACTTACTTGTACCTATTGTCAAATACTTATTATTATCTCATTGTCCTACCTAAAGTCTTTCGTAGACAATAAATCAACTCAAACTTTGACTTTTCATGTTATGTAGGTAGGTAGTAAATCAATTGTTAGGTAGATTATCATTTAATTTGATTTTGGAATAACCTTGCCTTACCAATATACACCTACAATCTTTGCCTATAATGTTTGTAACCATAGTCTACTTCTAACTTTTTTACGTAGAAAGTGGCTAAAATATAGATAATAACTAATGTGAGTTAACTGGATAAACCCAATACAAACAAAATATGGTTTATTTTAATCCAAACAGGCTTTATTATGATTTGACAATTGCTTGGTATTTCCTTTTTCTTAGACATAATTTGTTTACAGGTTGATGTGCTTGAGAATCCATCAGAACCTGAAGACGAGGATCACAATGACACTATCAATTTGGTCCGGCACATGCACTCGGAACGTGGCTCTGACGAGGAATGGCTCGAAGAGGACCCATACCACATCACGCATGTGGAAACATATGAACCAAAGAGGAAGAAGATGAAGTACAAGAAGATAAAAAGAGAAATCCAATCGCCTCCTGGTCTCCCAGGTTTTTACGTTGCACCAAAAGAAAAGACAGTCTACGAAGATCCCAATAGAAAGGATGAATACTCAATATTTGGTGAATATGTTGCCAATAAACTTAGAAAGATTAAGACCCCACGTACCCGTGGTAACTTACAGCAATTGATCACAACAATAATGTGGCAAGCTGAGTACGGAATATATGATAATGCAGATGCAGTGAAAAGGGTACTTATGTATTCAATACAGGCACCCGAAGTTGATTCTGTTCCCGTTTCTCAGGAATATTCGGAACAAGTTCAAGTTATGGAAGAAGTTGTTGAGCAGACGGATGATGGAGACCAAAATGGCCATGGAGAGGAGGTTGAGGCATGAAGGGGGTGACTTAAATTGTATTTGTTTTAGAGTTTAGTTTTACAAAGATTATTAGATTATAAATATAATTGTAACATTAGGTTAGTTAAAATTCAATAAATATAATTCTTCTGTCAGTCTTTCAATACCAACTATATTTTTTTAATTAAATTCCCAATACCTCAATTAAATTAAGAAATATACAAAATTTATTATTGTGATTTTCAATAGGTACACTTGTATGTCCTAATTACAGGAATGAATAGGTAGCCTACATAAAACATTCAACAATGCTAGTACTGAGTTGGCTATGATTTTACCCCTATAAAGATGCATAAAATGCAGTATATGCTAGTACTGAGTTAGCTATGATTTTACCCCTATAAAGATGCAGTATATGCTAGTACTGAGTTAGCTGTGATTTTACCTCTATAAAATGCAGTATTATTCACATATTCTTTGTCTACATTGTAAAGGGTCCCTCTGTGCAACATTTTATTTCTAGGCCCAAGTATTTGGGGCTGGGAGTTGATGAGTCAGAACTTTATTTTCATAAGTAAGTATTGATTTTATTGTAATTATATTATAAACATCTATGGAGTGAGATTTTGTGTGGGTACTGATTACTTATATTAAAAGCCTAAAGTAAACCTAATAAAATACTTTCGATGGTTAAGAATGTCATAGAAAAATTGTCCTTATATGTTACATGTCTTTCTATTAATATACACCGTGATAAACCTTATCGTTGTATGATGAGGTTCATTTTTCATTGACATTCTTAATAAACGTCAAAATGTAACTACACATTTATTTTTGGACTGCACCACACTACCAAGGAACTTGAGTGTGGACCAAGTGGACATACAGCGCAGCGTGGCGACATACAGCCTAGTAAAAAAAAATAGGTAACTACCATAGTAAATACCACAACTTTGTTAGGGTAATAGTAAGTACCTATAGCTATATGAATATGCAAATATTGTGGTTATTAAAATTCGTCACTACATATAAATTCTTTTTTTTTTTCATAAATTATATAATAATAATAATAAAAATGTTTTATTCTCAACACTTAAATTAACATTGGATGTAAATATAATACATTTCAAATATTCTGAATTGGCACACAATATTGATATGAATACCGTAGGTAATAGTATTTTTACAATTTTTTTCTTCAATAATTCAGACATGAAGATGTGGCGGGAGTAACTCCCTGGCCATTGCACTTATTGAAAAACTTTTTTTAGTTCCATATTCAATTTCGTCACGTGCCATTTAGATAAAAATCATTTCTACAAATTAAATAGTCATTCATAGTTCATGGTACCTAACGATGACAACGACGCATCGTGAATTGTTCGGTGCAAAAGCAAATAATTAATAGATGGTGTGAAGTATTTAGGTCGGGTGTTCAACTCATGAACAACCAGGATGCGACTTTAATTGCACAACTAAACACTGAATTGGCGCAATAATTGCATAGGTATCTGTGGACTCTGCGGTAGGTCTTCCCTGCCTTACAGATTAAGATCTGTCGAATTCCACCAATCAGATAAAGAAAGGGAGGAATGTAAGGAAGATCATTGGCGGACTGGTTAGGGTCCTGCAGACCCTATATGGCTGTATGTACCTACATGATGATTAAAATGTAACTATGGGTAAAAATGTAAAGTTGTCTGTATGTTATAGGAATGATAATAAGTATTTATTTCCAAATGTAATTTTAGCTAATTTAAACACTTAATTTAAAACTGTATTTCAAATAATTATTAAATAATAACTAAAATTATTACGCACTTAAGAGGCTAGAACTGGCTCTCAATTGTTGCTCGAATACACCACACCAGTATTATTTATGGGTGGTATACTTACTACTCTACTAGTCATTAGGTATTTAACTTATTTTTGTTTGTATTCTCAGTAGATAAATGTAATAAACTAATAAAGCTATTTTTAATTTTAAGTAGGTACCTACCTAAAATAGGCTGTGTAAGTATTTATACGATTCTCAACTTGTGGTAGGTAGGATTTATGTGATGAAGTGATGGTAGTTTTTTTTTTACCCACGACTAATTTGGAGGTTCTATTGAAGTAGGTGACTACCATGCTTAAGTTCTAAGAACCTTCTATTAGACGTTTGGTTTCCTCACGATGTTCTCCATCACCGAAAACTTCAAGGTCATGTTTAAATTAAAATAATGCTATTTATATGTAGGCTAAAAAAGGTATGTAAATAAAGTTTAAAACGTCCTTGATTAAGGTTCATCCATTTATCTATCTCGTGTAAAAGGATAAAAATAGAATAATACTGTTGATTTGATTCAACATCAAAAAATATTCTCAATATTTTATAAAACTTATAAGCTGTAAGCTGCGCGCATGCGCTGTTTGACAGTTCATGAGCTATCCTTTTCTCGCAATATTTGTTTCTCGCTCGCACACGTCTAATCAGCTATTCTACCAACATGGCCACGTTAAGCCGTAATTCGTGCAAATTATTACGAAAAGTGCAAATTTCACCTGTTTTTAGTAAAAATTTTAGTTATGCAAGGTGTGATAATAATTTAAAAAGAGTTCTTACGACGTGCGCTTGTGTTTTTGGCGGTGGTGTGTTGTTTTATGCCGTAAATCATTATGGAAGAAGGAACACTGTGTTCGCTCTCAAGGCAAAGGTAAGTTGCAATTTTGTACTATTACAAGGTATTTTCACGTAGTATTACTTAGCTGAGGAGATAACGAAATTCTAATGTACCTATAGAATAGCCTGTCCTAAACATAGGATAATTATTATGTCATGAAATTGATAATCATCGCGGTTACTGCTTTTGTTTATAAATAGCATATTGACGTTTCGGGAAAACCGAGCAGTGTTGCCATATGCGGGTGGCGTGAAATATGTATTTTCATTCAAAAAATCCGTATAAAATCCGTAATTTGGAACATCTTTGCTGAACACTAAGATGTTCCAAATTCAAAAAGTGCGCGGCAACGATTATTGCGGCGCACTTATCACTATAAAGAGGATTAAAAACTCTTATAGAAAACACCACCTTTGGGTGCACTTGTGGCGTCTAGCCACAGTTCACATGGCAGAAAAAAGGTGTTGCAATGGCAACCCTAACTGACATGCGCAGAAGGGAATTACATATGTCGTCATTGATGCGCGCACTAACTTGTTTGTTTGAGTAATTCAAAACTTTGTCTTTTGTGTTAACTACTTGTTATCATTGTGAACACGCAATATACTATTATATTTATGAAAGAGACTGGACGTTTGATTTCGATCTTCGACCCTCTTCACACTTAAAGGCGAACCAAGTCGTCCTTTTCGAATAGATGACATGAAAAAATAATACCTTTATAGTAGGTAGGTGGTAGAAGTGTATTGTTATGTACTCAATAAAATGTTTGTTTAATTTGTTAATTGCGTGCTATATAATCTTATAATTATGTTTAGTTCGCATACCTAAACCGTTAGTAGTTACATTTTCCCAAATGTATTTTGGTACCTACTATTGTATGTATTCGATGCTTTTATCTAGCCGTCCCCCAAGGTTTCACCCGCATTCCCGAGAAAAACCTATGTACCTCTCCATATCGTAGGCTGTCTGCGACATTTCATTGTGATCGGTTTAGCGGCTTCGCATTTATAATTATCAGTAAGTAAGTACTTATATTATGAATTCTCTCTATCTATATCTACATATTATATTTAGAACTGAATGTTTTGGTTTTCCTCGTTGAAGTAGGTATAGCTAATACACAGTATAAATAAACGATCTAAAACAGCGCCATCTATTGGTATATATTACAATCTGAAATATTAACACAGCAACCGGTTGGCCGCGTAAAATAATTCAATTTTTTTTAAATCTTTTTTTTCTACATTGTGTAGGCTTATGTTTGACCACAATTTCACTATGGTAAGTGATGATATGACCCGAAGGTAGTAAGCACAGAAAGGTTAGATGGAACTGGCTTTCAAGTGCAGCTGCCGAAACGCACGTGTTTGGCGACAGATTTTCAACTTGAGGGTGGTAGTTGGTAGCCAACCGGGCGGGTACTATAAAGTACCCCACCAACGTGCTATGGTTTCCTCACGATGTTTTCCTTCACCGAAAGCGCAAGCTCATTGTAGGATTCGCACCCACGACCTTCGACGCGGCTTCGACATCACTACCACTACTTAAAATAGAACCTTCAATAGGTAGATGCATATTCCATCTTTATGCTTGAAACTGATCGCAACGAATGTCACTCAAGTTTTTGAAAATAAAAAACATGCCTGTAAAAATTGCGCCAAGTCTCGTAGTTATGTTTAGCCATATAGTAATGAGGTAGGTGTTTAGTCCAAGATTACCTTGAGTTGACATGATTAGGTGGACTGGCTTAGCCTTCTGACATAAAAATAATATAATTCGTTTTTCGATTGTAATATAACTCATACCATTGCCCTTTAATTCAGATTCAACATATTTTTAAAGTAACAATCAATGACTCCAATTAATTTCCTGTCTTATTAACCATACACCACCCCCCGGGACACTCATTAACTCTACTAACACGTGTTATAAAAAAACAACCTTAAAAGGGTTCTGGGCTACCCATTTTCTCATGGCGACGACGTTGAAATTAATCGATGCACATTATTATTAAAACTTCGAGTACTTAATTTGGTTAATGCATTGCTTTTTTATTGGTAAAGTTGAAATGCGAGTTTGTATTGTGATATGGTTATTGAAATCTCAAATAATTTTTCCAAAAAAAAATGCGTACTACTTAAACTTTTCCCGATAATTTTAATTCAGTCCATCGTGAAGTCTATGAATGAATATATTTTATGTAGGAATTAAACATAGTTTACTTATTTATGTATATCTCAATGACATCTAGGTATGTACTAGCTATCTGCCGCGGTATCATCCGTGTTCCCAGGATAAAAGTACCCATGTCCCTCTCCATACCATAGGCTACCTGCGTGTCAAATTTCATTGCGATCGGTTCAGCGGTTTAAACGCGATGATAGCTCAGTGGTAGTGACGTCCGACGCCGCGGCGAAGGTCGTGGGTTCGAATCCTACAATGAGCTTGAGCTTTCGGTGAAGGAAAACATCGTGAGGAAACCATAGCACGGTGGTAGGGTACTTTGTAGTACCCGCCTGGCTGGCTACCACCCTCAAGTTGAAAATCTGTCGCCAAACACCTATTGGTGTGTTCCGGCAGCTGCACATGAGAGCCAGATCCTTCTAGGCTTTGTGTGCTTACCACCTTCGGCCACATCATCACCTACCATAGTGAGATTGTGGTCAATCACAAGCCTATACAAAGTAAAAAAAAAAAAAAAAGCTGGACCGAGCATTTATAATATTACTAACTATGTACTCGTGGTTTCACCCATTTCCTAGGATAAAAAGTAGCCTATGTTACTCTCCGTTGTTGCGTGAAATAAGGACCAACAAACACACTTATAATACAAATACAAAATTAATATAGGGATAGTATCGATTACCCGTAGCACAGTCCGTAGTAAACTGAAAGTTGCGCGACTAAGAAGCTTTACGTGGATAAGTAGATGGTTAGATAAAATTACGATATGATAGGACTAGCATAGTCAAAATTAAGAATATTAAAACAATATTATTATACTCACGATCATGTGAATTCAAATTCTAGCCTACTGGTTATACGAATAGATAAAAAAAATATATTACACACAAATGCACATGCCTTCATATGCATGTCATCACATGATGCTGGCCAATCCGCACTGGTACTATCTCCTTAGCCCTTAGTTTGTCAGGGGAGTCTTGAACTCCAACAGTGATGATTCAGACATATGAGGAGCTTATGACGTTTTGTCCAAATAGTTAGGTCTTTTACTGGTATTGTAGGACAGCTATCAAAGGTTTAAAAATCCAATAGGATTTGAGATAAATATGCTGTTTGTTATAGGTAAAGATTCAGACCAATGACGATCGTAAAAAAATTACAGTAGGTAAACTGATTGCATTAAAAAAAGTTAAAAGACGAGCATCATAGGCCCTCGCTCGATCACAACCACGATTTGTCGCAGATAACGTCATTCGACTATTCAAGCGTAGTGTAATGCGATGGATTCGATCGGCATATTGAACCGATTAATTTTCTATTTATTTCTTTTATAAAACAATAATCTGTGATAGTAATAATTTATAAAGCTGGATCTATATCCAGAGTTAATGATATAAAATTGACGTTGACGCCCACTTTCGTAATGAGGTATTCATTACGTTCATTACGAAAGTGGGCTTAAATTTGAATCATTTTGATGTCCTGGCTTATTATAGTTATGGATGTAGTAGGGTTGCTCACGTGAAGGTAATCGTAGATGGCTTCAATGAAATCATTGATCACGGAAATGTGTCCAATGGCGTCTTGTCATTGTAACCAATCGCGTAATTTGCACGTTCTATCCTATCACAGTGGCCCCTCTAGCGAGAGAAATTGGCAGAAGGTTCCTTATTATTACGTTACAAATCAAAACAATGTGCTGTGTTGTAGAGTGCTTCTTGAAGGCCTCAATTGCTTATTTGCCCTTTGTTCGTCCGGATTTCGGTCAGAGTCATGTGTAAACTCACAGTAAATAAAGCCAGCAGTAAGCTGAATAAATACACGGATACAGAACAATGCGTCAGAAACTCAGAACCTATAAAACTTAAACAATACAATAACTCCACAATTCATGTATGTAAAACGTCCACCGATGCGGCAGTACAATACTACAACAACACCGTAATTAAACATAAACTAATACTGTATCACCATTTATGTTTGTATTGTACCAATTGGTTCGGTCGTCAATTTACTCGTTTTGCCGCTCTTCGCGCAGCGGTGGGCGCCCAAGCGACGCGTCTCGCAAATCCTCTCATTATTCCTCCGCAAGCGCCGGGCGTAAGTGATGTGTGATATGTGGTGTCGATAAACATTGGGACATCGATATTATTAACCATACTCATGATCCTGTGTCTTGTCCACCTATAACGCTGGCTGTAAAGGGAGGGACAAGGTTGTATCGATATTCGATATACCAAGTTAAATTAAAAGTAAACATAAATTTGCCAGTCAGTGTCCATTTTATTTGGTATCCAATATTCTAATGACATGGGATAGAGACGTAGTGTAGCAATAGTCTTAGTAGTCTATGGTGAAAACCTGTTTACAAGAACCTGGCTGGCTTCCACCCTCAAGTTGAAAATATGTCGCCAAACACCTAATGGTGTGTTCCGGCAGCTGCACTTGAGAGCCAGTTCCTTCTAGGCTTTGTGTGATTTCCACCTTCGGCCACATCATCACTTAACATAGTGAGGTTGTGGTCAAACACAAGCCTATACAAAGTAAAAAAAAACCTCTTTATTGTCACTTTAGATCACTCTTGATTTTAATTCCGAAATTATCAACCGACCGCTGCGCTGCAATAGCTATATGTTTCTTCCTATTATCTTAAATCACGGAAGCTCACCGTGGATTAGTTATTTTTCGACTTCACTCAGCTTAGAAATACTTCTCACGTGGGTTTTGTCATGAGGCTTCCTTGAAAGTTAATTCAGTGGAGGATATTTTATAATAGAACCTAATCTAAATTATCTGTTTATCATAATATAAATAAAATATCGATAAAAAATATATATACAGCCATCACTAAACCGAGTAACTATTAATGTGTAAATCGTTGGCGTACGCAACTCCGGTGTATGAGCCGCACTTACATTATTACAATAGCAATATGACAGCGGTCTTTAAGCATTCTAATTATATATTATAATGTATTTTCACTTACTTATTCTGCAATAAATAATTGTTTCACAAGTACAGCTTCTGGAACACCTTTAGATGCTTGGCGACAGATTTTCAAGTTATGGTTGTTTGGTAGCCAGGTAGACAGGTATTTACAAAGTAACCTATCGAGCTTTTGTTTCCTTACAATGTTTTCCTTCACCGAAAGCGGTATTCAATGTAGCTACCACTGAAAATCATATCATACTGACTTAAACTGCTCTGCTACAGGTGTACTGTGGCTCTATTGCTTACTACTATAACTATAATGATTTAAATTTGTTTAAAACCATACCACATGTGTGAGATTCTATTTCCACTTTATTAATATTCACTTTTCTATTTTGACACATATCTGGGATATTAATGAGCTACATTAAACACGCTGGTATGTCTGACAGTAAATTTGATATGAAGAGGGGTTGCTTTTTTTTTCTACGTATATTTAGTAGACTAAAACTATGATATCATCGAAAGGCATATCTAACCATTTGATCCAATTGCCCAATATTTCATCGAGTTCTGTGGAATAATCATCAATAGTATAATGAATCACAGTTTATAGAAGTCCAATCAATGTTAAAATAGCTCTGTAAACGTCACTGTCAGTGGCGTACAAAACAAAGACGGCAATAGTTTTGATCATTGATTAACTTTGATTGAACTTTCAGAAACTGCAGGTATTACAATAAAATGGATTATAATTTTCTAATGTGTTAAATCTAAGACTTCACTCGTCTTAAAAACGTTTAGTTTTACTCGTAAGACCTATTTTCAAATAAGTTTGCTTTAAGAAATAACTATTGATGAAATCTTACAGGAAATCTTCAAGAATACTATAGTATCGTTTGTCATAGTATAAATAATTCATATAACATCACTTTGTGGTGTTCTAACCTAGATTAAGCATAGCCATTGCCTACATATTGATATAACAAACAATAAGTCTGAATCACATCGCCTTTGGTAGCTATGATTCACGGCCAAGTGAAGGCAGCCAAGTTCTAGGATTTCCTCTTAAAACGAGTTTTTTGAATTATAATTTGCATTGTTCTATTGTTGATGTTGGGCCGTGTCACCAATGATAATGCTTTTTAAAAAATTTTGACGTTAAAATCTCGATATGCATGAATTGAACTGTTTTTAAAGGATAACATCCTTGTCTTGGTTAAACCTATCGAACTTTTTTATGGAATTCAATATAATTATGTGTATACAACTCACAATTACGCAATTTTGATGGTAAATTTAAGAAAACTATCTTTGTAAATCGATCTATGAGCAGTTTTGTCTTTTTTGACTGATAGTAATCAGTCTGCATAGTTCAGAATTCAAATTAATATCGCAACTATTCGTTGCATGAGTCACATTTATCGTCTCATCACAATAAGCAGAACTTGGTGGCTGCACTGCCAGACAACTAATTTATTAAATCATATTTCATGTGACGTGCGAGTAATATCTGATATTGGTCACGTCGACATTTCTGATTCCTTGAACATTTTGGTAAGAGTCGAAACAAAGCGATGTCGTCATTTGTCTATTGATTTACTAGTTTGTGGTCTAATTTCAATTTATTAAAGCTGATGCGCTATTGATACCATTTCGGCGTTGACTCACTCATTCGTAGATTCCATCCCGAGAACGGAACGCTAAAAAACTAGAACTAAACAATTCTAGATTTTTAGGGTTCCGCACCCAAAGGGTTAAAACGGGACCCTATTACTTCGCTGTCTGTCCGTCCGTCTGTCCGTCCGTCTCTGTCTGTCACCAGGCTGTATCTCAAGAACCGCGATAGCTAGACAGTTGAAATTTTCTCAAATTATGCCGTTTTTATAAATAATGGTACGGAACCCTTAGTACGCGAGTCCGACTCGCACTTGGCCGGTTTTTTTTATGGATATTTGTGAGCCATTAGGCTATTAGTCCTTTATTCCTGATCATTCACTCTGAAATGCAGATAAAAATAGTATTTTGATTAATATCGTTTTAAATAATAATACCCGCCAGTTTCTGAAAGTAAAAGATTAAAGTCGATCTATGATCAAATCTATTTTCGTCATTGTAATTTACAGCTATACTTTTAACATGCGATTGACAAAGATCGGACTTCTAGAAACTGGGAGTTAAAATATAAAAAAAAATATTATATTGAAAATTATTCGGGCTAAAATTAATAAACTTTAGAAACTTGCTATTGATTAATTTATTTAAACTTGAAAAAAATATCTCAGACAAATTATCGTAGGTACTCATTGAGTGAAAACATATTAACTTAATAAAACAAATAGTATATTAAATAAATAGGATATTAAAAAGTAATTTCACTAATACTACTTTCGTAAGCGTGACTCAACTCTTGAACTTGGCGCTAGCATTGCCACGCAACTAAATTATCATATTATTTCATAATGACGTTCACACTGCCTAATGTTTTATTCCGGTCACGTCAACTCATTGATGATTCCTCATTCATAATCTTGTCTTTACTTTGTGGTCTAATTTCAATTGATTTCTGGACGTAAGGGTAAGAATTTTATCACGTAAGTACCACACGTACAAAATGGCATTGAGGTTAGCCCCATGTAAGTATTTGCAGTATCATGAAGAAGTTATATACCTGCTGATATAATTAAAATTCTTATCACGTTTTGTGGTATGGAGTTGTTCTATGTGACAGTGTCTGGCTGCAATAAGGATATTACTATTAGTACTCGATCAATTACGTGCAAATTATCCTTGTGTATTTATAACAACCCACTCCAACACTTTACTAACGGAAATTTCAGGTAATAACCCTGAAGTCTTCAAATTAATATGAGTTACTAATTTGGGCAAGCGACAGAGATTGACGGGTCATTGTACGAAATTCCGCTTGCTATATGAACGCACTTTATAAAGATACCAACCATAAACATGTAAAAATCAAGAACACAGAAAAAGTGTAAGTAGTATAGCCTGCTCATTTCTATAGGTATACTAATTCACTCACAGTAGTTTTATCTTTCGTGCTTTCAAAGTTGGTCACGCAGTAAATGTTATTTATATTAAAACTTTCAACTCTGAAAGTTTATCCAGGTAATTAAAACTAACCCTGTATTTTATACGTGAATACAGTCAAGTAGAGTATGGAAGCATTTATGGTGTGACAATAAAGGGTTATCAATCTGTCTATCTAGAGTTTCACAGTAGAAGAGAAATCGAATAGAAGGGTTATTCGATTCGATTCGATCACCAGGGAAAACCGTAACATTAGGTAGGTATGTTCATTTATAAAAGTGTTTACATAAGAAAAAATACTTGTACCGCCTTCAACTTACAACTCGGCGAAATGTATCCAATGAAAAAAAGTTGTTTATGTAAGTTCTACGCGAAATACTGTTTTTTACCCTCACGACTTGTGTCCCATACTTTTTTCTGGATGAAATAGAATCTCTTGTATTGGACATACGGTTTTACAATCTCTGCAATTACCAATGGTCTAGATCGCTATTCGAGATTCGATCGAGATGAGACTGAGTTAATCGATTTGTAGATAAATCTGTGCATCGATTTAATGAGAAATCGGAGGAAATTAATCCCGTTTGATTGTAACAAGGCGATTATATGAGAGCAGGTGTTACCGTAACCTATTTTGAAAATCGATTTTATATAATTAAGATATTGTTTCCGCCCACGGTTTTATCCGCATCCAGAGGCTTCTAATGTTTTCTTGGGATCCTATTTAATTCAAGATACATGTGCGTAGATTCATCCAAATCGTGACTTTCGCATTTATACAATTAGTCAGTAAGATGTCTTTTGATTAGTTCAATTTACAGTTAATTGAAATACAAATTCTACTGATATTGAAATAAATATTTATTTAAAATTAGACCTCGAACATTCCAAAAGTACTTGTCTACAGCTTAAAAAAAAATATGTACAACCCGTGTCACCAAATAAACCTTACCTTAGATGCCAGCAGTCAATTAATCAGTACAAAAAGCAACAAATGGTTGCGCCTGCGACTACGCTCGTAACAAAACACTCGATCGCTTGATAATATCAACTCACGATTAAGTAAATCACGGCTATTCACGGCTTAACCCTAAATTGCCCACAACCCCTCAATAAACGGGGTCGTATTGTCCCATATGAACATTAAGTAAAGGGTGTTTCTGAGAATAGACCACCTACCTCGACTATTGATCCAATTCTTATATTGGTCAGTGTATCAAGTTTTTTGGTGTCATAGTTTATGTTGGACATTGTTTGGTGGCATAATGATACAATTTGTCGTTCTTTTGTCATTTTTAAATAAAAAATAATGCGTACTTTAATACAATTTATTTTAGAAGTAAATACATACCAGAGAAAAGGATTTATTTAACGATGAATATAAGGGAGTATTTAATATTATGTCGATTCGCAGTTCACTCACGATGATAGCTCAGTGATAGTGACATCGAATGACGTGCTCGTGAGTTGCGAAGTAAGTCGTGGGTTCGAGTCCTACAATGAGCTTGAACATTAGGTAAAAGAAAATATCGTTAAAGTAGGTATTAGGATATTAGTTCAATTCAATTCAAGCCTTTATTTATCGAACAGAGTCTCAAGTTACAAAATTTAGTTAAAATAGCAAATTAATTTACATCAGTCCCTTTGACACATAAGCCTCCATAGCCTTCCAACTCATCCTGTCACTCGGCAGCCTTTGCCATAGTGGGCCAGTGGCTTTCTTCAATTCATCAACCCACCTCATGAACGGTCTACTTATCTTTCTTTTCGTGTTGAATCGAGGTGTCTTAGCCCACTTTTCTTTCCCTCTTAGCATATGGCCTGGTCACCTCCATTTCTATGTTTTGACTTTCCTTTCTACGTCTTCCCATAGATATTAGTAACTAATAAACACACTAATAACGCACACTAATAAAAATAATGTTGCCTGAACTTAGGCTGTCAAGTTTCTAGACCAACGCCACGTCAGATATCCAAGTCCTTTCTGCCTATTCAAGGAGCACTTTAGTAGACATGCTTTCGATCTAGGGCATTCAGTTCAAGAATCCGTGAGTCTTTCCTGCAGAAATCCTTAAATAAGTCAATCATCACGCGAATGCTTTGTAAACATTTCCTGTAAACAAACCTAACCCCCATTAGTCCCATTACCGAAGAAGCCCTATCAGAATCAGTGTCCCAACAAATTGATGCGTTTCGCGGACGATTAGTTGCCGACCCGCATTGTCTGTAATTGATTGTTTGGTCTGTAGATAAGTGTTGGTGAAACAAATACAGACCGTTCAGCGTAAGATGTCCCCTCGTTTAAAAGTTGGTAGCCCTGTTATTCCCTTCGACACCGACAGAAATTACATTTTCAGTCAATAGTGCCAACATAATGGGAAGGGGACAAGTTATAACGAATGGACTGTAGGATGTTTGTGCTTATTTTCTTGTCCTGATTTTAACCTGTCTACTATCATTTCGATCTATGCCATAGGATTATCGAAAACTGTGTCCATCATTGTTTCTTATTATTAGAAGTTCGTAAACTCATTGAGTTATATTACCAACTAGCTGTTCCCTGCGGTTTCACCCGCGTTCCCGGTATAAAAAGTAGCCTAAGTTACTACTTACAATATCAGCTACCTGCCAGTGAAAGTCCCTTCAAAATCGGCCCAGCCGTCGGAGATTAGCCGGAACAAACAGACAGACAGATAAAATATTTTTTTTTGTTATAAGTTCTTACCGTATATACTTATTTGATATTACAAACAGACACTTCAATTTTATGTATTTGTATAGATAGATACATAATATGTACGAGCAAAAGTTTCGGCAATTTATTTCTAATAAAATATTAGTCTTTCACTCTTATTTTCGATCACTTACACTTTCATTGCAACTCCATTTTATTTACAGTGAAACTCGAAAACTGGATCTGATGTCGGAAATAGCGTCTCAGCGTTACATAAATCGCAAGGGATTCAACCCTCAACGGAGTGTCACAAACAAAACGCAACGATAATCCCTTCTAAAGGAATTTTTCAATTAAACACATACATGTGACTTCATAATACCTTCCACATGAGGATGATGCGATAAGGATCTGTACGTTTGAAAAGTTATCTTAACTAGCGGACTATAAGGCTAGTTTTGCTTTGTCTCCTAAATTGGTACAATAGGTTCGGTAATTGAAACTAATCTGTTTGGGGCGATTTTGATGGTAAACATATCCGTGGATGGTTTTTGAAGACATCTTTATGACCCTAATCGATATTTTACTTTTTGATAGGTACATATCTTCCACAGATATTTAAATCTAGGAAACTTATCCTTTTATCCTTGTATGGTTTTACTAGCTTCCGCCCCGCGGTTTCACCCGCGATCCCGAGGGATCTTATGTTTTTCCGGGATAAAAAGAAGCCTATAGCCTTCCTCTATGAATGGGCTGTCGAACACTAAAATAATTTTTCAATTCGAACAAGTAGTTTCTGAGATTAGCGCAACCAAACAAACAAAAACACCGAATTGTCAGATCATTCATACATCGATCCAATTTGAACACGCTGACCTGCTTCACCTGCGCCCGCGCAGCCACACGCATTGTTCACAGATAAACATCTTGTTATGATCTCGTTTCTCAATCATTTCCAGGACTAAGCGCTCAATGCATATAAACAAAACATTTTTTATCGCGTAAGCTTGAATTTGACCACAATCTTACAGTGGTACGATGATATTCCTGAAGTAGACAAACAGTAGAACAAAAACTCCTAAATCAGAAGCGTTAACGTATACTCAAAACAGATCTGTTTCAGTTTATACCGGAACGATAAGTGCCATAACTGATTTGCAAACTTACATTTGCAGTTCCCAAAACAGGCATCAACTATAACTTTGCATATTTTAGTTGAATTTTTGTTTTTGCCAGCAGCAAAGTTAAGTTTGTCGAAGTATTGAAGGCTGATTTATATAGAGCGGGCCGGCTCAGTGGATGTGTCCAATAAATCTCAATCAAGATCACAGATACGATATGATTGGTCGGTCTTCTGTCGGCGCCCAAGATGCCGATGATAGGGTTACATAACAAGATTTGCGTGGTAATGAACCTATCCTTTTATTTTAGAATTAGTCTAACTTGTTTCACTCAGTTTTATTTGTGCTTTGTAGAAAGACATGGATTTAGGAAAACATTTTACCAGGTTTTATTAAAGTTGCTGTATCGCGTATGTACTTTTACAGCACTCGCTTATGAAGAACTAGCATTCGGCCACGCGGTTTTACCCGCTATCTTATTTTACCCCCTTAGAGGTAGAATTAGGCAAAATCTTTTCTTAGTACATATCTACGTTAGAAACGAAACATACCTCACAAATTTGGTGTTTATAGCACTAGCGGTTTAGACTGCGTTGATTATCACCTGTCACTCTGTCAGACAGGACATCCTCTTTTATTTTATACACAAGGATTACTCACGAATTCATATAAGACTGCTCATGGTATGGCATTGATGTTAGTGAAGAATTTTCTAATAGGTAGATGTTTTCTCTCTACAATACATTTATTTTATTTGAAATATACAAAATCCAAAATATACAAAATTTGCGCACAATCAAAGCTATACATTAATTATGCACAAATTAAGCAACGTAACATATTGCCAATTAAGTATTACTTTTTTATTGTGTAGATGAGAGTGTGTCATAATTATACCTACTGATTAGATTTACTATTTTTTTTTTTTACTCTGTATAGGCTTGTGGACCACAATGGTAGGTTGAAAGCCTAGAAGGATCTGGCTTTCAAGTGCAGCTGCCGGAACACACCAATAGGTGTTTGGCGACAGATTTTGAACTTGAGGGTGGTAGCCAGCCAGGCGGGTATACTACAAAGTACCCTATCACCGTGCTATGGTTTCCTCACGATGTTTTCCTTCACCGAAAGCTCAAGCTCATTGTAGGATTCGATTGTACCTGTCTTTTTATTTATTTTTGCTTACAAAAAATACTTTACGTGTCTATTCTCCGAAATCCAACTAATATAGGAATTCTCAAGGCACCTTATTAGGTGTTATAGGTCTCCATATATCTACCGCACATCTACAGATGAAAATCTGAACCAACAGCTTCGAGTAATATCAGCCACGATGCAATACCATATTAGCTAATATTAAATAATAATTGTTGAATACACGCTCGTCGTCCGTCACACTGTCTGTTTTATAAGGCTTTCACGCTTAAATGATAGATAGGATCGTGATTCAATTTGCATACTGTTAGTTCAAGTCTAAGGTCAGGTTATATCATTTTGCAGTGACTTTGAAGAAGTTAGTTATGGTGATTTAAGTGGCAACCGCCTGTTGGGTTGAAGGTTAATAACTGCAGGATGATATTGGAGTTGGAGCAACCTATCTTTAATGTAGAATCTTAAATGCCGGATATGATATAATGTGATAGTGTGAGTAGGATGCATGTCTTCACACCTCTCACTCTTTTAAAGAGAACTAGGTATCTAAAGTATTGCTTACCAATATTTAGGGGAAGGAACGGTTGTGATTGTGACGCGAACATATCGCATAGAAAAAAATATATCTATGTCAATTTGAGTTTTAGTTCCGACACAACGTAACGCGATAGATTTTCTACTTGAGGGTGGTAGCCAGCCAGGCGGGTACTACAATGTATCGTGCTATGTGTTTTCCTTCACCGAAAGCTCAAGCTCATGGTAGGATATATGGAATATATTTCATTTCATATAATAAAAATAGAATTATTGCATTAGCTCTGTGCTCTTTTTTATCATCGCCCCTTTCTATATAAGTCTTGAAACCTTAAACTACTGGACCCATCAGCTAGAAATGAAAGAACCCTACCAAAATAACCATTAAAACGTTTGACAATAAGAACACCAATACAATTGATGTATCGCTCGATGGGATCGATACTTGTGGAATAAATCACCATGGTACAGTATTGTATAATGGTGCGCCATATCAGCTCCTTATCACTGCCACGTATTCTGTTAACAATTTATTTACGAGGTCAATTGAAAAGGACGTTTGAATCTTCGGAAGATATATTGTTGCTATCGTTAAAATAGATGCGTTCTGGGATGTAACTCACATGTGGCATCCTGTTTTCCGTAATATTAAGACGCCTTTCGCTTATAACGTAAATTATAGCATAATTTAACCCTGCAGATTGTCACATGTATTACATTTCTTATTTCCGAGGAGCAAAAAATAGCACCAAACACCTTTTTTTTTATTTATCCTAATAACCTTGCCTGTATTAAGAAATCTTTACGCAACAATTTGAAACTGCTTTACCACGGTCATAAAGATTAGCTCACAAAGCTATGAGCTATGGAACAGCTTCCATTAGGTATTAAAGCTTCATCTAGACTAGACTGAGCCTTATTAAAACAGGAATCCGTTCGATTTCCTTGTGTTCCATTCATCCACTGTTCAAGCCTTCCACATAGATTCTGCATTAGCATCATCAATCAATCGCCTTTCGGCATAAATCAGTAGCTGTCTGGTTCGAGGCTTAAATATTCCAGGATATTGTTATGTGCCTTTGATTCTAACCGTCTTTCAAGGCCAAGTTTTGTCTAGGTCATTTTGTTAAAAGCTATTGTTGTAAATGCTGCGTAAATATTTCAGTGTTCTTGATTCAAGGGTATTTATTTTTGAATAATTTTGTGTCCCGTGTGTATTATTGACTTATAGACTGTGAGATATATCACTCTACTTATTTGTTATCTGTAGCTGTTTCTTTTTCTTTAAATCTTGTATTTTTGCTTACGTCATTTATTATAAGTATAATCTTAAACCAGACCGAAATAATTCCAAGTCATCTAGATTTTCTAGTTTTGTAATCAACATTTATTATTAATTTTTATCATACATATTGTATCTAAAAAAAAATGAGTGTGACATACAGCTTATATATAGATCGCAAAATTGACTCCATGCAATGAAGTTATACTACCATTAATAATATACGATCTTTGCATATCTTATTGAAATCACGACCGCCGAACTAATTTCCCTACAGCACGAATAAATCACGACCTTCTAAAGACTTCTTCAAGAGCACGCAGGCCGCGAGTTACATATCGGTGTCCTATTAAATCGTTGCGTCTTCGTGGCTCGCGGGAACAATGCACTGGCGCATCGAAAACAAAACAAAAAATTACCAGAAAGACCGCTCCATACAATTCAAAAATCGTGCACACATAGACGGCTGTCTAACAGCTGTCTTTCTCAGCATTCTTTGAAATGTTCTATATTAGAAATTTAATAACAGATCCGTAACTCCGTAATGAGTACATTCATAGAAGAACACAGTTTTTATCAAAGCTCGCAGTCTGAATGCTGAATTAGCCATGGGCACTGGACAGGCCAAATTTTCCGACGAAAAAATAATCGATAAGGAATCTCGAGTGGCGACTATGTACCGGAAAAGTGGACTGACAACCTGATCGTTACCTGGTGAACGGTTGTGGAAACCTATGGAGAAGAAAGTATCCTGGAAAAAAAATCATTTTTAGAGACATTGGAATTACGTTGAGATCCTTGGTACCTAAGGAAAACTTTTTAATATTTTTAGAACATCGGATATCATATTCTCAGTAATAAATAATAATCATACGACGGTCGAAACGAAACCAAGAACTGTTATTTTTATTGTGGAATATTTTTACTTTGCAGGATATACAAGGCGGATATGACTATCGATTATAAAATTTAAACACTATCGTTATAAAGCCCAGTGGGAAACGATTTTAGAACAAAATAAAAATATAGAAATTTACCATGAACGTAAATACCTTCGGAACGTAATCAAAATAAAACACCATTTATACGGCGCCGCGCGGGGGATACGCTTTCTTCGTCTCACATAACGTGTTAGACTGAGAAATGAAGCGCGAGGATCATAATGGTTTGCTCGGGTCATTATCCAACCTACTTTTAGCCTACTGAATTTGTTAGGCATAGACATGATGAGTTAAATTGATAAAACGAAAATTAGCTATTGCGGCTAAACTACTCGGTGGCTTTCAATGATTTTCTATGTATGGTTTAAAAACAACGTAATAAAGCTCTGGTTTCATTTAATTATCGACTGTTTTCTCCTCCTTGTATAAGTAAATATGGCCTTAGGGCTTGTGGTGAGCTCCATTAATTACAAAATATTTGTTTCAGGAAAAAACAAAATACTGTGAAAATATAAACTAATTAATTTATTTAAAAAAAAAATTATTGCATTGAGCTTGTTTAAAAATTTTGTTCATATATCAATTTCTAAAAAACAACAATATCGATAAAGGAACGACCAACTAATAAAATACGACCCTGTCTCAAATATGGATCCGAGACAGGTGAGTAAAAACATTATGAACTATCCTAACATTAAATAATAACAGCATTATGTCATATTTGTACTGACCCTTAGCAATCATTGTATTGCTTATATTGACTACTAGGTGTCCATCCCAATTTCATCTATGTTTCTACGATAAAAAGATTTACTTTACCACAACATGATTTTGAATACAGAATAATATGTTTTAAATTTATTTTAACAGGCATTATTACCATATTCGGGTCGATTCGGAAGCAATATTCGATTAAAAATTTGAAAACCAATTCACTTATTAATTAAAAACATCAGGTTCCAACTGGCTATTACGCGTTATATACCTACTGTTTACATATAGGTATTGACCGTAACATTAATATTCCATCGCATTAATGTATTTCAAACGAACATTTGCAATACTTGGGAGAGGTGGTTTAGTAGGCGTTAATGGGTATACCTACCAATACTAATAAGTCCATGAAAATGTAAGGCTCTTGATTCGTCGTTGGAGGGATAAATACAGCGTAGATATGGCGGCCGATCATTAAATTTAAGCAATATTACAAGTGCATTAAAGCACTATAACACCTTTGAAAACGATTTTAGAACAAAATAAAAAAAAACGAAATTTTCAAAGAAAGTAACGTAAAGAAAACTATGTGTGCGACAGTGCGTACAACATATTGCAAGAATGGCCGAAAGCGGATCTTCTGTGCACCTATCTATTTAGTGCACAGACGGACAGTCACGCGCTCATCCGTCTTGTCCCTCGTAGGACCCCCGTGTGAGGCGGTTTTATATGAACCATATAGGTTTAAACGTGATGCTGAAAATATATCTCGTCATATTATCCGCTCGCGTGTGCTAGCCAGGCTAGATAAGATTTCATGGATTTTATAAATAAATATAAATATCTTAGGACATTCCTCACACCTGATCCTATCCTAAACTAAGCAGAGTTCAAACTCAAACTCATTTATTCAGTTTAGGCCCTAATAAGGCACTTATGAATGTTTCAATCGATTCTACCACCTTTTCGGAATACATGGACTGAGAGGATTCCAGAAGAGCTTGTACTATGGAAGCCAGATAACTGATACTCTACATATACCTACTACTTTTTTTCTAAATATAATAAATATACACCTACCTGAAACAATTTCTCACAGGTCATATTGAAATGAAATGAAATAGGAGACAAGAAATGTCGTACACAATTTCGACTTGAAATAATATTTTAGTGCTGGATAGCCCATTTATTGAGGAAGGCTATAGGCTACTTTTTATTCATTGAAAACATAAGATCCCTCGGGAACGCGAGTGAAACCGCAGGGCGGAAGCTATAACGTATAATATCATCTAGATTTACTCTTCCGAAAAGCCAACCCTATAAAACCCTGACACATTAAAAAACATTTCCAAACACGTGTATCAACTCTCAATACTAAAGCTGACATTAACTGTCGAATGAAGAACGATATAAAATTTATGCCTTTTTAAGTTTTTAATAACAAGGAGTTGTATTGATCAGCCGTAGTCACAAATCACACTGGATACGACATCGCGTTAATATGATGGTCACTCCGCCATTCAATATGAAACAGGTATTTGTGAACCTATATCCGAATTGTAGTTTTGATTTTGGATTCCGTTCCCAGGATTCGAGATGTGTTTTTTTAAAAAAAGCTATTTAGACGTACGATTGTTCATGATAAGTGTGAGTTTGTTTTGGAGAGATATAGCTAGCTATTGATGTCCGATGGGTTAACTAATGACGTTACGAAGAAATGATTTTATTGATCTGATACTAGAGTAAGTAGAGATCTTGATAGAGATCGTTATCATAATAAAGAATGATATCCAGAGAACAGTAATAGCACAGTAAGTAACAATAGAGGTTAAGAATAGAATATTTATTTACCTAGTTAAACTAACATTAGCGCCACAAAAAAATGGGTCGAATTATTAAATCTAAACATTATGTCAATCTTTTATCGCGACTAAACTCGAATCTGCCATGAAAGCCATTACGAACATGCAATTTGACAGGTTGCGTCGCGTCGCGCCAATTTCGGCAGATGCGTCCGCGCATGGGAATATAGTGTCGCCCTCAATCATTGCCGTATGACAGTGACAGTGTTCGTGATCGATCGCGGTGTACCTGACAGCGAGACAAAACTCGTGTTTTGCCCGCCATTTTGATGCCATGCCGGCCCATTGTGGACACTTCTTATGTCCAAACATGTCTTAAGATGCTGATGAACATGTTTCAAGCCCGATTTCGGGTTTTGATGAGGGGTGTGTGTTTGTGACAGTTTATTTGGAAAGTTGTTCATGATACGATTTGTGTAACCGATCATCTAAACTAAATATTTTTTTAAGGCGATGATAGCTCATTGGTAGTGACGTCGGACGCTGCAGCGAAGGTCGTGGGTTTGAATCCTACAATGAGCTTGAGCTTTCGGTGAAGGAAAACATCGCGAGGAAACCATAGCACGGTGGTAGGGTACTTTGTAGTACCCGCCTGGCTGGCTACCACCCTCAAGTTGAAAATCTGTCGCCAAACACCTGTTGGTGTGTCCCGACAACTGCACTTGAGAGCCAGATCGTTCTAGGCTTTGTGTGCTTACCACCTTCGGTCACATCATCACCTACCATAGTGAGATTGTGGTCAAACACAAGCCTATACAAAGTAAAAAAAAATAAAAAAATGGATTTGACTTTGACTTCATATGTCTCTGAGTAAAGATAATTGGATCTGGATTACAAAGAAAAAAAAAACATTTATTTACGGGAATTAGGACTACGATTAGGACTATTGTTCCTAACTGCGTTTACGCAAGGGCAAAATTATTTATATATGTACGTCAAATTCTGTGAAAAATATGTTCGTGAACTTCAAAGTGCGCAATCACCGAAATTGTGTATCAATTTAAAAATCAAAATTCATAAAACAATTTGTTAAACCGGCTACTACAAAAGAACAGTGTGTCCCCACAGTTTGTGAACAATTTATCCAATTATGCTATTACGACCCCCTTTGGACCGATTTGGGAATTGCGCATGCTCATTATTATTGTTGCAATTTGAAGACATCGAACTTTGTCATCATACCTAACTTATTACTTTAATAGCTGTTCCCCGCGGTTTCACCCGCGTCCCCGGTATAAAAATTAGCCTATACCGAATAAAGGTAGACTAAATTACTCCTTATAACATCAGCTATCTGCCAGAGAAAGTCCCGTCAAAATCGGTCCAGCCGTTTCGGAGATAAGCCGACAGACACCAAAATTTTAAAATTGATCATTTTCTATAATTGCCGTATATGCTTTCATATAAGTGCATTTAGTAAAAAGCTGTTATTTCGATACCACAAACAGACACTTCCATTTCATTTATTTATATCTATATCTATAATCATCATAATGTTACTTACTTATTAATACCTACTTACACATTTTACACAAAAGTATGTTTATGATAGTTAACTGACTCCTGAAACAAAGCTGACGCTAGTTTTGGAATCAAATTTACACATACACGTAGGTACATGTTACATACCTATACTACACATATTTTTACCTTGTACTTTTCAAGACTTGGATCGATCTTGCATTTGTCCAAAAGAAACCTAGCAATTAAAAAGAAATACGCGAGAAATCCTGAAATAATAAGTTGTAATATTTTGCGTCAGTATCGACGTTTGCGCAACTTGCATTATCTTCAAAATGAGGCTCATTAGACCCAATCAATGGACCCATTTATAAGTTTGTGCAAAAATATTAGATCAAGCACTCTCCTGTAATTTTTAGACGAAATAACAGAAATATGTGAAAAATAATAATCATTACGTTGTCCAAATCCATGCCGATTCAATTATATAATATAATTATTTTTACTCTAAAATTATAAGACCATGTATTTACCTTTTAACATATTAAAACATCCGCCTCGCGTTAGTAGCAAAGCCAAAAGTCTTATGAACATGATGGTACAGTTAAATTATATTAAAACGTGTTGTATATGCTACGGTAACCGCTTACTTTCAGGCGGGCCGTGCCGTACGCTTATTTGCCACCGTAGTGGTATAAAAAATGCTCCGTCTTTAGATAATAATAAATTATGTAGTTACACAATACTTAAAGGTTCTTTAGTGTGGTAAACAATAAAGATTATTTGTAGAGTTTGTACAGCCACTCGAGTGCTAAGTCCTATTTGATAGTGTTCAAAGGTATTCAATTGCCAATGACTCAGTACCAACAACTTATTATTAGGCTACTAGGTGACAACACAGATCAGATCAGACTGATTCTTAAAGAGAGTAAGGCAGAGGAAAAAAACTCAAGCAGGCGTTCCACGGCCCATTTCACTAGTACTTAAATATAATATAATTTCACTATACAAAAGATCAAATACCGTTATTTCTTAAGCAGCTAATTTTATACAATACGATTTGAAAATCGTATTGTTTGGTCATTTCGTGATAATTTTAGAAGTAACATTAGTATTACTTATTTTACTTTTTTAAATACGCCGGTGAGGATCTGTGTTTATATTTTTAAATGTTTTTTTTTAGCTATTGTATAGCTTTTATCACGGGCTTCGGGGTTTGAGCGCGGCGACCGAATCAAGAAATTTTGATTAAAAACGTATATGTATGTGTGTGTATGCTGTTTGTGAGAAGGTATATAGGTGTATAGGTATCTATTAATATAAAAAAAAACTGCCTAAATAAAAAGTAAATAAATAATTATAATTGCATAAGTTGATAGAAAAATGCTATGCAATAGCTTTACCGCGGTAGTCCCCCGAGTGCAACACGTATTTTATGTAACTCATAAGTGTATATAGTAATAAATACATTTCTATTAGAAGACACGCATATCACCAGATGCTTACCTTACTTTTCAAATCAACGTTACAAAATCCGGGTAAAAAGAGGTCTTATTAAAAGTGTAATGGAACAAAAATCATGCAAATGTCAAAATATAGTTATTGAAATATGAAGACAATGATAAAAATCCCGCATCCCTAATGTTATCCCCTACAAATACCAATTGCAATTTAATTACCTTATGCAGTACCTCAGTTGCTCCGATTAGATAACACAACCGGGATAAGCGACGTTGATCGAAGCCGATGACTGAGTTTATTCCCCACGTCTCAAGGAACACGCTAAGTACTTAATCCCAGCTTTCAATCTCATTGAAAGGGACATGACCGTAAAGACCAGAAAATCCAGATAGCTAGACGCTATTGGTAGGTAATACGCATAACTTTTGCTAGTTAGCCTGTAGCGAAAATAAGACGATGGTAGCTCAGTGGTATTGACGAAGGTCGTGGGTTCAAATTCGACAATGAGCTTGAGCTTTCGGTGAAGGAAAACATCGTGAGGAAATCGTAGCACGGTGGTAGGACACGTAGTATCCGCCTGGCTGGCTACCAACCTTAAGTTGAAAATTGTCGCCAAAGACCTCCCGTTATGTTCCGACAGCTGCACTAAAGAGCCAGTTCCTTCTAAGCTTTGTATGCTTACCACCTGAGCCACATCATCACTAATCATAGGGAGATTGTGTTCGAACGCAAGCTTAAACATATAAACAAAATATATATGACAATAATTGAGAATACAGACGTAGTAGAGCTATATTTATGACGACTGATGACAAAGTCAAAAGTCCCATCGTAGTCGTGTCGTCTCTTCTAAACGATACAACTTGCCGAAATGAATTAGTAAATCGGCGTCGACATTCCCAATGCGTCCCGTCCCACGAGTAAAAAGAGCGGCGACAATGTCTAATTTATTTATGAGAATCGGGAGGCCTCACAATGGCAGCCAGTTAGAAAAGATCCAGTGGACAAACAAAGATAGCGTTAAATCCTTTCATGAGTTTAGGGGATCGACTTTAATTAAAGAAGGGTGGCGTGAGACAAGAGATCGTATTGTTTATTTTGATTGTTCAGTGAAAATTGGTTGTTTGAATTATTGATAGCGTGGTTTAGGTTTAGGGATTCATGACGCGGCTTCGTTGTGTGTGCTGTTTTATTTTAGAGTTAAATGCGATATAAAACGTGGGTGGTAAAAAATATATACTCCCATTTAGTAGTTAGGTTTTACCGTTGTGTTATTATCATTTATTTATGTGTTTAAAAAGCTTCCATTTAAATAATTTCAACAATCTAATCGTAATACAGCATACTATGATGATTTCATAATCCATTAATCGATATCGCTGTCAATCATACGATTACAAATACAGATATTTCATTACCAGCATTTGCATATTTGCTCTTATTAAAATTTAATGTTGATCTATTTTCAGTCTTGTGTGTTGAAACTAAAGTTGTTTATTTATTTACTGAGGCTGTAAACGGTTCTATGTCAAATCGAGATAAAATAATTAACTCGTCAGTAACAACTTGTCCACTACAATTACAGGTTTGCTTTGCATCCTTCTTGTATACCGAGCTTCTATACAGCATTCATATAAATTAATCAGTTTTTGCTCAAACTATCCACCCACACAATTATGTTAATCCATTTAATTGTAACCTGTAATTTAACTTTTAAAATAATTATTTGAATAATCGTCCATTAAAATTGCATGAGCTCAAATGTACTACATTAGTCTTCTCTTAACTATATGTAGATTCAATATAATCGAGTGAATCACTATGAAGCATTGCGTCTACAATGCCACTAGACGTTTCTCGTTTCGTATAATTTAATTTACAAACTTACTCATTCAGAATCACGCAGTCTCTGAATTAGTACAGCCTATCTATTGTGGATGATTGTCAATCTTCCAGTTTCTATTACTGCTATTTGAACTATGAATATCTAGTAGGGACAACTATTATATTCAGTTAACGTGTGGCCCTATTTTGTGCCCTTTTAGCAAAAGCATTGTCATTTCGTATGCTAATTAGTTTTGTAATAAATCATGTCACGCCTGTTCAAATTTTAGTACTTGTCCACGAATCACGGCCTCTGCTAATATTTCGGTGGACTGACAAAAAACTAAGGCAAATTTAAATCGTGCAGATGAATGGCGATGTAATGGTGGAACAGAGGTATTATGTTAATTCTGCTATTAAGTCAATGGGCTTCTAAAGAAATTACCGGTGGTACTACTATATCATTACTGTTTTTGTGATCCACTTCATTATCTGTTGTTTGTTTAGCGCGGCTCTTTAACATATTCATTGCGGGGACTTGTTCCATCCGATGCTTGAAAGATGATGACTCTATCAGTAGTAAATTGATATTACACTTTCAGACGAACACATCATTACAGGGCTTATAAATTAAATTGAACATCGATAACTTAATTAGATTTTGTTTTCTGAACATGAAATATGAGATGACGTGCATCATGTATCGAAGGCCATATGTTTAGTAAATTAAGCCAAAACGATGTACAAAGCAGATCAAACAAAACATTTGATTTCATATATTTGTCTCCTTTTATTGTATTATCAATAACATTGTTTTGCAAACTGGAAAAAATAGTTTTTTAGTTTAATAATACCTAATGTCGCTTTTCTATACAACTGAACCGAAATATGAATAAACATTCCCTATCAATTTGCTACTGTCGTCTTTCCAACCCACGTGCGTCTTCAACACAATGAAGGCCCCTTTCATAGCACGCACTACCTCCGTACTAGCTAATCCCTAATCTAATCGCTATGCTAATACTATTTATAGCCACAATAAAATGGACATGACAATTCAATTCGATTGTATTACTCATACCGAATCGATCATTCCCAGAAATGGGCAGCAAAAACGAATGTACTATAGAAAACAATGATTAAAATGTACTCACATGAGTATTATCACTTTTTACTTACACGTCAGTAGCCATTGATCCGTATTGAGTAGATAAGATTTTAAAACGATCTGTAACAAAAACTAAATGAGCAAATTTAAATTGTGTGCCGCCTAAGGCAGTACAAGGTGCTCTTGATGAGTACGATGGAACTAATTTAGTGTGTAACAGTTTGTGCGTTTTCGTTGCTCGTATATTTTAATCAATTTGTCCAATAAATTCCTTTTGGGTGGCGAGCTGTGCTCTGATTTGTGAGCGTTTCGTTTTAATTTTTTCGTGATTATTCTGGTTTTGGTTTGAGCATGTATCAGTCGCTCTCTTGTTTTTTTTATATATCTGTATGATCTATGTATTTGAAATGAATTTAATATTTACCTCTTCAATTATGTGAGGAGATATTTTATACTTTCCCTCTCAATTCTTCACTCCATTTAGAGAAATTGACATATAATTTGTACATTGAGTGTTGTCTAGAAATAGCTTGGTAACCTAAACAAGTGGTTATTATGGCACCAGTTTAGCAAAGCTTTCTTCGTTTACTTCCTGAGACGCACATTGTGTCCTTAAATTTAACTTGTTATAGGACTTTCCGTTTAAGCGTGATATATTATGTGATCGGTTTCGTAATTTCTCGAGAGTGAATTGAAGGCCAATCGTAATGAGCAAATTAAAATAAAATCCTAATATATCCTAAATAATATTATAAATGCGAAAGTGAGTTTGTTTGTTTGTTACCTTTTCACGCTTAAACCGCTGAACCGATCGCAATGAAATTTGGTATGCAGATAGCCTATGGTATGGAGAAGAACATCAGCTACTTTTCATCCCGGGAAAATATAAAATGTCTCAGAAACGCGGGTAAAACCGCGGGGCGAAAACTAGTAAATAATAAATCGCAAGCCATTGCGTAGGAGTAGGAATTTGTTACTATTCTTACACATGTAGACTATTGACTTCTCTAATGTATTAGTTTCCTTCATCTAGTAAGCCAACAATAATTACTGCAGACCATGAGGATGATGTGGATTGAGCTCCCTGATAAAGTTTTCCCCCAGCGCTACGATATGGGGTACTTCAAAAGAGCTCTGGGTGTTGTAAACACATCGGCAATCCGCTTGGAATTGCAAATGTCCATATGTGGCACTGACCATTACCGTGGTGGACCGTCTGCCCACTTGTCAACCTACCACCATAAAAAATATCATGAGCGTCATCAATAATTGAATAGATAACCCAGCAATAAAAACCATTGACCAGTTCATTGTACTTTACGAGTTTGGCTGTTAAATTTACATTGGCAACATTAAGTAACAACAAGGCCTATACAATTTGATTGAAATTTATTGAAATTTAGTCTTCGTTCAAGGTCGGCTAATGAAATACGTTTTGTTGTTGATAACATGTCTGAAATTGGTGATGATACTGACAATACGTCGGTTTTTACATAATGAATTGATAGATGTTGTAATTGATTGCTCACATTAAAAGAAGACTTATTTGAATACCACCGTGATTTGTTTTGTAACCTTGTATAACCGGGGGGGGGGGGTTAGCCATTAGCGTATTCGCTATTATTAATAAGAACTTGTTTGCGTTACAATTTATTTACTTGATCTTGTTACTTTTCTTTTTGTTTTAATTCTATATTTTGAAAAAATTGTCAGAACATAAAAAATAAATTAACCTAGCTGATTTTCTTACCGGTTCTTCTCAGTTAAAGGCTAACTTCCGAACTTCAGTAGATTCGACACTTTCATAAGTGCCTAGGGCTTAAGGCGATAATAGCTCAGTGGTAGTGACGTCGGACGCCGCGGCGAAGGTCGTGGGCTCGAATCCTACAATGAGCTTGAGCTTTCGGTGAAGGAAAACATCGTGTGGAAACCATAGCACGGTGGTAGGGTACTTTGTAGTACCCGCCTGACTGGCTACCACCCTCAAGTTGAAAATCTGTCGCCAAACACCTATTGGTGTGTTCCGGCAGCTGCACATGAGAGCCAGATCCTTCTAGGCTTTGTGTGCTTACCACCTTCGGCCACATCATCACCTACCATAGTGAGATTGTGGTCAAACACAAGTCTATACAAAATAAAAAATAAATAAAAAACTGGTATTGTTTACATTGAATACGTGACTTTTGAGGAATAACACATAGATATTTAATTCAAAGATCTTACTCTGTCTTCTTTTATAACCATAGTTTACTGGTTCTCTAAGCTCAGCTACTCAAGTGAATCTTTGTCTCCGTCACCAAGAGACGCCAATCTTTTAACTGAGCATCGGGAATAAACATGACGATATTAATCCTACTATATTATAAATGTGAATGTTTATGTGGATATTTGTTGCAAGATTTAGATGAAATTTGGCATATGGCGAGAAATCATTAGATCCCTTGGGAACGTGGGTAAAGCAGCGGATAAAAACGAGTTAGCAATAAATGAAATAAAATGGCACTGTGCATATAAGGTTAATGTTGAAGTCACAAGGAATTTAACGAATAATGATGCGGGGTGCAATCATCATTTCATAATTATAGTGAATACCACGTACCAAATTGCTTGATTGTTTTATTTTCTGGCCATATTACTGTTTACATTGTATTTTATTAGGACATCGGTACGGTTATAGCTGTTGTAAATTATAGGTAGTAGTAGTCCAACCACTTGGTGCAAATAAATTTTGTTCGATTTCCAAATGCCTTTCTAGGCAGTTATGTTTTGTAAGCATTCATAACGCTTGTTTAACTTTTCTTTAATCACCGCTATTGCAACAGCTTTCGATTGTAAATCATTGACTTCACAATTAGTTCCTAGACATTTCTTATCCAATTCATTGATCATTAGTATTCTTAGTTTATTAATCTATTGAGTTGTTATATGTGTCCGTGATTTAGTCGCAAAATTAGTAATATTTATGTGAGAACATTTTGTAAAATTCGATTGATTGTTCAACTAATCTGTTGATACCTATCCCTTACATAGTTTCGTAGAAACACGACGGTTGGGTTTTGCCATCCAATTATTGTGATGGGTAAATCATTTAATTAACTGCATTAATAATGGCTCTAGGGTCTGGGATGTTTAGTATACATGTTAAATCAAAACGCCACTCTATACCACTTGTTGTTCTATATGTTCTTTTTATATTTTAACATTTTACAGATTTATCTTTTGAATTTCTGAGATACATTCTCATAAAATTCTAGACCAATAATCACATCAAACTTTATTAATCCTATTTTTGAAATTATGCATTTTCGTGTTCCTCCAAATCTAATTGTTTTCTATCTTTTTATTTCGCAATCGATTGAACATTCTTTGCCATTTCTTTTTCCGCATTATCATATCATAAATCATCACCATTTTATGAGTCATCATCATCATTTCTCACACCTATCATATCCATGACGTCATTTTACCCTCGAACTTGATCTTTAAATTATCTTTTCATTACGATTTCGGACTCTGCTCTGTGTGGTCTGGTTTACCACGCCTCCTCGGCCGCCAAACGTCTCGGCGTGATGATTTAGAGGGTACCGCGAAAGCCTTAATTATCTGTTCGCATGGTCTGTTAATTAGCAAACGAATTGATTGGATGGAAGTTCTGTTTACAACTAGCTGTGAACAATGAGATGTTTGGTCAGATTTCACTCTGGCATTTCTACATTGTAATTGAAATGCTCTAAATCACCATAGCTAATACACTTAATCTGAGAAAACTCCGCCAAGAAAATTAGCAATGTCTTTTTTGTGGCTCTTTCTGTTGTATTTATGTTTCAAGTTACTTTTACTTATTCATACATTTGAAACTGCACGGGATACATGTGCAGAGAGAAGTTATTATATATATTCTTGTCTTTTACGTAATGAGCCTTGTTCAGCTTTGCATTGTTAGCCAAGCTGGATTAGGTTGATGATACTTTACCCTCAAAGGCGTCATTGCTCTTAAGGGTCAAAATTTGATGGCAATTTCTTAAATTAATTCCTACTATAATATTTATATATTTAAAAAACCTTTCATGTCTAAATCGCAAGGATATGGCTGAAATGCCTATGTCTACAAACAAACATAGGCTTACTACGACATGATTAAGAACAAAGAATACTAAAGATAAGTTTCTTATAATGCAGTCATCAAACCTGACCTCCGACTATGTAAGTTTTAGAGGACAGTACTCCACAGGGGTTGAATTGAAATGCATTGTTATATTGACTCAATATACTGCCCGTATCCACGATACTAGTGAAGCGATGCGGTAAGAATATACGATGTTTGAAAAACGATTTTTGAACTTCTCAGAATATAATGCTGCCACATGCGTTATCAGGTGCTGCTTGTGGAGGCTGGTCTGCTTATGTTTGCTATTTATTTATTTACTTATGTCACTTATCATTTTATATTTTTTCCGCCTTAATACGCAAGTATTTACCTACAGTGAGTAATAAATCTGAGTTGATTTTGAAAAGTGTTCTTCTTAGTGAAAGCAACCTTCCGAACCGTGTGTTAGAGTCAGACTATTCACAAGTGCTTGTGAAGGCCTATTAAAAAAAAAACATTTTATTTTTAATCTAATTAATTATGCCAGATATTATGAATTTAAAAAGCATGAGTTGAAAGGAATAATAATAATTGTGAAAAATATATTAAGCCAATATTGAGTGAAACTCCACACTAAAATTTGAAAAAAAAATCTAGTATTCATGGAAAAAGCTGTTTAAACAAATCCAAGTGTTTCACGGGACAATCTAACTCCGAATAAAATTGTTGTGAAGCACAGCCCTAACTCAGCGCTCTTAAATCGTCGCCAGCCGAGCCCGGGGCGAGCATCCCATCATACCGTCACATCACTTGTCAACAATTTACATTTTAATAAAATAATAAAGCTATCATATAAACTCACTTTATGTCCCGTTATGGCCGTGCCCGTGTGCACCCCCCTTAACTCCCGGCGCGATGATGCCATTACAAGACACCTCGCTCTTGTTCTTTTTTTAATTTTACGTCTCTTTCCAATGGAACGTTTGAATTTAGATTCGGTTTTATTTAAATTTCGAATGATGTTTATTCGATTGTTATGTAATAGTATTCATAAGTTCTAGAGATATCAATTTGTGAAGTTATAAAGGTAGGAATCCGGCTCGAAGGACCACAGCGCCTTTGATTGCTGCGAATAGTGCGTGCGGAATTCCCTTATCTCTATTCTATTAGAATGTGATGAAAATTCTAGCTTAAGGCGTAGTAACCGAATAAGGAATGTATAGCCGGGGATTGTTTTTTTTTTTTTACAATATTGTCGGCAAAAAGCATACGGCCCGCCTGATGGTAAGCGGTTTCCGTAGCCTATGGTGTTGCAACCAGGGGTATCACTCGCGCATTGTCGACCCTTCCCCCTCCCCGATGAGTTCTGGCAACCTTACTCACGCGCAGGAACACAACTATAAGTTATTTGGCTGCGGTATTCTGTAAGGTGGAGGTACTTCTCCAGTCGAGCTGCTCTTTGAGCGACATATCGCTATGCTCTACCTCTCTTGATTAAGTCTCATACCTATATCTATGAGATACTTAAAGTGAAAATAATATCTTCATGTAGACTTTGGCCTTTCTTATTGCCAGCTCATTCATCATTAGGCCGCCTAAAGTTTTCACACCTATTAAAGGTTCCCAAAATGATGCTACCGAATAATAAAACTATCGGCTGATTCACCTGCGATTGCCACCAAGTAAGGTCAGTCATTCATCATGCGAGGACGTTATAATAAACTGTTGGTCGTGTATGGACAACTAATCGAATCGTTTGCCACGCTACGCCATCGTTAGCGTGATATCATAATAGCGACGTATGTGGGGTACACTTTAATTTGTCATTAACAACGCTTTCCAACTCTCATTCCATTTCCTGGGATAGAAACCTTAAAAACGAGGGAGAGAGGGTGAAACTACTCACTGCGTATAAATGGAGTTCAAACTCTTTCGATAGAATTTTCGGTATTCCCGTAATTGTCTTCTTAATTCTTTTTGAAATGTTGCATGATATACAATTAATGAATTATCTTGTACCAATTACTTGTCCAGTTACAAATCCCCAAAACTAATATTATGTTAAAAAAAACTTCGCGATTACGTGCAGTATATACATTCAATAAAATTTAAAAATATATATCACCTGCAGCTCCATTCCACTTGCAGTTATCATGTCAAATTACTTTCACTGTTATTGTTTCTATTATGTTAATAACCTGTTACGGTGTTGTGTCGCCAGAGGGCGCAGACAGTGTCATCATTGTCGTTCACGTGAACATCCGAGACATGTTCATTCATTGGGATATGTTTGAAATGTACAAGGACATTACTAGCTCTTACGCGTTTCCAAGATCAAAAATTGGGCAGGTGAGGAATTAGTGCGTTCAAACAAACATTCAATCACTTCTGCGTTATAATATTAATATATATGAGTATATATAAGTATATACTACAACTCCTATATTGTATAGTAATGTACTAGTTTTCCGTCAGGCGGTTTCACCTGCGACCCGATTTTATTTTCTACTCGGGCTTCTGGAGGTTCCAGCTTCTGCCCCACGTTCTCGAGGATCTTATCTTTTCCCGGGATGAAAGTACCATTGTTTCCAGGTTATGAACTATATATGTGCCACGTTTCATCCAAATCCTTTCAGCCGTTTATGCGTGATTGAGTCACAGACATCCATACATCCAATTATAATATTTTCACAATTATAATATTAGTAGCATAGTATAAACCAAGCCAAACGCAAGCTAATTTTATATTTAAAAATACAATAAATAGAGTACATATTTCTACATATATTCTATGTAGATTTCAGGAGCAGTTACCCACATAACTAAATCGTAGATTTATCTATACGTAGATGCGTCTCAATCTAATATGGGAAATATAAGAAAGCTAGCTATTAATCTCACGAAGGAAGGTATCAAACAATAAATTAACGTATCCATCTTAGTTTATGGCGTGTGACATCGTATTATGTAATCCGTAGAAGCATTTTAATTTACATTTAATTTGTATGGTAATGCCCGCCCATTGATGTCGACGTGCTAGGCTAGGGCATAAATTGTTTTATCTCGATAATAATAAATATATGATCATGAAAACAAAGAGATGTGATTATAGCTCGCTGACCGCATTGTCTCGTGGTCGTAAAGCCGCTTTGCTTGTGTTCGGCGTTTGACAATGGCTTGACACAATTCACAGTGTTAAGTGATGATGTGGTAAACTAATATAATGTACTAGCTAGATGTTCGCCGTGGTTTCATCGCATTCCCGGGATAAAAAGTAGGCTATAACCTTCCTAAAAATTTAGGCGAGCAAATGCAAAAAAAAAAATTCAAATCCGACTGGTAGTTCCAGAAATTAGCGCTTTCAAACAAACATAAAAACTCTTCAGTTTTATTATATTAGTGTAGATTAGCTAAAAATCACCCAACGAGCCAACCCTCTCCGGGTTATGCTCGGGGTTTCTCTACGCGATCAAACAGAAATAAAGAGATTCGTAGACCTTATGGGATGAACTTTGAAAAACCCTTCCTTAGTTGGTCTCTACATTTTAAAAGGAGCCAGTGTGCAAAATTTCATGTATTTAGACGCAGTGGGTTCAACGCGTTCATAGGTCAGGACAAGACTTTTTATGTTTATGTCAAGTTTATGTCAAGATAAGCAATCCTCAAGGGTTTAATCTGTATGTGGTGAAATTATTTGACCGCAATTCTGACTTAAGTGTAGCTGGATCACAACGGTGAGAACCGTCTTGCTCGGCTATTTTTAGATCGGTAAACAAGACAATGTTTATCCAGCAGTTTTAATTACCCATCATAAGCCTCCATGTTTTTATGATCTGACCGGTCACTAATAATCGATTTTATTGTAGTTGCGTGGGCGTTGTCGTCCGAACTTATTAATAACGTCCGATGTTGTGTAATGTTGATATAGTGATTGTTATCGATAGTATCTATAGCTGCGAGCGATTTTGTTTGTTTTGTTTCATCGTGGTATTTGGGTGACGCTATATTTAATCGATTTTCGATGGTTGAACTAAAAAGTATTTTATGTTGAATTTAACGTCAGCATCAATGAACAATTTGAGCAAATACGCGGCATGCTTTTTTTATAAAGTAATAATCAGATTTACGTCGTTTGTTTTTTTTTTTTCAAAGATTAAAGCTATGATATAATATGTAATAAACATATATTTTTAATTGATTTCATCTTATAGGTACTTAACCAGGTTTTTTTTATTTTCAGGTAAGGAAAAACTTATCGATCAATATACTTGATCGATAAGAAAAAAGTCCAGCTGTGTCATGAAAGAAAGGTGACGATAGAACCAGGTCAATAATTTCCTCGGAGCACTCATTATACGGGTATATTATATGGGTATTTATACACCTTGATTATATGTAAGTTAATGCGTAAAGAAGATGAAATATAAGTTTTAAATTATAACAAACAGTTTGTAATTATTATTCATTTGAATAAAGTTAAAGTAACAGTTACTTAACAATTACTTCTTATAATTTGTTACCACTATATTGTCCAGATTCATAATAACCGATCGTGTTACGGCTGCTATAAACAAGTAAAATGCAGTTTAATTAACGATAAAGAACAAAATGGTAAAGGTTTCCGTCCACTATATCTTAATGTGATATGGTCGTAAGACGAACGTAAGTTTATTTCTTAAGCTTGCTTAAAATTACGATACTACAAATTCGAGGTTCGAATTATTCAATGACCGGTGATATAAACAGCGACAGATTATCAACTTGAGGGTGGTAGCCAGCCAGGTAGATACTATAAAGTACCCTACCACCGTGCTATGGTTTCGTCATGATGGTTTCCTTCACCGAAAGCTCAAGCTTACTGTTGGATTCGAACCCACGACCTTCGCCGCGGCATCTGACGGTAGTGACGTCAGATGAGCTATCATCGCCTTATTTTTTTTAATTTATTTATTTAGGTTTACCAACTATCGCTACAGTCTTACATACATCATTTATACAGAGGAAACTTATAACAAAACTTACTGCACCATCTTTAGAGGTAAACACCGCATGCAATTTTGTTACATCATGTACCTTACGTTTTTTTTTGTATTACGAAAAATATAAATTTATCAAGGGTCATTGTTTTAAAATATTTTAGTCTCTGAGTGTACGACATATCTTTAGTTTGTCTACTAGTCACGAAACCAAGATGTTTCATGAACCTCTTTTGGACCCGTTCCATTCTCAAGAAGTGAGTTGCGTAATGGGGTCTCCAAGCAATGCTGCAATACTCCAAAATGCTTCGGACAAGACTGTTATAAAGGACGATTTTAGTCCAAGGTTTCTTAAAAAAATTACCGTTCCTGATAATGAACCCTAGTGATCTTAGTGCTCTCTTAGTAATATTGTCAATGTGATCGAGAAAGGTTAGCTTACTATCCAATGTAACGCCTGTGCCATAAAAAGTCACCTTTGAAATAAGAGGGACTAAGACTTCATATATTTTTGACTTCTAGAGCATGCCGGTTTCTTTACGTTGTACTTCATCTAGAAACAAGTGGCGTATCGTAAAATAACTAAATTTCTTTTTTAATTTATGTTACCGAGACGCCCCTAGTGTTCGGAAACCTTAATGCACTAAATATTATCTTGCAGAATCCGTACCAGTTTGTTTAAGCAAAAAAAAATACACCTTTACGTAATTGCATTAAATACTAAAATACGATTTGAACGAGATACAATCAAAATTGATGCAGCTAAAAAGAGTAGCTTCAATATAGCAAAACGAGCACAGTACAGAAAATATGCAGTAAACTAACTACGATCGGACCTTCAAAAATTTTGGTAAGAATCATGGACGTAGGAAGTTTTAAGGTGATATCTCAGTGTTAGTGTCAAATGCCGTGACGAAGAGCTTGAGCTTTCGGTGAAAGAAAATATCGCAAGGAAACCATAACACGCAGGGTATTTTACAGTATTGGCCTGGTTGACTACCAGCTGTACCTACAGCTGAACACGGTTCGGAACACCGATAACGAATTTTTAAGATAAAGGTGGTGGTAGTACCTACATGATAGGCAATTCTCTCATCACCTTCGGCCACATCATCACTTACAAAGTTATAATTGTAGTCAAACAGATTAAAAAGCGTAGGCATTATTGGAACTTTATTCGAACTTTCTCGTGAATCCTATACAAAAGCCAATAGGGAATCAACTCTTATGTTCAAATTTCATAGTCACCAGAATCGAACTCACGCCGTCAATTCGTAGGCGAGGGCTTTCTCATCTAAATCATCACGATCTATACCCACAGTTGAGTTGGATGCATGGATCGAATGAATCTTAGATTTTATTCGTTCAAAGGAATAAACAATTAATCCTCGCAAAGTAAAGTGAATCTGGGATGTAACACAAGCTTCTTTAAAAAAAACTCCATTGTTTTTATACACACTTACGATACAGTTCTTATATAATTTAAATAATTGCATATAACTACAATTGGTATTAATTTTACTATGCCAATATAATTTCATGAGCCTACAGGTATGAATCTAAAAAAAAGGGAAGTGAGTGTATAGGTTGTAGTTTGGCTACTGTACAATTTCTTAACTATCGACAAGGCTTTGGCAGCGGTCGGCTTTGCTCTCAAACGTGATTAATTAAGGGGCAAAACGTTAATAGTGGCCGAGCCCTAATTTTTATCGGCCGCTAATTTGTGTGAACGCATTTAAATGGATTCGATGGGTTTCCGTTAAATATATTTTAGTTTGTTTTTTATTGTTTGATTAAAAAAGAAAGTGAGATTGAGATCATTAAAAGTAAAATGCGACGTCTCCGTCTGTCTGTAGTTATAACTCGAGAACTACTGGACATATTTTAATTCGGTTTCCCAGTTACCTAGGGGATTTCTTGAGAGAGGTTTGGAACTATACCATTGCGCTGTAACTATAAAAAAGAGCTGGTTTGGTGGACTGTTTAGTGTAATAAGTCAAAAATAACCATACAGTGGAGACAGACATGTTCAGGTAGAGCATAGCGATATGTCGCTCAAAGAGCAGCTCGACTGGGGAAGTACTTCCACCTTACAGAATACCGCAGCCAAATAACATATAGTTGTGTTCCTGCGCGTGAGTAAGGTCGCCAGAGCTCATCGGGGTGGGAGGAAGGGTCGGCAACGCGCGAGTGATACTCAGGTGTTGCAAGCGTTCATAGGCTACGTTAACCGCTTACCATCAGGCGGGCCGTATGCTTGTTTGCCGACTTTGTAGTATAAAAAAAAATGTTCATGCACACAAATGTCTGACGACCTGTAGCTTGATGGGTAGGGTATTTTAGCAACTACGCTAACCGGCCAGTAATCATCAACAACAACAATAAAATACACCACCATGTAATAATTTCCTCAAGATTAGTCACGATTGCATTTATATCGAGTATCTCTTTAATCACACTCGTGATGATGTAGAAGCAGAACTCATAACGGTTTTGTTAAAATATGATATATAATTTAAATAGCTACCATAGTGTATCAGTTCCGCAAATATTAGTTATGATATCGTGATGTTCGTATATACTGTAACGGATAGTGATTTTACAGCCACATTGGCCTTATTGATAAAGCGCCTTTGAGTTATTAGTCAGGGCTTTGCAGTGAAGAAAAATATTGAGAAACTGCATACAAAAAAAAAAAATATTGCACTCCGGGAGTGCCGGCAGAAGTGAAAACTTTTTTTTTTGATCTCAATCTCTATCTCAATCTATATATATATATGTTGCTGTACCGCGCTAAAATAAGTTTTCACTTTAATAAAAAAAATAAACTAAACGTCAAACTGCGTCTCATCATAACGGTGTCGCGTCTCAACGATGTCGCGAGTCCAGAGGTTTTACCTCATCTAAAAATATGCGTAGATTTAATAAAAATATATCCTGGGACATTATTCCCACGGTCATCTGTACCCTGAGTGTACAATGCGAACATAATAATATATTAATTAGTTGATTCATTTCACCTCCATGAAATATACCTACTGTTAGTAGTTAGTATGTAAATTTTGCATAGACATAAGCTTAAAAAATAGGTATAGTTTTTATCCTAGTAATAAGCGTTCAAATAGTGTCACAATATGCCTAGGATAAACGTACACTGGGCTTTTGTATTATTTTATTGATAATAAAGAACTTTTAAAACAAACAAAAACCCTGATTGTAAAGAATTGATGTATGAAAACGCATATCGAGTTTGCGTTTTAAAAAAATTGATCGGGTGAAATTAGTTCCATGAGAATTCCGTCAGAGGCGCTGCGCCAGATACCAATCTAGTAAAGCTTGTACTGTGGAAATAAGACTGATGAACTAACGTATACGGTTCGCCCGCGGCGCTTTTCGGGTTATTTGTATTTAGGATAAATACTTTACACACAGACTCAAAACACAAATGTTCGTCCAGGGCGGGATTGAACTCACGACCTGCGGCGTGGTAGCCAAGGTAACGTCTGTCGGTTGTATTTTTTTAAATTACAATGACAAGGAAACAGTACTATTGAACAGAATACAGTTCAGAATGTTGAAATCGCAGAATTCGTTCTCTTTTCAAGCGAAGCAATTACAGTAATTTACTTGTCAATATGATTAACCAATGGAAAAACTTTGCCGCGAAAAACTGAATCCCATACATCACAAACTGTCGCTATGTAATTTACAGCCATACAAGTCATACATATTATACAAAGATGGCTCTAATTGAGACGCTTTCTCGGTAAACACCGGTTAATTGACTACTTGATAGAGTTATCGGTATCGCCGCCCTCAAGCCTGCAATTTCGTACCGATTTTTTTTCATCCGTGTTCTAGTTTTATCGATGATTAATCGTGTGATTGGATTTATTGCATAGGGTGGGGAAGTTATCGGTAATTTGTGTCGATGTTGCACGGTTAATGTCTGTCATTGTGTCGTTATTTAGGTCTCGTGGCGTTTGGTAACTTATCGGTAAAAAAAATACTTGAGTTTTGCCTTAGATTAAAAGAAAGGGGAAGATACGGTACCCAGTCCACAGCCCGTGGTGCAACGAAACTACCTCTAGCTGAAGGACTAAGTTACGTTGTATATTCCTATAGCTATGATTTAAGGAACTACACATCCATTCACTCTTTTACCGGCGCCTCTAACAACTCTTAACGTCGCGTCGTTTGTACCGAACTTGGCCCCCTTTTTACATTTATGTTTTTAATGGACTTTTGTATAGGTAACACGAAAACTAAACAAACCTACTATAAATATTTTTATAATTTCGAAAATACGACCCTGACATTTACCAAAGTCATGGTCATTCATCTATTTACCTGCCGTGGTGAGCTTGTTGATATGAGTTCTCGCAGACCGCCTAGGGCTCACACGATACAGTGCATGCGTATGTACATGATATACAGGTTCATACCAGCGGCTTTAATACCGACCCTACTTTATGTGTAAATAAATTTCATAAGCATCACAATCGTCGTGTAAATTGGCGATAAATTGCTCAATCATTGACTATTGCTGTTAGGGTTGCCAATGAATAGTTGTGTGCTATTTTTTTTTACTATTTCTATAGTAAACGTCAATTCAAATAATACTATTAAGTAAAATAAAATCTATTTCGCGCAATTTAAAAATTAAATATACTAAAATTATTATTACAAAAGAGTGTATGTTTGTTACTCAATATTGCCTCAATCAATAGATAATATTGCCTTGATCAAGCCGTATTGTCTGAACGGAATTTAATTAAATTTTGCACATAGATAGATCATACCCTTAAATAACACATAGGATAGTTTTTATCACATTCACCGACCCTTGCCTAAACTGCTATTACTCTTTTAGAAAAAAAATCCTTTATTTCCTGAAGTTAATCTTGCAATTTGAACGAAGGCAAGCCCAGGGATGTCAGAAATTACTTTTACAATTGAGCATTGAAAGTCTCGAGATACAAAAAACTGAAGCCACTACTTAGAAGATGGTTGTGCTGTCCCTATATTGCAAGTGGGGTGGAAGGCTAGTAGTTCTCTTATTGTCATTGTTACCTTTGACAACCCTACCATCAACACGTGTCTAATGAAAGTATAAGGTGCACGATCATGGGTCGAAGTCAAAATGCGCATCAACAGTGCGCGGCCACGCGGCGATCGCTTTACTTTTCGTTTATTTTCACAAATATTCATAAATAAGTAAATTATAATAAATTCATAGGCATTTGAGAGCACGTTCCGAAATCTATAAAAGTATTAAATGGTTTGGTTAATCGCATCTTGGGTAAATAAAGGCTCGCGCACATAGTTTTGATGCTGGATGGAAGTGATATTAATATTTGCGTCTTTTACCCATTTGTAAGGATAATCGTCTCTACTTCTTTCCATCTCCGTGTCGTCTATCGTGGTGTAATCGGGATCATTGTACTCGCAGCCTTACGAAACATTTATCTTGAACCCCCAACTTAGTACAGGATGTCAGGTGGCGGATTTAAGATTTTGAAAACTAATATAATAAATAATTATATTCTTATCACTTTATTAACTGGTTAAATATGTACAGAGATAGTGCGGATTTTACTTTTTAAAAATTACTTCATCCAAATGCTGTCCATTTAGGCGCACACACTGTTGGAAACGTTCCACCGTATGACGGGCCACGCGCTGCAACAGGCTCAGTTGAATTTGCGTAATAAGCCGCTTTGGGGATATCCCGTGGCCGCCGAGGTCACCAGATTTGACGCCCATGGACTTTTATCTATGGGGCTATCTCAAAAGCAAAGTCTATGCTAATAATCCTCGGTCTATTGTGCAGTTGAAGGAAAATATCCGGAATGAAATCCACTGGAGTAAATCGACGTTTACTGTGTTACACGTTTCTGATGAAAAATAAATAGTGTTGTGACAAAATGATTCAAATCCATCATTCACTCATTACGTCGTGAATCAAAACACTTTATTTTGTTTACGAGAAATTTCCCAATTGTGTTTTTAATAAAACTGTGTCATTGGTGACTTTTATACCTTGTTGTCATACATATCGCTATCGCTGTAACAATTACCTACTGTATAAAACATACTACAGCGTCTGTGACAGTCGACATCGCACATTTTATTTTCAATTATTATCTAATTTCTATTCATAATAAATATTTATATTAGTTAACATTAACAGTGAGCTGAATCACACTGAACTGGAATAACAGTATTACAATAATGGCAACATTATTTTACAAAGTGACATAAGCACATGTCGGTTTACTCCAGTAGATTAATAATAATTAGACTTTAGTGTTTTTTGAATATGCAATGAAAGAGCTTCTACGTAAAATTGTAATATATTTATTATGAAATTTTAAATTTCACAACGCCTTATCTTTAAGTTGTTTAGCTTTTCCTGATCCCTACCACAAGACCTTTTTGATTTTAATTGTAAGTGAAATTTCGTGTTACAAGATTTCTAACAAATAAATATAATTACTGATAATTCACACGATTATTTTTCTAACACTACACTTTATAAATGCCACGTAACGCAATTCTAAAAGGTCCTATCCTATCAGGATTTGGAACAGACAATACCTAGAAACTGATAAATAGACTTTGAATTGTCAACATTCAACCTTTTACATTTTCACAAAAGAGTCCACTTAAAGCCACATATAAAACGTACATATCTTCCATCTCTTCCGTACACTCGAGTAGCAAACCACAGACGTGATAAATAACACATATTCACCCATAGTTGGGGACACTTTAAATACAGGACCTCCTATCTAGTAAGGAGTTGCGACCGTTGGAATGGGCCATTCCTTACAGCTTAAAGGGGCCACATGATAACCCCAAGACGTTCTGATACGCGGTTTCCATGAATGTAAATTCAGCCTGGCCAGTTCCTTGTAACATGACCCTTAATGTAGATTAAGGCTTTGCGTTTGACCATCGTATTTCTATGGTAATAACGCTTTTAAGACTTTCACCTTCGGGTTAATCCGATTTTGTAAACTCCGTTGCTCCAATAAGGAAATTCAACGTCTAAATCAGAAGTGTCGATGTCAAACACCCGTCTACTCCGACCCTTATCTTAATTCCTTCCTCATAGGAAATTTATAATGCTGTGTACACACACTTGGCATCATAATTCCCGGATTCGTGTTGTGTAGCTGTCAGTGGAGCCAGTGAACATGATGTTCACGCCTCAATCTTGCGGGTTCAGACGCAACATTTTCACCCCGCTCGCCCACGCTTCTCGGTGATAGTATCTTGCGAGTTACGAGCTCGCTGGTGGTGTTTTAGCTCGTGTTAACGATTGTATGTGTGAACGCAGCTTTAGGAATTGGTGGAGGCGGTGTGCGCTAACGCATACACGATGCTTGATTCTTTAAACGTTGAATTTTTTTACTGCCTAATCCAACTGAGGTAAAGCATTATGCTCTAGAATACTATATTTTTGGCGCACAAATCACCTAGTGGGATTTCCTCTGAATACTTTACCAGCCTAAACTCAAACTCAAAATTATTTATTCAGTTTAGGCCCTTGTAAGGCACCTATTCACTTTGGTTTATCTTTCCGTGCTTCCTGACGCAGTGACAATTTAGGCATATCCAATATTTTCTACATCATAAGAAGTCCACGTTAATCGTGTGAGAACAGCCCTAATACAGGGAACATCGATACTTTGTTACTAGTGATGTTCTTTGCAGATTTGCTCGGGCTTTCACTAGCGAGAGTAAATTCCTGTAGATTCTAGATTTCTAGTTTTAGTTTTGTTTTGGCCGATCAGATTTTGTGAGAAATAAAGTCCACGTTTTGATCATCAAAGTATCCTAGATGGAACAGGAACTAGTTCTCGTTTATTTTTTATAATAACCACAGTAATCAACACTAGATACTTTCTAGTATTCAGTGACTTAGCTTGCATAACGCAAACAATATATTTATGGAACAGTATAGGAGCGGAACACACTTCTGGTGTCTGTTTCCTATAACACCTAGACGTTTTCAAGGTTATAGTGAATAGGTATTTTCTAGGCAAGCATGCTCCATCCCTGGCCTCGTCATAACTGCTTGGGTCAGTCGATGGTCAAACGTAAAAAGCTCATTTTACAGTAAAAAACATATATAATGACGTCTCCAGACTTTGTTACTCTACTAACATTTAACAGTTTCTCCTGTGTCTACTCTTAAACCCATTGAACCAACCCTAACATTTACCTGTATAATACCCACGGTCCTAACCGTTTAAACTGCTGACCCATATTCACCGTGTTGGCTCAAACACCGTAAATTCACCTTCAATCTGATGGAGTTACATATTGTATACCATCTGTCACAATTCTCGAGCAGCCATGAACGTCACAAGTCGAATAATTGCCCCCCTGGTGTGATCGCTCCTGGACCGTTAACTTTGCGCCCAACTGTTCTATGTGTGCTGGAAGCGCTGTATCTGCTTTATGTCCTGTTATATATTTTAAGGGTTTGCTATAATGTGCGATGGAAATTCGAAGTGAATAAGTCAATGAGGATCAATAATATATTGGGTTCTGTCAATCAATTTATTAGCACTATTGAGAACATTTAAATGGAGATAAAGAAATTGCTAGTCTATAAAAGTCTGTATATCATCAGTTGGATAATAAACTATCTTTGCGTCTTCGTTATGATGATCATCATTGTCATCGGTTATTTATATAATACCTTCTCAAACCAGCCATTTTCTAAACATATGTTTTTAATCAATCATTTGGAACCTTTACACATTATAAAACTTACAAATTAAAAAAAAAATCCTAACTAATATTATAAATGCGAAAGTGAGTTTGTTAAACGCTTAAAACGCTGAACCGATCGCGATGAAATTTTGTATGCAGATAGGTTATGGTATGGAGAAGAACATAGGCTACTTTTTATCCCGGGAAAACATAAGATCCCCGGGGAACGCGGGTGAAACCGCGGGGCGGAAGCTAGTTAATAATATAGTTGAAAAATGTTTCCCTTATATAAAGCGCTTTAACCGCTTACTCTGCTTTAATCAACTGATAGACGCGTGGCGAACCAAACACTATTTTATCTTGATCTGGCCGACCGAGGGCTTGTGATGACGCCTTCACTCAGCCAACCTCAACGCCGCCGTCCTGGCGCGCTTTAATCTGATCTGACGTCATAATATTAGTCGATAGCCTAGCTGTGTTTTATCATTGCGCACTGACTGTTATTATTTGGTCTTTGATTTACTTTAAAACTTTTTAAGGTTGTTTTTTTTATACAAAGCACGAATTATTTCTTCTTTTTATACCTCTGATGGGAGTTTGTTCGACTAAAATCTCACTTTAGTGGGAGATGTAGTCGAAGATACATACACGAAGCAAGAAAGGTATTCTCTAGATTTCTAGTAATTTGCTTTTATAAGGCACCTAGATACTATAAAGGGTATCTGCGAATCAATTGTTGCTTATACAAAACTTACCATAAGAATTTTACAGTGGGTGGCCTTATCACTAATTAGGATTATGGTCACTACCAGGCAACCTTTACTGATAACTTTTCTCCCGTAATTTTAAAGCATAAATTCCTAGCTTTATAAATTACCAGACAATACAGAATGTAAGATGATACGCTCCAATTTTTCGAACACTTGAGTAATTTATAATTATATTTCGTAATCCTCTAAAACAATGAGTATGCGTCCCTATTCTTTCCCGCTCCGAAAACTTTCTATAATTTCGATAATCTCCGAAATAATCTTAGATACTTTGTCATCCTAACTCGCTTACATTTAATAATAGGGAATCGGTTAATTGCCGATGTTGAAGATAAGGGACTTGGAGCGCCCGGGCGTCCGATATAGCACCTGTAGCTTGTCCGGAGTGCCCGGTTCTGGTCTGCAATCACTGTCTTAACTTTCACATTGGATTAAGGAGTACTTGACTTGACTAATCAACGCGTTGATTGGGCGTGAAAGTCTTGGCATAGCGTTTTAACTTGTGTGACGCTAAGTTTAAGACTGAGGACATATTTATTAGAAAGATTCTAAATATTGTCAGGAATTAATCAGCAACATCTGCCGATGACGGGTTCACGAATTCACTCTTTATAAGCTCTACTGGCATTTCATTTCGCATAAATTGCGTAGCCTTAGGAAAACAACTCTGAAAGTTGGGGTGTATGTCGAGACGGGTGTTTTAGACAATGTATGTATTCTGCTGTCGATTACCAATTCTCGACGTATTCTCGAGTATCTAATCTCATCACGGCCTGCAATGGGCTGATGATGAAGATGATGAAATAGCTAACATACTGAAGTACCTACTAAAAATAAGTATCTCAAGTCCATGCTCTCTGCATCCATTCAACCAGATAAATAAGATTTTGTCATGCTTGACTTCTTTTATAAAAAAATGCATATCTCCATTCATCACTTTCTTTTTTAATTCATCATAATATTGCAATTATGGTCATAAAGCTACTGTCTTGCGTGGGCGGTGAACAAGAATTCTGATTACATTACGTTAAGATGCGCCGGCGCACCGCACCATCTATCATTTAATGACGTAACTACTTATAATGGGTTTATCTTTTATGTCGTAACCTAACAGGTGCTATAATTTGAACAATGTGGGTGTTTAGATTTGTTTTTATATCCCTTTTTATTATATTGTAAATTAATGTCTTTGAATAATAAATCTATTAATATATCCAGATTTTTCTTTGGTATAATAAAGGTTTACAAGCATGATTCTTTTGAGAGACAGCATTGATTTGAATAGTTCTGGGTTTTGATTATTTAACAAAAGCACGCATACGCAACCATACCTAAAAATCTAAGTATTATGTAAGATATGCCTCCAGCTAGACCCTTTTATGTTAAAATCGTATTATTAACTTATCCAATAGATACATTTTGTCTCTCTTTCCCTATCGGGAGTCTTGTTGTGGATATGTAGTCTCAAATACAGACAGCAAGTGTAGACTTAATATTAGTCCGTAAAATTTATGGTAATCAAACTTTATCGTTCCAAACTTATATATTAAGCATCCGAATTAAGATTTGTATAAGAAACATGAACAACTATCAGATACAATTAAATGTATTTTTAGCAGCAATTTACAGTTTATTTTCAGCGAGCAGTTTTGTCGTACGACGTGACGACGCGACGACACAAGTCTGCGCGAGCGCAGCTGAGTGATTTATGTCGCGATTTACTGACAATGTCGTCTGAGTATTATAATATTAGCGACGAAATACTCAAATAAAAATTATTACGATAAACAAACTTCTATTATTAAAATGAATGTGTAATTTTTTGTTTATGTCAGAAGTCTGACAAGCAGACAGGGGGTCCATCTGATGGTAAGTGGTAGCAATACCACAGATATTGCCAATGGATTGCCGACCTTTATAAAGCTTAGAAGGCAACTGGCTCTCGAGCGCAACTGCCGGAACACACCAGTAGGTGTTTGGCGACAGATTTTCAACTTGAGGGTGGTAGCCAGCCAGGCGGGTACTACAAAGTACCCTACCACCGCGCTATGGTTTCCTAACGATGTTTTCCTTCACCGAAAGCTCAAGCTCATTGTAGGACACTGAGATCATCACCTTTGTTGATAATGATGTGGCCGAAGGTGGTAAGCGTATAAGTTGCTGGAACACCTGTAGGCGCTTCATTAGAGCTTCCTACTAATGTTTACTAATTTACATCGTAATGGCTTTACGAATTTCAATGAAACTTGGCACATAACATAGATAATACCTTGGATCATACTTTTATCTGATAGTATTAGGGGAATGCTATCTAATACCTGATCATAAACACAACCTAGGTTTATTGAGTTAAAACCCTAAATAAAACCTTATAAAAGTCATTATCGAATATCATAATCACATCTAATACACCAAACAACAAAAGCTTTATGTGACACAAGGGAAAATATGAAATGACGTCATATCACAAATATACTCAAGCAATTGTTTACGTTATGTCATTCCTCTCATCCGGAATTAACTGCGCGGCGACAATAAAGCATTGCGACAAACTTGTCAGCTTCTAGACACGCTGTTTCTTCCTTTTGAAGCATAATCCCTCACGTCTCTTGACTTAGCTCTTGTAATTTGAACTCGATTTGTTATCCAATGTAAACTTGTTGGTTACTGAAAAGCTAATTAATCTTTTAAAATTTTAGACATTGTGTTATTGTCCCTTAGTGTTATTCTGTCTGTATTTGTTTTATCATTTTCAGCGTGATTTGATCTCTTTTGTATTTCTAATAACCGAACTGTCAAAAGTATACCATTGACCCTTACGAAGTCGGCAGTCCATGTACTGCTAGATGTTTTTTTTTATAAAGAAAAATACAGTTAGGTTTCCATTGGCAGTTTCCATGTTTCCATCATCACGACATTCCATGGAAATTAATTTAGCGTATAGAGGAGTGGATGAGCCTCAATATTAAAACAATAGGCTATTGTGAGGAATAAGTACGAGGCTATACTAGTTTGGTTAGTGACAAAATGGTATCCTAACTTTCACCCTGTGATTTTTACCTTTCATACTTCTCTCAAGTAGGTTTGTCCAGATAAAAACTTTTGTCTTTGACGCTTGCAGTAGGAGTTGAATGGTCACGTGAGGAAAAAGCGTTAAGGATGTGACGTCAGCAGTTATGCTCCTTCCATTCGACTTTCTCTGTCTGTCTCTTTCTATTATATACGTGTGTGTGTGAAATGTATATAATTATTTTTTGTAATTGTTTTAATAATATATTTGTATGCTAAGTCCTCCCACATATTCCCCAGGCAACGTCCTGAGCCGAGGTCGAGCCCAACAGGGGGCACCCTCAGGCTACCGTTGCCCTAAATTTATTTTAGTTTTAAGTAGCGGTTGAGAGCCCTCAGCGCTCGCCGCAAAGTCCGCGTAAGGGTGGAAGAAGGTCCCCTGGACCCACCACCTTCTGTTCCTGCCAAAAAAAAAAAAAAATGTTTTAATTCATACGTGTTACGTTGTCTGATTATTGCAATTTTGTGATGGAGATTCAAAGGAGGATTCCAGGGAAAAACAAATAATGTTTTTGTTAAACTTCGTTCCAGACCAGGGTCGCCCAACAGCACATTACTTTATTCTTACAAATTTAATCTTAAATCCTAACTAATATTATAAATGTGAGTTGATTGTTTGTTACCTTTTCACGCTTAAACCGCGCAACCGATCTTGATGAAATTTGGTATGCAGATAGCCTATAGTACGGAGAAGGACATTGGCTACTTTTTATACCGGGAAAACATAAGATCCCTGGGGAACGCGGGTGAAACAGCGGGACGGAAGCTAGTATTTAATAAAACAGACTTAAAGCCGTAGTGTAAGGTCTGTCTCTATAAGTTTAATGGTGCAATTCTTTCCAGACACCATATAAATCAACATCATTGTTATCAGGTGTAGATGAACTCACTAATGGGGTCATGAAAGTTACTTAGCTCAGCATGTCTAACTAGTGAGAGGAATACTGAAATCCGGGGAAAGATATAACTTTTACTTCCCTAGCGAGAATGAGTTTTCTACAGTTCCATATTCTGATACAGGTCTTTGCGATGGAGTCAACTTGTAATACTTCCGTTGATTCAGACTTACTATAGAGGATATTTTAGTATGATATTTAGACTTATACTAAATACTATAAGACACGAATACTAGACAAGAAAAATATCTCGTAATATGTATGGTCTCATATAACTAATGAGACTGAATGTGTTATAATACATCTATACCTATACTATATACTAATATTATAAAGAGGAAAGATTTGTATGTAAGTATGTTTGCAACGAATTGGCTCAAAAAGAACTGGACCGATTTAAAAAATTCTTTCACCATTAGAAAGCTACAACTTCACCGAGTAACATTGGCTATATTTTATCCCGGGAACGCGGGTGAAACCGCGCGGAAGAGCTAGTCTCTCATAAGACACAAGATTTTTTTCTTATAATGTGCAAAAGGCGTTACAGTTTACTAAACCTGAAAAGAGTTTATACAGAATCTCTAATTTTGAGGTGAAATAGACTTTAGTGATTAAAAATATGGCTGCCTACCACCCTCAAGTTGAAAATTTTTCGCCAAACACCTACCGGTGTGTTCCGGCAACTGCACTTTAGAGTTCCTTCTAGGCTTTGAGTGCTTACCTCCTTCGACCACATACAAAACAAAACTAATTGAAATGAAAATAAAACGAACAACGAATCCACACACCTAAGACTGCTGTTGTGTAAGTTTCATGTAAGGACGCAAACGGCCCGTGGTAATTGGCGTTCATATTAAATCAAAGACATTCTCTCAAGATTATTTATATCGTCGATTAATGACAAAACCTGTATGCCACATGTTCTATGAATAAAGTATGTGTATAATAATAAGATAGGTACTAAAACATTTATATCAAAAACAAGATCCCTCGGGAACGCGGGTGAAACCGCGCGGAAAAGCTAGTATTAAAAATAAACAGCAAGAGATTGAAAAAGATCTGTAGATCTAAATTTATTTGCTTTTTTGTTTTTTTAAAAATATGATTAAGGTAAAGTGATGTTGTGGCTCTCAAGTGGAGCTGATCGAACCAATTGGTAGAAAATCATAAGATCCTAAAAGTAAAATATGATTTCCAATTACCAAATGTGGGGTACATTGTCGAGATTAGAACAAGATGTGACAGACAGCACAACCCCTTGCTGTCAAACCACTTTATTTATAAATTTGTGGGGGTAAAATTTCGAATCCCGACGGATTAACGGGATTTTTGAATATTAAAAGCGCTAGCAATGTTGACGCTTTTAACTTTGAAATTGAAGACAAGCCGAAGACGAGGACATAGAATAATGTTAGATTTATGAAATACTAGCTTCCGCCCCGCGGTTTCACCCGCATTCCCGAGGGATCTTATGTTTTCCCGGGATAAAAAGTAGCTTATAGCCTTCCTCAATAAATGGGCTATCAACACTAAAAGAATGTTTCAATTCGAACCAGTTGTTCCTGAGATTAGCGCGTTCCACCAAACAAACAAACTCTTCAGCTTTATAATATTAGTAAGTATAGATGTAAGAAAGTTGTCAGCCATAGAGAGTATTTACAATTTACTAGTGCATATTAAAGGGAAAGTTATTATTTATATTAAGTTTGTCATAGAGAAGAAATGTCAATTCCGCGTCTGTTTAATTACAAAACCGCTATTATTTAATGTTTATTCGTATATTTTTGTTGATTTCATTTATTTTATTGCTGAAACAAGATCCTGTTGAGTTTTTTTTCGATTACATTAAATTCAAATTTATTTTTCTCCTGTTAGATCTATACTAAATTCTCTAAATATGAAGTGCATTCACATTTGATTATTTAATTTTGAGTTTGAACATAAAAATTAATGCCAGTTAACAAAACCAGAGATATATCAGCATAATCGTTAGCCTTAACACCTTACTCAGCCATTAAAAGTTTCTGCTTATTCTGTGTCAAGGAAGTGACAACATTCACACCGTGTTTGCATTCACCCTCATACGTTACCAGCTTGTTAAACTGTTACACTGGTGACCAACATACCTTAATGACAACACGGTCTAAATGATGATTGGCTAAACCTGCCTCGTTAACACCGGCACCTTTAACTTTGGATCTCGGAGGATTGTCACCTCTATTTTGAAACAAAATATATAAAAATTTAACCTTGTTGAGATTCTTGCCGGTTCTTCTCAGTTGAAGGCGACTTCCGAATCAGTGGTAACTTCAGTAGTTTCGACGTTCATAAGTGCCCTCTTAGGGCCTAAACTGAATAAATGGCTTTGACTTTGACTTTGATTTAGTGAACATTTATACCGATATTTTTTGGTTAAAGAGTAATTTAGTCTAACAAGGATAAGATGCGTTGTAACTAGAGTTAGAGACGGTGGAGTGGAAATGGGATAAAAACTATCCTAAGTTGGAACAAATCACACATTTTGAAAGAAAATTACGCTAAAATCGGATTAGTTGTTTCGGATATAATCATTCATGGTCATGAAGCGCTCGTGGCGTAGCTTGATTAGCCGTTCTTAACCGATCGGCAAAGTTAAGCAACGTCCAGTTTGGCCGGTACCTGGATGGGTGACCGCCTAGTGGTATTTCATCTTGAGCGTTTCCGTGCTTCGGAAGGCGTTGGTCCCGGTTACCACTTAATTGTGATGGTCGTTAAGCTTGTTGGAGACCTCCTAGGTGGCTTGACAACTCCAACAGTAGGTTGACCACTAGCTTACCTCCACCAATCCGCAGTGGGCACGCGTGGTGGAGTATTTGCCCATTGCCCTTTCACCCTTATTCGTGAAAGGAGGCCTGTGCTCAGCAGTGGGCAGATATAGGCTGTAATTATTATTTAATTATTATTCATGGTCATAATTGGGCAATATTTTGCCCTTTTTAACCACAGCCTAACGTTTTACAAAATGTGTCACGCGAATCGAACGTCGAGAATGTTATGAGATTAGATTTTTCTGAAAAGTATGAATCAAAACACTAGTAAAGTCTTCATAATGACAGCTTCGCACCGGGCGTGCTCAGTAGACAACAGAGATAGATTGTGATACCTAGTTACTTAGATGATTTACTATCAACTTAACAGTTCATAGACGTTAGAAAGGTTATGGTAGAGTAAAATTGTCGCAATTTGTTGGTACAGTACTGTTGTTATCGCTTTACCGGTGTGCTCAGAGACATTACGAAAGTCTTGGTTAGTGGTAATATTTCGTGAAAGTGCACTCTTCATTTGTAAAATATATTTCAAAGTTCAACGATAAGGGCTTCCTTTCTGCCTAAGCCTTCAAAACTGAAATGAAGCTAGGAATCGAAATATTTTATTTTTCTGCTCTTATAAGCAGTTGCGTTGGATCACAATCTCACCTCTCTCAACTGATGATGTAGCTATCTATACTAATATTATAAAGCTGAAGAGTTTATTTGTTTGTTTGAACGCGCTTATCTCAGGAACTACAGGTTCGATTAAAAATCTTTCAGTGTTGGATAGCCCATTTATCGAGGAAGGCTATAGGCTACTTTTTATCCCGGGAAAACACAAGCTCCCTCGGGAACGCGGGTGAAACCGCGGGGCGGAAGCTAGTTTGTGATAAATCTATCACCACATATAAGAAGTCTCTACCACCGTGCTATGGTTTCATCACAATGTTTTATCCACCCTTCGCCATGGCAATCGATGTTACGAACACTGAGTTCTACCATCGCCAAAAATTGAAGCAATAAAAAAACTTTTTCAAACGAATGAGATTTTTTTCTTAATTATCGTTTTAAATTAAGTTGCCAATACGTCATATTGTCACCCAAATTACTGTAACAGCGACTTTCTACTGTATACCAAAAGTAAGTTACTAGATAATGGTAGAAATACTCTAGCCTTATAGTTGCAAGTCGGAAAACACTCGACCCATTTGCTATTTGTCAAGGGTGGCGAATTTCAACTAATATTTTATAGACCTGCCATACCGTTACACGAGAAATTTAATTCACAATGACGCGTCCACCGTTTCTTACAAATAGGGTTTATTTATTTAGACCGTGACTGAAGAGATTTATTAGGCGGTACATAAACATAACAGTTTGCTGTCGTCTCGACTAATACGTTCATTTGTAAAGTCTTTAAGGTGTTGGTGAATTAAAGGTTCTACTATATTGATACTACTGTCCGAGTAAGGGAGTGATAGACATTTAACCCATTAAAAAAGAGTATCGTTTTTGAGGAGCATAATGAAATGCGAAAGTATCAAATAAGTTATGTCCTGAGTACAAATAGTTAGGACGTAACTTCCTTGATACTTTACGATCTCCTAAGCTCAATAATTTTTTCGATCGTAATCTTAGTTTTGGTTCTTATATCATCATCAAATCATCACTAACGGCGTACCTGTAGCTCATCATCCTCAGCTTAGACTTCTAAAGAATCCCTAATAACTCAATAATTTCATGAATAATCATTTACTTGATTTTTCGTTATTTTTTTTGTGTCAGAAGGTAGGCAAACATTCAGATGCTACCTGATGGTTTCTGGCTACAGTCGCCTATAGACATAAGCAATACGTCTGCATTTCCAATGTGTTGCCGACCTTAATAAAGCCTAGAAGGCGTATGTGCCTAATATGAGAAAGAATTTTGAAATATGCACCCTAACTGAAGGAAACCTTTAAGTATATCTTGGAACCGGTAGTAGTGATTGGCTGCGATGTATAACATAAACCAACTGGTCATCACTCAGGTGGTCTAAGATCTTTAGATATGATATAGAAACCATGTAGTACCTAGGGAAAGTAGGATTATTTATATATTAGATGTAAACGATAATGTATGACCTAAAAGTATATTTAACTAGCGCTCATATAGCGGCTTCACCTGTGTTCCCAAGAGATTTACATACAGAGACTGACATATCTAGGTATAAATTATCTAGGTTTTGAATTAAATTCCTACTCAATAGGGTATTTTACTCTATATGAGAAAAAATCTAAAAATGTACAATTTAGATAGCTTAGGCAATAAGCAGTCGGAAAATGTTAGTTTTAGTTCATAAAATAACTTGATTAATTTTAAAATTCATTTAAAAGTTTTCAGTTTTTTTTATCTGTTTCTAAACAAGCGAAACAGTAGCCGTCATTATAATGACGTCATACGGTGCTGTATGTAAACTAAAAAGTGTCAACTGAAGTATTATTATTATTATTTTTACACTAGTATTCATGCATTCAGGAACAGCACACTAATTAAAAGGATAATAGCTCATTTTTAATTTATAAAATTTTGTAAGTCCAATTGAGACCAATATCAGCGCATTTATTTTCTTACAAGTGACCAAATACCGTCAAGACCGTGACATGGCGTCCAGCGTTTTCATCAAACTACGCGCGAAAATTTAAAAAGTAAAATTTAAATTTGCCTGCATCTTCTCTATTATATTGCGTTAAAACAGACATTCACAGTTAAAACAAATATTCCTAATTCAAATACAAAAGCGGCCAGTGATAAAGGTAAAATCATTTATTCATACAATACATACAACTTGGTTGTTTAATGCTCATACAAAATACATACGTTAAAATATAAAATTCTATAATGGACTATTTCACAATGTTTGTTGGTAAGTAAGTATACATTCGTTTATTTACACATGTATGCTAGGAATGCTTTAGTCGCGGAAAGTAAGGGAATACGTTTTTTTTTCAAAAGGCTGGACAAGTTTGACCTTGGGTGAATCAAATTTCGATTAAAAATAAGTCTTTTTATTATTGAAGAAATATTGTAAACAATGTAAGAAGTAAATCCTCTACAGAAAATTACATCGATCCGTTGATTGCGTGAAAAAAAGGACAAACCAACAAACTCACTTTCGCATTTATAATATTAGTTAGGATAATAAGATTTGGGGATGTGGATTTCGCATGAGGTGCTGTACCATTTACTTAAATATACATAAGCTGTAGTAGCACAGCGTAATTACATACAGTGGTCGATCGCGTTTGAAGTCACGCGAAATGCCGCTTTGTATAGGCATTTTGCGTGGGTTCGCTACCGCCCCTCTCTCACCCCCCAAGCCCCGCACGATTGCTCTGTCTAGACGTGTCCGTTGGCCGACTGTAAGAGTTACATAGACTGTGGTAGTAGGTAATCACAAAAATTACAATTTCTAAATGATCTATGTTTAGGTAAAATCCTCCGGACATATCACAAACGTACCAATTCAACGATACCACAGCGACGCAGAATGTCCATACAATTCTTTATTACTTCATTCATATTTTTATTCATACTTTTACGTGTACAGTAATAAATAAATATTGCCAGACGGTGGTAATAAAAGAGCAAGTTTGTTCTGGTCGTTATGTGTGTATTTATCGTTTCTATGGAGACATATCGTCAGTCTTGCTTGTATCGGCTCTATTAAATTTCGCATTGGATGTAAGCAAGCTATATTGGTGTAAGAAACATGTAAAAAATAGACTTTTACAGTTTAGACAGTATTTTCCATTAACGTTGACATTGCTAAAAGAATCTATGTGACAATTTATGTGAAAAATCTTCATTTTCTTGTATGTACAAAAAATGAAATTGTGGCTGGACACATGTCCGGCCACAATTTTATCTATACTAATATTATAAAGCTGAAGAGTTTGTTTGTTTGTTTGAACGCGCTAATCTCAGGAACTGCTGGTTCGATTCGAAAAATTATTTCAGTGTTGGATAGCCCATTTATCGAGTAAGGCTATAGGCTACTTTTCATCCCGGGAAAACACAAGATCCCTCGGGAACGCGGGTGAAACCGCGGGGCGGAAGCTAGTATTCCATAAATTGTATACGCACAGACTAAATAAGTAATACATAGACCGCATTGAAGGCAAACGGCTCCTATCAATTTATTTTCGTTCTTAAATTCTTTGTATGTAAGTTTCATAAAGGTCGGTAATACTCTCGCAATACGGTCACCAATCCCACTGATATCGCTAATGTCCATAAGCGACGGTAGCCACTTACCATCAAGTGGACCGACAGCTTGTTTGTCAGTCGTCTGCAATAAAAAGTTATTGACATAGACTTGATAAATTTTATATATTTCATAGATAAATTTATAAACATTTTCTTCTAGTCTAGTAAATACAATCTTTTAAGGCGATGATAGGTCAGTGGTAGTGACGTCGGACGCCGCGGCGAAGGTCGTGGGTTCGAATCCTACAATGAGCTTGAGCTTTCGGTGAAGGAAAACATCGTGAGGAAACCATGGCACGGTGGTAGGGTACTTTGTAGTACCCACTTGGCTGGCTACCACCCTCAAGTAGAAAATCTGTCGCCAAACACCTATTGGTGTGTTACGGCTGCTGCACTTGAGAGCCAGATCCTACCATAGTGAGATTGTGGTCAAGCACAAGCCTATACAGAGTAAAAAAAAAAAAATGATATCGACGATTCCCTTCATCAAAGCAACTACGCTCATACATTAATCTGATGATTTACGCGGTATGTGAAGATTGCAAGGCTCTGCACCGCACTGGTTATACGCCATCGGCAATCAGGCACATTGATGCCTGTAATTTCCTCAATAAATCTCGTGAAATGAAAGGAGAAGTGTTAAATTGCTGCGTAACCTATGACGTTTTTGATGTTGAGGCTATCTGTTTATTTATAGGTCTATGGCATTTTAAGATAATGGGGAGTTTGTACTAGATGATAGGTAAAAAGAGGTGATTAGAAGAATCGTATATACAGGGTTATTTACAACTCGCCATCAGTGCTTTAGGGGGAAACAACTAAACGAATAAAACAACTTCATGCAAAAGATCAACCTTGCTCAATTAAAGTGTACGAAAAGTCTGTTTTTTTTTTTCACGATTTCAGGGTTGATCCCATAGTAAAAGTTGTTCATATTGATCAGTACATCCACGCTCTAAAGCACTGTCGGTGAGATACAATACAAATAAACCTGTATAATGATAACATTTTACTGTACCTATAAACTGATCGCAAATAATTAAGAGCAACCCTTGGCATGCAGATATGTAGAAATATGTCTGTTACGATGCCCTGCGGTTTCACTCGTGATCCTTATATTAACCCTATACTGGCTACTTCCCATTAAGTTTTAAATCTGTCGCCAAACACCTACTCGTGTATTCCCAGCACCATTGATAATTAAATAAATCCATATCATATTAATTATATATTCTCAGAATATATATAATAGACATAATTTAAGAGTAATCAACTAAGATAGTTTATGAGTCGCTAAGTGTGATATTATAGATGATCAAACGAACTTAAGTGAAGTTCGATCACTATTGTATGAATCGCTTCATTCGAATATATTAGTATAATTACATTGTAGTATCCTTTAGTTTACAGGCAACACTGCACAATTTTAGAGATATTTAAATCGATTAAAAACATCGAATCGTTTCTCGTCCCTAGCCTCAACATACCTTTATCTCATTATTTTAGAGATTTTTGGAAACGAAAGCTTCCTATTTTTGGGAATTATAAAGCACAGAAACATTTTTGCTTTAATAGGGTGGGTAGGGTTATTAATATATTCGAATGAAGCGATTCATACAATAGTGATCGAACTTCACTTAAGTTCGTTTGATCATCTATTGGTATTTCATCGCTTCATTCTTCATATATTAGTATAATTACATTGTAGATATTCAGAGAAGGAAGGTTTTGTTTACTTATTTATCTAACAAATAAGAAAATCTTTGTTGTATATAAGCATTTGTTTATTTTAGATAATCAACGAAATTCTTGATTTACACATAATTAAACTATATAATAATCAGCTGGATTCAAAAACGACTGCTCTAGCGAAGTCGCTCTCATCAGAATTTGAGATTGGCCTATTATAATAACGGGCGAATGCTGTGGAAGTGTCGGTCCAGCCGGCTGTCTTCCTGATCAGGTCTACACTGAGTCCCGCGCAGCTCGCGGCGGATGTGGCGGCGTGGCGTGTACTGTGCGCGCTAAATGTGCGCGTGTCCACGCCGCTCTCGGACAGCACTTGCTTTATCCAACGGCTAATAGATTGAGCTGTTGCAGCTCGATGTGGTCGTTTTATTGTTAATAATAGACCACCTACGTTCGAGGTTCTCAAATTTTTTGTTACAAAAATATAATCCTTGAGAACTGAAGCAGGACAAATATTAATATTTTCTGTAAAATATGGTAAGAATAATACCGGTTGTTCGCGTCCGGGGGCAGACGTTTTAATTAGGTTTGTTATAGCTATCTTAATACCGTTATGAACTATTGAAATGTTTTCTAGCTTTATTAGAGAAAAAGTTTGAACCCTATGCGCCGTACACAGCGCTAATAAAATAACTAATTTTTTAGTAATCTTTTCGACAGTTAAATTTATATTTGGGTACCAGTTTGACACATGGTTAAGAACGACTTGTGGGTCCCAAGTAGAGGTATACTTGGGGCGATTTGGTTTAAGCTTATATGCGCCTTTAAGAAGTCGTTTAATTCGATCATCGGAGCCAATCGTGTCACCTAGAAATAACGACAAAGCTGAACGGTGACAATTAAGGGAGCCATAGGAACATCCCTTACTAAACTGTTCAGTTAAAAAGTTAAGTACTAATGCTATAGAATCATCGTGTGTATTGCTATTATTGTCAACGCAAAACTGCCACCAGAGCTTCAATGTAACGCTGTATTGTTTGAGGGTGTTGTCCGAAAGCGACGCCAGCATTAGGTCAAGTGCCGATGGTGGGGAGCCACGGCGTAAGAACGCCGCCCGCAGAGCTTCGCGACACCCAGGGTAAGTTTCGAATTCAGGGGGTGGTGATCCCTGAAATGAGATTTTAGCATAGACTTACTCGGGCAGAAAAAGTGTATCTTAGACGCTCGCAGATTATTTAGTAAGGGAAACCATGGCTGGGAAGGCCAGTGTGGGAACACTAGTATACCAGTAGCTTCGTCATCGATTACTTTCCGCAAACATTTCAGAATCAATGAAAAGGGCGGAAAAGCATAGAAATAGTATGATTTCCAGTTTGTTGTAAAGGCATCGACGGTGAGAGCATCTGGTTCTGGTTTCCAGGTTATAAAAATGTCACATTTGGCATTGCTGCGAGAAGCAAATAAATCAATCTCTGGGTAGCCAAAGAGTTGAACTATTTTTTGAAAGGCATCGTTGGACAGTTCCCATTCGGTATCTGGATTGATTTTTCGGGATTCTATATCTGCGCAATTATCCCTCGTATTGACGTACGAAGCAAATACCCAAATATTTCGTTTCTCGCACCATTGCCAAATGTTTCTTGCTAAATTATTTAGATGTGGAAATTGAATTCCTCCCATCCTATTAACATAGCTTAATGCTGTGGTATTATCAATTCTTAACAATATTGTACAATTAGAATCGTTTTCGACAAAGCTCTTTAAGCCTAAGAAAACTGCTAACAATTCTAAGTAATTAATGTGGTGTTCTTTTTCAGTTACTTTCCAAGTCCCGTTTGCTCGTTTATTGTTACAAACCGCACCCCAACCAGTTCGGGAGGCGTCTGTAAATATTTCATATTTATACTCAACATTTTTGAAACTGTAAATAGTTGTAAATATATTTTCTTTCCACCAATTAAGATCCTCTTGGATAACTTTAGAGGGCTTTATTTTGGCTTCATAATTATTATTGTGTTCTTGAAGCATTAGAAATTTATATCTTTCTAAAATTTTTGTGTACAAGAATCCATATCTAGTGGCAGGGCAAGCTGACACCAGAACACCAATTAATTTAGCGAAATCTCGAATTGTACATCTTGGCAAACGTGAAAATTTTCTTACTAATTGGTTAATATTATTGCGTTTGTCTAAAGGTAATGATAGGGTTAAATCATTCGTATCATATATAAAACCTAAAAACTTTGTGACTTTTTTTGGGTACAAAGAGCTTTTTTCATGGTTGATAACAAAACCTAAACAGTTTAACAGTTTAAGGGTGGAATAAATGTTATTTGCACATTCGTCAAAAGTGTCCCCTATGCACATAATGTCATCGAGATATATCACTGATTTGTGACCTTGCCTCCGTAGGTAGGTAATAACCTCCTTCATAATTTTTGTAAATACCCTCGGTGCTACTGAAAGTCCATAGGGCATGGATTGAAATTCGTAAGTAATTTTTTGTTTAGAGTTAGGACTTAGGAACTCGAATCTGAGATATTTTCTGTCTACGGGGCTAATAGGAACTGAAAGATAAGCTTCCTTAAGATCGATGGATCCTAAATAACCATAATGTGGGATTAGTTTAGTTGCTGTCCTATAATTCTCCATTTTAAAATGTGTTTTTGAAATGAATTTATTTAATGATTTTAAGTTGAGTATGAATCTTTTACTGCCATTTGGCTTAGGGGCTAGGAATATTCGGGAAATATACTGATTTTTACATGGATTGCAAGGCAGTACAGCTCCTAATTTGATCAGTTTCTTAATGGCGTTGGCTATTTCTTGACTATCTTGGTGGTTGAATGTAGAATGTGGTATTACCGATTGAACTACGTTTTTACAAAATGGGATTGTATAACCTCGCTTGATCCATTTCAAAATTACCTTACTGCTCGTTATATTAAGCCAACAGTTATAATGAAATGTTAATCTGCCTGCGTGTACCTGCGTTATTGCTGCGCGTTGGCACGGGTCTTGGTTTGATTGAAGCCCCTCGACGGTGCTTGGCTCGTCGTTGTCGGAGGATAGGGCCTGCGAGTTGCTGGCGCTGGTTTTCTCTGACCTCCCCGCCCCCCCCTGAATGACGGATAACGAGGAGGTCCTGTCCAGTTTCCCTGATGGACAGGACGGGTGGTCGCCGTCGGAGGAGTAGGAGTAGCAGTCTTCGGAGGCAATTTGCGTATCTGCAGGCCTTGCTTCTCGATCGCTTTACTCGCCTTGATTTTTTCAGCGAGTGAGTTGCCAAAAAGTGTTTCGTCACGCTCGGTGTCCTGAATCATGTGTAGGAAGTTCTTTTCCAAGCTAGGTGTGATCAACTTCTTTCTATCACAAGAGAATGAATAATGTAAGTCTGTTAACAGTCGACATCCGTCGCTGAGGCACTTTAGGGCTCGGACTTTATCGTCCGTCGTGAGCATAGTGTCCATGGCTCGATTAACTGCGGAGGTACCGACACCGAGAATTTGTTGAAAACTGTCGAGTTTTTTATCTCGGTTTCTCACTACCTCTGATACTGCAGCTGAAATTTCAGCATTAAGTTTAGGTGCTTGCAATAATTTGCAATTAGAGGGAATTAGATATTCTTTCAAAAGATCGCGTTTATTTTCTTTGGATAAGCCTTTCCTCAATAGCGGGAGCCATAGGTTAGACAAACTATCATGGATAGGTTCACCGAAGTCTGGAGTATCCGACGTTGATGCACCAAGAGCTGATAAAAGCTCTGGGTCTAGACTTGATTCTAGCGTGGGCTCTGTCTGGGCATTTTCTTGCATTTCATCTGGGACAGGAGATGCTCGTAGTGACAGCGGTAATGCTTGCGGAGATAGCGCTGGTATCTGCTGTTCCATCAGTAGACTTTCTACCGCGTTAGGTTGTGGTTCACGAAGCTGGGGTTCGCCATTCGATTGACCTTAAAATATAACATTTTAAGTTCATTTTTTGATTCGGTCATAATAATCTCGATTATTGAGGGTAGTTTAAAATAATGTCTCGCGGACGATTATAAGCAAATAAACGTGGATCAGTTAGACTACACGTGATTTTTTGCATAAGTTACGCATGGTTAGCTCGCAGCTAAACATGTTATCGCAATTGACTCGCAGTCAATCCCAATATATTACATTTTAATGCCCCATATTTTTTTTCACGAACTTACCTTCATGTTGTTCATCATCCGAGGAATCTAATGGTCGTCGTATGCGACGTTTTTTCTTTACTTTCTCTTCTAATTTACTTATTTTTCGTTGATAGTGCACTAATTTCTCCTGGGCACTGCGTTTTGGCATTATTGCTTGAACGTGTGCGCTCGTTGCCGTGCACAAAAAAGGAATGAGATAAAGGTATGTTGAGGCTAGGGACGAGAAACGATTCGATGTTTTTAATCGATTTAAATATCTCTAAAATTGTGCAGTGTTGCCTGTAAACTAAAGGATACTACAATGTAATTATACTAATATATGAAGAATGAAGCGATGAAATACCAATAATAAGTAACAAAAACACGCGTACAACCCGATTATGGCTGCGCAAGCGCCGACTGACGCGATGGATTTGTGGGAATCGCCGTTGGAGCACAGGGAGGTATTGTGTGTTATTAAGTTATTATTTACTTTTTGTTTCTTATGCAAGCAGCAAAGATTAAATGTAAATTATTGTATTAATCGGTTCGAATTTTGAAATCAAGATAAATTTAGTAAATGCGAATGATTTATTCCTTTACGACTGTAGCCCCATTAAAATTAATTAACCGCTTTTGTTAATGGACATCTTGGTGATATTGACCCATTTCAGAGTTCTTTAATTAGCATTAAAAAACAAGTGAAATTGTGTGTTTTGTGTTAACTCATCAATGTTTGAGATGTTTGTATCTTGTATATGGGTTATTTCTAATATATATATATATATGTATATATGTGTGTCTGTCTCATTATGTATTTCTGTATTTGTGTGTTTCTTTGTTATGTGTTTGATCAATGAACCTCCAGGTCTTTCTTTGTCTGTTTTTGTGATGCCTATTTTTGTGTATGACTGTATGTGTTCTAAATAAATAATAAAATAAAATTGTATCTCTCACCATGGCTGCATGGTAAGTGTATATGTGACGAAGATGTAAGCACAAAGCCTAGAAGGAACTGGCTCTCAAGTGCAGCTGCTGGAACTTATACCGGTACGCGTTTAGTGATAGATTTTCTATTTAAGGTTGGTAGCCAGTCAGGCAGATGCTAAAATATGCTCTACCACCGTTTCCTCACGATGTTTCCCTACACCGAAAACTGAAGCTCAAAGTAGGACTTACCAGTTTCTTAATATTTAAATTATTTTCAAACTTTTAAATATTATAAAATGTGTCTGATAAAATACCTATATCAGTTTCATGACATAATTGTTGATACAATTGTCTCGGTTTAGTTTCGACTGCGTCACACTCCCGCGCATTGACAGCTGCGCAAAGTCTGCCTAATTGTAGCCTTATAATTGTGTCAATAAGCAATTGTATTTGTTCAAACACTTCGTTCATTTATACTAGTTTGATTTATGCAGATTTGTTTTAAGATTCGCCACTGTTTGGGTGGACATGTTTGCTGACACCGAAATTAATGGGCAAATATGGCTCCACACTAATTCTTTTAATTAAATGGAGCTCTTATATTTTGAAAATTAAAAGAACTAAAGGTATTTAAAACTTCGATTTCGATAAACACACATTAATTACAATGAAATGAGCAATATTTATATATTTGTAATCACATTCTCGAAAACTGCTCTAACGATTTTTATGAATGTTGCAATAGAGGGGTCCCCTTACGAGGGCGAAAAATGGAGTTTCTTATCTGGGAAAATTCGCCCAGGTACTAACAAAATTATAGAAATAACGTATTATTGTATAGATAGTTCTTTACATCACGTGAGAAAATAAAAAAAAAAATCTGAAAGGATTACGACATATTAGTCCGCGTAAGAGTAGAGAAGTCGAGAGACAACCAACTTCTATTCCAGTCAAAAAAAAAATACTCTGAGCTAAGTAGTACATAATCTCAGAACTGATTATCAGTTGAACTCTTTGCAAGATCACGAAAAACTGGACAGCGTCAAAATACTTTAATATGACTAGAGCAGTAGGACATGCACAAATATCTTTTGACACTTCACTGTCACCCTCAATCTCTCTCTTTCACACCTCACGGCCCGGTGTTATTTTCTCTCAGCTTGCACGCCGCCACCACTCTTCTTTGATATTTAATAAACTTCCACTTATAAATTAAAATCCGCCCCTGTAACTCTGTCGGACGCAACCCATAAATCGAGAAGCGACAGTTTTAAACACTCTCCATTGTACAAATATTTGTATCGTATTAGCTGAACATGTCACACGGCGCGGTACATAATGGGGCGGTCGGCTCGCGTGATTTACTGACCGTGTGTCGCCGCGGCTACCTTTGACATGTTTGTGTGGTTGCGCGACCGTGTGTACTTGTGTTAGATTTTGTTGTAATTCAAGTTCACAGTTCGAATTGTTGAACAAAAATTTAATTGCAAACCAGAATTTTTACTGTTTTAAATGTACTTTAGCGAGTATTTTTTTATGTTATGCTGATAAGCAGGCAGTCTACGTGATGGTAAGTGGCTGCCGTCACCTATGGATATAGCAATACCAAGGGGGTTGCCAATGTGTTGCCGACCTTTATAAAGCCTAGAAGGCAACTGGCTCTCAAGTGCAACTGTCGGATCACACTAGTAGGTGCTTGGTGATAGATATTCCACTTGAGTATGGTGGCCAGCCAGGCGACTACACAAACAAAGTACCCTACACCGTGCTATGTTTTCCTCACGATGTTTTTCTTCACTGAAAGCTCAAGGTCATTGGTCACAAAAAACACCACAAAAATAAGTGAAAATCCTTAATCAAGTACCTACTATATTATATTCAATATATAAAATGGGCTTATTTCACTATCAACTCACAAGAAAGAGTTATGACAAGGCAGTCAAACTAAGCTTATATATCCATTAAATATATTTTGCCGCTATGACAATCTCTTCCAGTTCCCAACCACTTTGGTTTGGGTCACAGAAAATCATTAAGCAAGTATCTGAATACTATAAACATTATCTTCAAGTTAAGAACCGAGGTCATCACGATATCTTAGCAGCGAGAAGTAGAATTCGCAATGATATCTATCACGGTACTGATATCTGCAGTATTTTGGAATAGATACCGCGTATTGGAAAGTGCGTTGATAGATGGGCTCATTTGTATTGTTATCCAATGTAGGGTAGCCAGATTGAAATGATTTTAATGGTATATAAGGCGTACAATTCTGAGCTAATTAATTGTATGTAGTATTAGAACTTTTTCACCTTCCACTTGGAGGATAAAGGGGGTGGAATATGGAAATATTTAAAGTATTTGATAAAACTTTAATGTCTGGAGTCCTACTACTAAGACAGATATAATGGAAGGTGATGATGATGATGAGGTCTTCTCCAATTACCTATTAGTGTTCACATATTAGTTTGTCCAAAAGAAAAAAAAAAGCTTAAAAAAATGTTTACATTAATAAATAGGGCCAGCTTTATGGGAACCATACCTGCAGGTGGCGATCTAAACGCATTTTTTTTTAATTGTTTTCATATACCATCTATACTAATATTATAAAGCTGAAGAGTTTGCTTGTTTATTTGTTTGTTTGAACGCGCTAATCTCAGGAACTACTGGTTCGATTTGAAAAATTCTTTCAGTGTTGGATAGCCCATTTATCGAGGAAGGCTTTAAGCTAAGACTTTTTGTTAATATAAGATATTTAGTTTAAGTATTTATCGTAGTTTTTTTGTTTGTAATTATTGTTGTAAGTAGGTATATTTTTACTCCGTGTCTTAATTAATTATATCGTATTCAATTTTCTAACCGCAAGAGAAAACATGAATCAATAAATAAGGAACTATTGAACTATCTTCAATACTTGACGTAACGACTTCATACGATCACCATTCACACTGACAGACATATTACCCAGTATTTACTCCCTAAGATCAAAGTCCAATACATCCTCTCACAATATTTTGATAAATCGTCTATATTGACCCTCTACTGCTTTAGAAATCTTCATTTACAATTTATACATATTTTATTACATCGTAGACTTGTACAACATCAAGTTTCACCGTTAGAGAGAATAATTTACACTTTTACATTAGAACTGGCAGTTTATTCTGTGGTCTATTTATTTATCTGTGACTTAGTTATATTACTACAGACATTTTCTTGTTACATTTGAAGGGACGCGTTCGAGATTAGGACTAAGTTTTATGCGAAAATCCGGTATATTTAGATAAATAAAAGCTTACGCCGTGGAGTAAGAAATTATTATAGGTTGTTGGTGCTTCTAGGTCTAGGTAAGTGTGTACATAATTATCTACCTAGGGACAGTGCGGCCGTCGAGAGAATGCGTTTATGACACCTGTTGTTAATGGGCTTGTCACTGAAACTGCCGATTCAATTTCAATGAGACTTTTTTTATACAACATTGTCGGCAAACAAGCATACGGCCCGCCTGATGGTAAGCGGTTACCGTAGCCTATGAACGCTTGCAACACCAGGGGTATCACTCGAGCATTGCCGACCCTTCCCCCCTCCCCGATGAACTCTAGCGACCTTAGGGCGTTTGTGCACTACAAGGAATTTTACCGTCCAGCAGTCCGATTTTAGTAAAAAAATCTATACCTACTAAAAAAATATTTTCAGTAAAAAATCGGACTGCCGGACGATAAAATTCCTTGTAGTGCACAAAAGCCCTAACTAACGCGCAGGAACACAACTATAAGTTATTTGGTTGCGGTATTCTGTAAGGTTGAGGTACTTCCCCAGTCGAGCTGCTCTTTGAGCGACATATCGCTATGCTCTACCTCTCTTTCACAAGGTTCAGTCTTCTCTTAGTATCCGTGATTAATCGATTAATTACACGTCTTACCAACGCGTCCTCTCTCCTAATGTGATGGAAATAATGGTTATGAACTTAATTGAATTTGACTCCAATTTTCTTGGACTTATATATTTATGGAACAAACGATTACCAAACCAAACAGTACCTATATTTATAGGACCCCTGAGCCCTGGGGTATTGTGCGTGGCCCTTCCCCACACATCATAAGTGTGACCCTTTATTTTGTAAGTCAATCTGCGCCAACGTACGTGCGTGCGCATTATGCGTTTGATATCAACAAGTGAACCGTGGCAGCAGGTGGCTGGTAACACACTGAGAATTAAGAAATAAGAATAAATACTAGATGGTGACTACGTCAAAAAAAAAGTATTGGTTAACGTTAATTTGACAGTGTTGCCCGAAAAATATCCAAAAAAATCATACCATTTTTTTTTCTACTCACATTCAAATAATTTAACTATTCGGCGTTTTAGGGAAAAGACTTGGTATATTTCGTTTCAAACTAAATGTCCGTTTGACTTTTTAAAACTTTTATCCTAAGACGAGAGTCCCCTACAAATGTTCTCATTGCGGACAAATGCATAAGTAAATGTGAGAACTGAGAAAACTAACAAATTTCTCCTCATTTGAAGTTAAAAGTATTATCTAATCATTGCCGGTGTCCCATCCAATTATAATAACTGTTAACTTATCAACTAAGGCGCTCCGAAGACGAAGACCTTGTATTGAATACAGCTTGATACAAGCTTTTTATATTTTTTGTAGTTAATTAATTTGGAATCTGTAACTTTATTTTGGTTTTCTTATTGCTTCCACTAAATATTACCGTAAAACGAAACGAAGTTCGCTTTATATAAACATCTTCTTAAAAATATTAAAGTGCGCATTCGTTATCAAAGGGATGTACAAGTGTATCCATCTGTGCAACGCCTATGATTGTATCATTAGCATCTCTCAACCTTTCCCCCTATCTCCCAACTAATAAATAAAGACAATTTAATGTACACACAACATCAATATTAAAACTACTAAATAGTGTATAATGACTACCAGTTTTCATAGAATTATTACTAAAGATTTCAAACGCGTATGGTATGTGTGATTTAATAACAAGCAAGGAAGTTACGTACTACGTCGATATAGTGAGAAAGTCGTTGGGAATGTCGATTTCACGCTCCCTCAACACTAGTGCAGGATTATAAATTGTTTATATAAAGCTTGGACATAGAAAAAAAGGCGGAAAGATGGCCGCTAAGAAACTATTGAAGCACCAAAATGGTGGCGACGTAACAGTGTGTGTGTGTGGTTCGGAGCGTAATGGCGGGCGGCCGGCTTAGTGTGGTGTAAATGTGTGCGTGCCGGACTTGTATGCATTTAAGCGAGCTGGCTTACTGTGGGTGCGTCAGTAATTGATTTATGAGGTGGCGTCCGACTTTTTTTCTAGGTCCATGATATAAAGTATACCTTACCACTGATTAAAATCCAGTAAGTATTTTTATTTACTTAAAATTATTACCGTTGTTTCTATAATTTCAGCAGGTAGTTAAAACAATGTCATTTCATTTCACTTCTTAATTTACGGCTGCTGCATTAAAGCTGCACTTTCTGCATGATTTTTCTCCTGTGCTTTTCCTGATATTTTTTTTTGTATTTGCCACCTTCAGCCACATAATCTCATACTATTATGATTACGCCATTCAAAGTAAAAATAAATAAGCATTACTTTATCTTACAAAATTGGCATAAAAAACTGGTCAAATGCGAACCAAACTCGAATGGAAAGGGTTCCGTACCGTTCAGTTTTCCATGAAAACTTTGGGACTTAGGAAATTCATTTAGATTTTGCTGTAAACTAGGCGTGATACCCTATATTCCCTTTTTTTTATATATAGGTACATTTTAGGCTCAGTAGATTTTTAGTATGTAATTCGGATATAATGGGCGGGGGAATGTTCGTTTATCTTTTTACAATTATATGGCGTATTCTGAAATTATAAAAAAATAAATTTCTCTTAACGAGCCCTTTCATTTGATATATCTTACGATGATGCACTGAAAAAACATTTTTTTAAATTTTATACTTAATTTGCCCACGGATGTGCTAAATTTCAATATTTTCCGTAAAGTCGGATAAAATTATCTGTGACGAACGGACAAGCACAAGAATGACACTGTAAAAGTTCCGTACAAAAAAGTGTTATTTCCATACTCCTTTTGTACAAAGTCACATACCGACTCGATTCCCATCTATTTTGATACTGTTGATCACAATTATAATGGATTACAGAGGGTTAACAAAAACACACCGAATAAAAACATTTGAACCTTAAATTCTAGATACATAACAAAGACTTTTACCTCATTCCGAAGGATTTATGGCCACTATTAGGGGTGGCCGTTTAATTTATTACTATATTTGTAACAAAACGGCTATTAATTGTCGCGGGGGATGGGAACGTACGCGATTTTATTACAACCCTAATTTATTGATGAGATAACAGATGTATTTCTTTTGGGGTTCTATAATGTAATGACTAGCTAACCCTTTTAGGAGTAGGTTAAGTAATAAAAATAAATTTAGTCAGTATAGTAAACTTGGTACCGTGACTGTCATGGGGGCTAGGGTTACCGACACGATATACGTGGTCAAATACTAACATATATGTTAAAGCGTTATTTATTCTGCAAGACAATATCGTGAACCAAAATGTGTACAGTATAATAGTAACAGAGTTACTTAGTTATTAGTTTACTAATAGTGCGATGGGGGGCTAATTTGATGAAACAGTCTATGAACTATATTTTGATTCATAATTCTTGTCGCATACCGCAAACATACGCAAAGTACGCAAACGACGACCGCGCCGGCCGCTTTCTTAGTCATATTCCATCATGCTAATATTTAGAAGATAGTGGAAACTATTTCCAAATAAATGAGGTGGCAACATTAGAAACCAGATACGAACCCGGAACTTCCCGGTTCCGCGTGAGCTTAAAATAATATTTTCGGCTGGAAGCACCCATGCCAAAGAATAGCAAACAACTCGGAGAACTTTCGCTAAATCCGTGACTCGTGAGTTTATTTTTATGAATTCCCTTTGTCTTCCTCCGCCGCGGCCGTGGGTAGGTATACAATTTTATAGTTTTTTTTATTTCGCTGCTATTTTTAGATTTATTTCCTGTGCTATCAACTTGCTACTATTAAGTATTATGTGACTTGGTGGTCAAACTACTAACTTAATAACCTTTTACTTACTCCAAAGATCTTCCTTATGTCTTAATTGTCAAAACACTTAATAAGGTTAATAAAAATGGATTGATATGTTATTACGCTTTCTAAAAAACTGATATACTTATTAAAATAATAATAGTTCAAAATATTTTTGAGCACTTTGCATTGCATGTTTGTAATTAGTTTGTTGTTGCAAATGCAAACAAACAAAACGCTGAAGATTCGACTGATGAACCTTCAAATAGTTATTCGAAGTTTATTATCGACTAGGTTTAATTATGTTAATATTTTTTGTTCAAATTCTAATTCAAAAATCATTTATTCAGTTTAGGCCCTAATAAGGCACTTATGAACGTTACAAATGATTCTACCACCGGTTCGGAATACACTTGGACTGAGAAGACTCCGGCAAGAAACTCAGCAAGGGACATTTTTTATAGATCTTTGTTCTTTTTTATTTATGTAAAAATTTAATTACTAATAACAAAGTTTATAAAATTTTAATGAAATAGTTTGTGTAGCGAACATTTCATTTAAATGCATTCTTGTCTTCTATAAAATCAGAAACTTTATAGTACCCTTTCTTACATAACTTTTGTTTAACAAATTTTTTAAATCTATACACAGATAGTTCTTGAATTTCTTGTTTATTGTAATATTTAAGTTAAAAAATATAATAAGTAATAAATACGTCTCGTATTTATTTATTCGTGGACAGACGACCTTGTAAAGGTCGTCGGAAAACGATGGATGCAGGCCGCCCAAGACCGGTCCTATTGGAGATCCTTAGCCTATGTCCAGCATTGGACGGTTTTGGCCTTTATATTTAAGCATATAAGACATTGATATAAAACTAAGAAGATATACAATAATTGGCTTTAAGGCTTAGACCTTTGCCTGTCCTGAAAAGGGCGAATATAACTACTAGGTCCTACTTACAAAAATAAAATAAATGTTATTTTAAAATTAAAAATATGCATCGTAATTGCTCCTCAAAAACATATATCCCTCCATGAAGATAACCTTACAAATAAGTAAATGATTTCTACCTTAAAACAGCTCTTACTACTAAAAACATATTCTGTGACAAATACTTCTTACATCGTGGTACTAATTTAGTTATTTCTTTATCAGCCCGACGAACTGGCGAAATCGGTGAAGTTGACGTCTCGTGAGAGGCGGTTCATCAAGTTTGCGAGCGTGGAGTATGGCGGCCAGCTGTACATGACTCCTCAGGACTTCCTCGAGTCTGTGGTCGAGCAGGAACCTCGACGTAAGTTAAATACCAAACACTAGCTGTTCTAAAAGGTCAATTGTAAAATGAATGTTTTGCAGTGAAATAGAAATTGCCGCGAAATAGCTATATTAGTAAGTGTACCTATATTTTGATTTTTCCATATAGTTTTAGGTACCTATAGAAAGATATAACAAGATCAGTAGTGATATATAAACTTTTTTTATGTAGGTTAAAAGTGAACTGATATTTTATAATAATATTGCATCTCAATGAGCAATCCTTACTTTTATTATTTATAATCTGTCCGTCTTCATATTTTGATGGAAATTGGCAGATTGTTAGCTTGAATTCTGGAGATAAAAATTCAGGGAACATGAGTAAAAATAATATATTCCATAAAGATTAGATAACTACTACATAAATAACACCCTACATAAAAATAATAGTTTATTTAATGAGATAGAATAGGATGTATATAACATGTGTATTTAAATGTGCATTTTGCATTTGCCAATTTCCCTTTTAATTTCTCTCAATTACCTAAGTGTGTAATAAGCTTGGTTTAAACTTATACCCTTATACTGCCATGTGATTATACAACCACAGCGTAATTACATACAGTGGCGAAATGCCGCTTTGTATAGGCATTCATAATTGCTCCATTGTGTCCCAAGCGAGTGTATGGTAGCTTGGGCTCGCTACCGCCCCTCTCTCACCCCGCAAGCCCCGCACGATTGCTCTGTCTAGACGCGTCCGTTGACCGACTGTAAGACTTTACATAGACTGTGATACAACATACAACCATGCTTTGCAGAATTTCCTTAAAAAGGTTTTAAGCTATTGTATAGCTTTTATCGTGGGCTTCGGGCTTTAAGCGCGGCGACCGAATCAAGAAATTTCGTAACGAATAAACCTAACACCTCCCACACACACATGTACGTGGGGCACTCAGAAAGTTTTGAGAAACTTAAAAAAAAAGTTTTATGAGTTAAGTTTTTTTATTTAATCTTTTCAAAGAACTCTTTACCAGTATCTATACAAAGTTTCATGCGTCTAAACCAATTTTCGAAACACTTTTTCCAATCCGCCGCGAGACACCTTTTCTATGGCCTTCTCGAACGCTGTTAGCGCATGCGGCACACAGCGTGAAACTATCCTACTCAATGTAGAATTTCGTGAACGCTTCCCGATCCAATTTGCAGTATGTGCTGAAGCTCTTCATACGTAATTCGCCTATTCTCTTGAATTATTTTTTTCACTGCTAGCACGTTTCCTTCCGTAACAGCTGTCGAAGGGCGACCACTTCGTTTTTCATCCCTCAAAGTTAGTCGACCGCGATGAAATTCGTTATACCAGTGGTATACGGTTGCTTTAGAAGGGCCTTCATCAATAAATGACATTTGAAGTCTATCCTACGATTCGTCCGGTTTAAGACGACATTTGAAATCATAAAAAATCATCGCGCGAAAGTGTTCCTGACGCAGATCTATTTTTCAATGAGACACGATAGTTCAAATTAGCTCTTAAAAAAGTGGGAGGGATGTTTTGTAATTGAAATGTTTGTATTTTTACTTATAAATAATCGTGTTTTCTAAATAAATTATAACTGGCCAGTGTCACATACATAAAAACTTTTTTCTCAAAACTTTCTGAGTGCCCTGGTATGTGTGTGTATGCTGTTTGTGAGAAAGTATATAGGTGTATAGGTATCTATTAGTATCAAAGAAAAAACTTGAATTAATATCAAAGAAAAAAAAATATTAAAAAAAAAACAGCCTAAATAAAAAATAAATAAATAATTATAATTGCATAAGTTGATAACAAATGCTATGCAATAGCTTTACCGAGGCAGTCCCCGAGTGCCACACGTATTTTGTTTCTTTTCATCACAAATAATAGGGTAACTTTTTTCTACTAAATCAGTCAGTTACTTCAATAATATCAGTTCAAATTTCGACTATAGCAATTGAGAGCTAGTTATCTTCTCGGATTCGCAAACGTCGATAAAGCCATGTACCCCTGGTATTAATATTGCCTATTGTGGTAGCCACACCATCAGGTGGTCAGCCTTGTCAGCCTTCTGGCATATAAAAAAAAAACATGCAATTTGTATTGATACTGTTACGGCGCGACTATTAGCGCCATCTGTTGTTGAATAGAGGAGGTTTCTTTACGTGTCTTTCTTAATAAACAGCATGTGTTTTTGGATAAAATCGGTTAATTTTTTTTATCCCGAACCCTAGCTCGTAACAATCCTAACTAATATCATAAATGTGAATGTGAGTTTGTTTGTATGTTACCTTTTTACGCTTAAACCGCTGAACGTGATCGTGATGAAAGGACATGGCCAGTTTTTGTATGGAGCTCAGCCTAGCTACTGAAAGTTCATGTACATTAATGAATTATGTTTTTATTGGAACTTTGTGTGCCCTAGAATTGTCAAATATAAGTTCACAAACTTCAGATAGTTTAGATATTTTACATAAAACATGGCATATTTATCATTATTAAAGTCGATAGCAATTCGTTTTGATGTCGAGGGTTTGCTAAAGGTTTGCTATCATAAAAATAACAGGCGCTTCGAAACATTGAAATCATCTACAATAAATGGATAAATACGATTTTAAGCTTAGCAACAATTCAGTGATTGCAAGTTACAATTGAATCACGAGTGCCTGTTTTTGTTCATCTGGTAATGGTTACGATTCGAATCGATTCAAAAAACGTTTTTTTTTTTTCAGAAAGAATCCTATCCCTATTTGTCGTGACAGTGAGTGAAATGAATGACTAATGATCTGCAGTGTCATGACGTTCCGTTACACCATTGCCCTGCGCTATTAAAAAAATTAAAAATATAAAGATTTGCAATTATTTGTAACATATTTACATATAAGTAATCATCTAAATAAATATAAATATTATTACTAATGTTTTACTAAATCATTACTATGTTCATAGTATTACTAGATTTTATTTTCTTGAAATGTAAATTTGTTTGAATGACTGCTTTCCTGGAAAAGGAACGTTTACCGAAAATGGCGCAGGGACTCAAATGCCGGAAATGTATTGCAAAAAACTCTTTAATCATAAATATGAACACGAAGTTACAGAGAAATATGAAATATGCCGTAATTCTTTTATATATTAATATTTATTTATCACTATTGTTTTGTTATTGTACATGCTACTTAGCAACTAGGCAGATATTGGCCATGTCATTTGGTACGCAGATAGCCTATTGTATGGAAAAGGACATGGGCTACTTTTTTTCACGGGAATGCGGTCGAAACCGCGGGGTGGAATCTAGTACCTTCATAAAAGTCGATGTTGTCGTTGAGTAGACTGCATTATCTAACTAGGTATAGGTACGGCTGATTAAAAGTGGGGCTAGTTTCTTTTTAAAGAAAAACAGAATCACGAGGAACGTAAAATTAAACAATAATAGCATATTGTTACCGACGAATTATCCATAAACAATTGAAGCCACTAACCAATCAATATTAAAAATATACATAAATATTAATAAATCTCCATATTTTTTCAGCTCGCTTGAAGCGTCGCATACTGACAACCAAAGAAATAGAATACCTACGGGACCACACGCCGCAGCTGAAGAAGGGTTCCTCACAAATGTTCCGAAACCTTAGAGATAAAGGTATACCTAATCATATTGACAAGCCTATACATTATTTATTTATTTGGGACAAAAATAATGCAAAATTTGTACGAGATAATAAATATGTAGTACTAATTGTTTGATCAATGTTTTATGAGAGGTAGAGCATAGCGATATGTCGCTCAAAGAGCAGCTCGACTGGGGAAGTACCTCCACCTTACAGAATACCGCAGCCAAATAACTTCGTGAAGGTCGCCAGAGCTCATCGGGGAGGGGAGAAGGGTCGGTAACGCATTTTTTTTTTTTTTTACTATATATACAGGGTGATTTTGTTATCACACTTGTAGGGGTGGAAGTACTCATCAATGTGAACAACTTTTATTATAGGGCTAACTCTGATATCGCGTAAAATAATATGGTTGCTTCATACATTTTGGTCTTGTATGGAACAGCTGATAATTTTTCATGATTTCACAGTTAGTCCTATAACAAAAGTTGTTCACATTGATGAGTACTTCCACCCCTGCAAGTATTGCCAGTGATAACAAAATCACCCAGTATACTTTTGTAACTAGAAAGAAAGATACACAAAAATATATACTGATGCACATTTTTTTTGCAGTCACCCACCGTGACAATTAAAATGACGATTGATAGATATATATTTTTTTTTAATTTCCAGGTATTATTTCATACACCGAGTACCTCTTTCTGTTATCTATTCTAACGAGTAAGTATAAAATTATCCTCACTTTTACTTTCATGTGAAACATTCATTTCGTTTAGTAATATTAAAAATGCTAAACTGAGCTCCGTAACGGCTGAACGAATTTGGATGAAACTTGGGACATAGATCACATCATGCCCTGGAATAACATATAGGATACTTTTTAACATAATTATAGAAAACGCATACACACTTACTCATGCAAACACGCGCGCGCACACACTCACACACTCAATCACTCACACACACACTTACTCACTCATGCATACACGCGCGCGCACACATTCACACACTCAATCACTCATACAGACACTCACTCATACACACACTCACTCACTAATACACACACACACATTATTCGCATTGATAATATTAGTAAGAAGTAAGATAAGTAAGAAGTAAAAAGCCTATAACAGTTTGTAAGTTGTTATTTTTTTTTCCAGAGCCAGCGTCCGGCTTCCAAATAGCGTTTAACATGTTCGACACGGACGGCAACCAAAGAGTAGATAAGAATGAATTTCTAGTCGTAAGTGTGCCATTTATTTATTCCTTAATTATTATTACTGCGCAAGCACAAGTGAGAGATGGTTATAAAAAGTACTTTATAGTATTTCGACCGCCATATTTGTCTGTAGACGGCAATTGAAATTACTCGAATTTCAATTGAATTTAATGTTCTTTTTCTCGTTTTAACAATATCAGCTGTTACAATTTTCGATAAAATAATGTAATTTTTTTTATTTGTCAAGAAAAAGCTATTAAGTACTACACTTCGCTTTTTACTTGTTTACGTCTATAACAATTAAAATACATTAGCACAGTTTAGATGTAGGTGCCTGACTTTAATTAAAAATATGGTTTAATTAGGTAAATATGACTATTTTTTTAATCTGTGAGTTACTGAAATCATTTTCAGAATCGAATGAGTAGATAATACAGGATGATTTTTTAGTATAAAACCAACATAGCCAACATATATAACAATATAGTATAGGGCCAACTCTGATATCGCATAAAATAAAATGGTTGCTTCATACATTTTGGTCGAGTAGGTATTGACCTTTTGTATGGAACAGCTGATATTTTTTTTGTGATTTCAGAGTTAGTCCCATGATAAAAGTTGTTCATATTGATGAGTACTTCCAGCCCTGAAAGAATAGCAAGTGACAAAAAAAAACATTCTGTATAATGACAAACATATTTTAAGACATGTAGGCAACTATGGAGTAGCTCTTTATTATATGTTGTAAGTATTAAATATAATAATATAGAAGTGGTAACAGATTCCCTTCTTCACAGAGCTTCAGTACAGGTCTATATAAGATAAAGAACAGCATCTGAAAAACAAAATATAAAATTGTAACTACTGAAAAACAGTACCTACTAGAAATAATACTGGTTTCTAATCACTTACCATCAATGGGTCCTGTATTATGGCTTAAAATTTCTCGGGGCAAACAAAGCCATGGTTTCCGGATTCGGATCTCTCTCTTTCTATTTGACTCTCATGTATTACATTGTTAAATACCAATACAAATCACATTTGCATCTGTCGACAGTGGAAACTTCGAACACTCGAGATGATCAGGCCATGGGAAACTAAAATTCATCATCAGTTCATCACAAATGTGCTTTGCAGATTCACATAAATTCCTACATGGGGGTACAAGGGTATTTAAGTTTGTACACACGGGCGCGTACAATGTACACTGAAAGAACTTTAAATGTGGTGAACACTTAACTATAATAAGTGGTGTAAACTGGTGTACTTATTGCGCAGCATCTTTTTGTTCAGTATGACTGACATGATTGGGAAAAATTGTTTGGTTGTATCCCAATCGTTGACACAATGGTACGTTTAAAGGCTCACATCGGGTTTGAAGTAATGTACCTCCTTGGGCGGTAACACTTGAAGATTCTATTATAAACTAGCTGTCCCAACAGACGTTGTCCTGTCCAACTCATACACAAAATTTCATCTAAATCGGTCCAGCCGTTTATCCTATCTCTCAAGTTGGACCAGACTGCTCACGGTGTGCCAATTTAATTTAAAATCGGTTAAGTAGTTTAGGAATCCATCGCGGACAAACATCGTGACAGGAGATTTATATATATTATAAGATGTCCCGACAGACGTTGTCCTGTCCAACTCATACACAAAATTTCATCCAAATCGGTCCAGCCGTTTATCCTATCTCTCAAGTTGGACCAGACTGCTCACGGTGTGCCAATTTAATTTAAAATCGGTTAAGTAGTTTAGGAGTCCATCGCGGACAAACATCGTGACAGGAGATTTATATATATTAAGATAATATTAACACTTTTAGAGCAAATAGACTCCACACCTCCATTTCGAATTAAGAAATTAATATAAGTAATATGATAACTAACATAAATAACGGCTGCTTATCACTATTTGTGAGTGATGAGTGAACCCTTTGTTTATACTTCTTATCCATGGAAAAAATTATTGTGTTTTACTCGGATGCCAGATCTTGAATTTTAAATACATTGAACTTTATCGATATACCTTACATAACCTTAGAGTATACATAAGTGAGCTATAGAGTGCGCCTTACTAAGTATAAGCCGGAAGCACAAGTATGAACACAGAAGGGTCTTAAAGGGGGGTGCGGGAAACGCGGGCGGTTCAGATGTATGGAACATCGCTATGAAAGCGCTATACCACAGCTAAGTACCTCTATCATGTTTGCTTACGATCGGTACAACGGACCGGAGCGATACTGTTACTCTATAGCTTTTATGTATACTCTAAGAAGATAACTAATATACTGAACAAATAGTCACGTAATAACATTACATTGTTTGACGGTGAGAGTAATAGAGTCCGCGCCACTAAAGAAGTCCCGAAAGCCCACCTCTATCTCAGAAGAAATAAAATTGATTTTAACTAATTCCACAGGACTTCTTTGGTGGCATGAACTATAGGTAAATATGTGATAATTATAAATGTGTGTGTTGGTGTTTAAGGTATACAGGGTCATATGTAATTCACTTGCTGTGCTTTAAGGGCTATAACTTTTAGTATGAAACCAATCCTGAAATCGCGAAAAAAATTAAAACTTCATAAACTTTGATTTAGCAAGCTAGCTAAACTACGCTTCGCTTGTGGCTCAATTGAAACCTCGCGAATCGCATAGAATTTCCCGTTCCCGTGGGAACTTAGGGATAAAAAGTATATAAAAACAAACTTATGTAGTATTTCAACGTTGCGTAAAAATTTCAATTTAATCCATCTACATCTTTTCATATTATACGAACACAAACATACGGAATACATAAATAACCTTTATATAACCGTTTGATAAGTAAGGGTGTCATTGTTTTAGCTGATTTGATTAAAATTAAACTTTATCTGTACGTACAGAGAATACAAATTTTGAATTGATTTCCACACACACACACACACACACACACACACACACCCACACACACACACACCCACTCACACTGTACTATTTTTGTATAAAATATAAAAGAAACATATGCTTAAAACCAACTTAGAAAATTAACTTTAGTTAATTAATATTGTACTGTGTCAACTGTATCTTCTGGACTGAAAGAGACTAGACCTCACGACACAGGGAATCCTAGTGTGAGGTCTAGGGCTTCAACAAAAATTTGTTTGTTTTGGCACAATAAAAGATATTTTTATTTTTTTTATTTTATTTTTATATTGCACCATCGCACTGTAGAGCACTAAGTAAATTGATATCAAATATATATTACTAACAAATTACTACAAGGACTATTTATGCAATAAGAGATAGTCAATTCATTCTCATATTTTTTTATTTCCTTTTTTTATTTTAATCGGTATAACTCCGCCATTTTTATTTTATTTATTTATTTATTATTTATTATTTTTTTGCGCCCGTTTTCTGCGATACGAATTTAGATACAACGACTACTGGGTGGCACTTTCAAGGAGCGGAAAAACTTGGACGCCAAGAGTGAGGAAGCAGTGAGTTGATCGTTGAGTGCTTGTTGAATTACGTCATTCGGTTTAATCAATTTTGTTTCTATTCGATTATATTTTGTATCGATGTCGTAGAGCTGTGGTAAGTATATCGGATATGAGAAAGGATACCTACAGGAAAAAAAAAGTTACTTAAAAATAAAATAACCGTCTGTTATTGGATGCATTTTTTTGTGTTTTATAGACTTATTATTTATTCGTAGGTTTTATAATAGGAAAAACTGCTAAGTAATGTTTTTTTTTTAAGATTGTATACCACCTATTTTAACGTATAAAATTTGCACAGATACAAAATACAATCGAATCTAAAACAATAATCAATAAAGAAATCGAAATGCACAATTTTGAGTAAATGATTTTTTTCTGTGCTAATTATTTGTTAATTTTCTGTTTTCTATAATTTATTTGTTCAAATAACTTTGAAAAACATGAATTTTGATTACGAATTTTCAATAACATTTAAATTTAAGTTGTTCTTTAAAACCCTCTGAATATTTTTGGCTTTATATATATATATATATATATATTTGTATATATATTTGTATATATTTATATGTATATATGTGAATAATATATTTATTTATGTGTATAACACGACGATTAGCTGCTTACCTTAGACTCATCCAGCGCAACCAGGAACAAGGTGCAAACTGAAATAGTCACTAAGCCATCTACTGTAAGTTTAAATTATTGTGTGTTGGTCTCATTTGTTCGAATTTTACTATGTCCGTCCGATTTTTTTCATCTTACATTGTTATTGGCGTTTTATTCGTAACAAAGGCTTTCAGCAATTACTTAAAAGAACATTTTATAATAATATATATTTGAGTAAAAAAAATTGTCTTTAGTTTCGATTGATATGAAAAACTTAAAATCAAAACTCATTTGTTCAGTTTAGGCCCTGATAAGGCACTTAACGTTATAACTGATTATAACGGTTCGAAATATACTCTGGCAAGAAACTCAGCATGGCATTTTTTTTTTCAGTCTTTCTTTGTAATTATTGTAATTATTTAAATCTTTTATTGGTTTTGTAACCATTACTTAAAATAAACACTAGGTAGAGTTGAATTATTAAAAAAAAATAGGTAGTATAATATTTTTTTTTAACTATAATTTTAACGTGATTAAAGCTAAACTAACTTTATAGGAAATTGTTTTTTTGCTAATAATAATTGAATTCACTAAATGGCAGATTTTTTCATCATTTTAATGTAATCTTTATGATTAAATAAAATAAATACTTTATGTGCTTAAAAAAATAACCAATTTACGTGTGGCGAATTGTGCTTTCAAACCATTTTACTTTTTAATCATAAAGTGACTAACAAACGTAATAAACAAAATAGCCGCCATTGGATACTTCTCAATGTTTATATGACGTCATAAATTGTGTAATACGCTAATAAACGTGATCGCCTATATTTGTTTACAACCTGTCAACGTCAGAATCGCAGAAATCAAAATAAATATGTTAGAACTGTCATAAAAATGTACATATACGTATCTCGTTGTTACCCCTAATGTATACACTGTAGTATTCCTCCTTATTTTTTTTTATATTCTACAGACTCGTGGTCCGTACTCTTTTTAGATTCCCTCTTATTCAGACCTGGTCGTTTGTGGTCCCGATCAGGTAGACAAACCGATTGAATAGTCTACTGAATAGGATAGCTCCTATTCTTCATTTCAGACTTCCATTTGGAATAAGGCAGTCAATCGTTACACGATCGCGGCAAATGAATTCTGCGACTAACACAGCATCAGCCTAATTTAACGAAATAAAATCGTCCTTTCCGATCGAAATGGGAACCGAATTCCCATTATGGATCTACCCATTATTATTGCCCAAAAAAGTTATGCCTTTAATTTGTGATTATCCTATGGCATAGAATATCCTAATATGCCACTTCTAAACATATTCATTTAGATTTCTATATTTTATTGCTTATATTCTTGGATATGAAAAGGTGGGCTGAAACATTTCAGATGGAGAAGATCTTCAGTTTCGCTTGGAAGGGCAAGAGAGGGATGACGGAGGGTGCTGAGGGGGTACACGGTGATAGTAAGCCCCAAGACACCTACGTGAATGATGACCAAGGGCTGCAGAGGAGGCACAATGTTGATACGTTTCTGCAGGTTAATCTAGTTTCCGTCCCGCGGTTTTAGCTGCGTTCCCAAGAAATATTAAATCCCGGGAAAACCGAGATAATATCTATCTAGGAGTCAAGCTTTATAAATTTGTTCAGGTGTTATTGGGGCGATTGAGTTAGTAACAAACGAATAGACAGACAGTTTCACAATAATATTAGTACCTAGTAAATCAATCCTATTTATATTATCGTTTTAGAATGAATGATTTCTCAATAAAGTCGGATATGATGGTATAAAAAGTGCAAAGTTGTATCAAAAACCATTCATTTGTTTTGGTGGAGTTTAGTTACAAGAGACTGTGTTCTCCAAGCCAAAAGAAGTTTCTACCTGTTTCTGAGGTCACTTTAAACCTTATTAAACGGTAAACTCTTAAAAAGAGTGAGACAGGCTTTTTACTAAAAAAAAAGTATTATGACCATAACTATATATATATAACTACTAGCTTTCGCCCCGCGGTTTCACCCGCGTTCCCCAGGGATCTTATGTTTTCGTGGTATAAAAAGTAGCCTATGTTCTTCTCCGTACCACAGGCTATCTGCGTACCAAATTTCATCGCGATCGGTTCAGCGGTTTAGGCGTGAAAAGGTAACAAACAAACTCACTTTTTCATTTATATTAGTTAGGATAGGATAGCTGAGGGAAAACAGATAGTTTTTTTTAAATATTTATGATAAATAATTAGTTATTTTTTTAATGTTTCAGGTGCATTTCTTTGGAAAGAAAGGAACGAATGATCTGAAATTCGATGGCTTTAAATTATTCATGGAGAATTTGCAAACTGAAGTTTTGGAATTGGAGTTCCACGAGTTTGCTAAAGGTTACTAGAATTTTCCTTAAAAATTCCGTTTTTAACCGACCTCAAAAAAGGAGGAGGTTTTCAATTCGACTGTGTGTGTGTGTTTGTTTTTTTTTTGTATGTTTGTTACGTGATTACTCCGCCAGTTATGAATTGATTTTGATGATTATTTTCTTGTTAGGTAGGTCATACTTGAGAGGTGATCCCATATAAATTTTATAATGATCTGATCATGGACTTTGAAGATATGACGGAATTTCTCAACGATATTAAGCACGAATATCGCGATTGAAATATCTTATTCAACATTGTCGACAATTATTATTGATATGCATTTCCTCGATCAGAGACAAATCTTGATAGGTATTCAATACACATAAGATACTAAAAGTTGAAAAATAAAATTAACTTTTAAAAGTGAATTTTATCGTGCTCACCAGTTGGCGCCACTGTCGAGAAAGGTCTGACCAAATATTGTTATTACGGGCGTGAAAAGTAATCTCATTATTATCAAAAACCGTACCGTCCAATAAAATATAGCTTATATCTATCTGAGCAATTCTTTAAGTAAAATTATTTTATTCATTAATTATCGATTTTAAATATAATTTAATCATATGATATCCTAAAAAAAACTGATATCTAACATTCGTATCAGGCTTTCGATTTTTAACGTGTTCCTTGGGTTTATAGCTTAAAATCTTTATGAATTTTTGTAACTTACTACTCAACATATGTTAAAAATGAAAATATATCACCAAGCACCTATTGGTGTTTTCGGCAGTCGCACTTGAGAGCCAGTTACTTTTAGGCGTTATAAAAGTCTGCAATCGCCCTGTTAATGTCCATAGGCGATGGTAGCCACTTACCATCAGGTGGATCGCCTGCCTAATTGTCAGCCTTCTAACATTGAAAAAAATATTACAGGTCACGAAACGATATCCGAAGTGGACTTCGCAAAGATCCTACTTCGTTACACGTACTTAGACACAGATGAGTACGACATGTATCTAGATAGACTTCTAGACAGGATGAAGGACGAGAGAGGCATCACCTTCCAGGAGTTCAAGATCTTCTGCCAGTTCCTGAACAATCTCGAGGACTTCACCATCGCTATGAGAATGTATACACTCGCTGATCATCCTATATCTAAAGGTAAGATGGCCACTTTTCTGTTAATTCATATATACGGGCCAGTTGGCGTGGTTGGTAAGATACCCTATCTATCACGCCGCAGGTCGTGGGTTCGATTCCCACTCAGGACAAACATTTGTGTGCATGAATATGTCTGTTTGTCCTATGTCTGGGTGTAATTATCTATATATGTATGTATTTACAAAAGAAAAGTAGTATATGTAGTATATCAGTAATCTGGCTTCCATAGTACAAGCTCTGCTTAGTTTGGGGTCAGATGGCCGTGTGTGAGGAATAATGTCCCAGAATATTTATATATTATTATAGAAGTGAAACTTCTTTATCGACGTATGGGAGAAATTTTTGTAGCAAATCGTCACGTTTTTCGGTTACGCGCCATGTTGCTTTTATTATGTTTTCCCGTATTTTGGAAGGCAAAGGGTTCTAGCTCATACAGCCTAGCCATTTATCTTATTTATCTTCTTAGTTTTGAATTAATGTCTGACATCTTAAAATATAAAGGTATGAAGTTAGCTAGCGAAAAACATTGGTTGCCATGGCAACCAATGTTTTTTAGTAAGCGTTACTTCCGTCAGAATTTTAATCAGGGACTTTTCAGAAGTTTCACTTCTACCATATGTGACTTGCACACACACACACTTTTTTTATTTCATGTTTCTATCATATTTTTTTCGCTTTTTAAACAGTCTGGTAGTGTTCAATTATGACGTTACAAATGCATTATTCAATACAAAACTATATAAAATATCATTTAACATTTCATGATTTCATTGTTAAAATTAATTATTACAATTTGCATTGTGAATAGTTACAACTGCAGTATAGGGAATTCCATGAAAATCCGTCCAGCCGTTCCGAGACGGAGCCGAGTGGCAAGAAACATAAAATGTAACCTTGCTGAGTTTCTTGCCGGTTCTTCTCAGTTGAAGGCTGACTTCCGAACCGGTGGTAACTTCAGTAAATTCGACCTTCATAAGTGCCCTCCTAGGGCCCAAACTGAATAAATGGCTTTGACTTTGACTTTGACAGACATACCATCTTTCGCATTAATAATTTTAGTATTAAATAGTTCGCGGTTTCACTCGCGTTCCTAAGTTACTCCTTATAACATCAGCTATCAGAGAGAAGCCCGTCAATATCGGTCCAGCCGTTCCGGAACAAACAGACAGACAGACAAAAAAAAAAGTTCTTTTGTTATAAGTACCGTATATACTTTCATATGCATTTAGTAAAACTGTTATTTTTACATTGCAAACGGATACTTCAATTTTATTTATTTGTATAGATAATATAATGTAGTGTCTATACATGCACACTATGCGGTTAACCGGAACAATATGTACGAAAAAATTGTTTCTATACGCATTGTGTGTACTATTTTTTCGAACAGTCAGCGGCAAAAGTAGCTTGGCATTTTAGTACCCTTTCATAATAATCTATTGACATTTTCTTAACAGTTTGTATGAAAATTATGAATTGTGTAATGTGAAACGGTACTAAAGTGCCAAGATACTTTTGCCGCTGACTGTACAAGTAGTCAACCGCACGGCTCGCCGCATTCCAGTTAACCGCATAGTGCGTACCTAGCCGAATAATGCGAGGAAATCCCCAGTCGGTGATTGAAATAACAATAAGCACGTTTCCAGATGAGTTTCATCGAGCGGTGAAGATCTGCACGGGCATCGGTCAGTCGCAGCACCTGGTGTCCACGGTGTTCGCGATCTTCGACGCGGACGGGGACGGGCTGCTCAGCTACAAGGAGTTCATAGCCATCATGAAGGACCGCCTGCATCGGGGATTCAAGGTTGGAGGTTTTAGAGATACTAATTTTTTTGTTGTTAAAATTTGAACTTGTTCAGGTTATTATTTTTGTTGCTATTTTTTTGTGTTTATGTGTATTATATTTCTTTAAAATTGTTAAATATTTAATGGAAAAAAGCAACATTTTCAGATTTACCAAAAAAAAGGTAAATAAAAGATGTAACCTTGCTTAGTTTCTTGCCGGTTCTTCTCAATTGAAGGCGACTTCCGAACCGGTAACTTCAGTAGTTTCGACGTTCATAAGTGCTTCTAGGGCCTAAACTAAAAAAAATGGCTTTTTTATGGTTTTGCACACGCACGCACCACGGTTGGACGGTCTCAGATGTCGGAACGTGCCCATTACCTTTGCCTAACTATAGAGATAAAAAAATAACAATATATTTGTCTTTTTCAGTCGTACGCCAAGAACGAAGGTTGGGAGGCGTTCAAGTCGTGCGTGAAACAAGAAATGAAGAGCGCTGTTTAAATTTTTTTCACTCTTTCCTAAATACTAACAAAAATACAGGACAGTGTCATGTAATTAACTTTCATGTCACAAAGGCACGGCGAGGTCGATTGATTTGTACAAAAAATTTAGATGGTTTCAAAATGTCGAGATTACTCCAGACCAGCAATGAATATTTCATAGTAAAAATTGTTTTGCCTGACAGAACCAACATCGGTTTAGAAAATATGATTATAAAGAATACTCAAAGAACTTTGTTAGTGCAATGTTGAATCTTGTTGCGCCATCTATCGACGGGTAGCGGAAGTTCTGATAGATGTCGCTACACTAGTCATTTATACAAACAATCGAATCGACATTCAAAAAATCATTTACTAAGAATTAAGTCTTTAAAAAAATAATTAAATCTCACATTGATAATAATTTATATTTGAAACATCCTTTTTGTCTATGAAGCTCTTTACAAACCGTTTACGGTCGTGACTCAGACTAGTCTAGACTGCCTGTTCACGCGTGGAAAACTTAACAAATAGAATTACTTATAACTCTCACTGTGGTGGACAGGCAGCCTTATAATCAGTGACTTTTTTTGCTATAAATGCCATGATTCATCTACTAATAGTAATGTTTTGCCAATATTATATTTGTGTTTTAACATTGTGTATTAACAGATCTCATGAGAAATACGTATTTACATTACTATTTATTACTAATAATATCGTTTTAAGAATTAATTGATGTACCTACCTATTTTGATGTTAATCTTTCTAATATTTGGATGTAAATGCTTCTAGCAATGGAGTTTTTTTCTAAATATAAATCAGTCGATAACAACCTCCTTTTAAACTATATAAGAAAAACTGTATACCTTCAAGGAAGTAGAATAAATTTATTAACAGAATTTTACATAAGACAAAATAATGATAGTTTAATATTTGCGGGCGGCTTTCACCAAAACAAAAAATTAAGCCATTACTTTCATACAGAAACGTCAAGTTTAATTAAACACAAGTCTTACAAAGAAAAAAAAATCTTTTTGGTGGCAACCAAACATCACGCTTTTTTTTATCGTTTTTGTATGAAATTGACATGTACAATGCATTTAGCTTGAAAAGCTCGAGTTCGGCCAATGATAATCTAGTGGTTGTAAAACAGTGAGATTTCATAGTGTATTTAATTTATTAACAAATGTTTTTTTTTTAACTAATATCTGTCTCCTAATAAAGTCATTTTTCTAGGCTTATGTGCTTCCCACCTTGGGCCCCATCATCACTTGTCATGATGAAATTATAGTTAAACAAAGGCCTATCCAAAGATTTTTTTTCAGTTTTAACGGCTGTTGAACAAATTGAACGATAAACCGCTTGAATGTTTCTCATAAAATACGGTAAAGCAATGATATTTAATTTAAAAAATAAACGAATTTTAGTCTTGTAAAATCGAACACAAAGAAACTTGATACTTTTCTCGAATTTTTTCGCTTCACATAAAATAATCCCATAAACATTATCGTTTCAATTTAACTTAATTGTTTGCTAGTCATTTGCATTAAGTGTACAAACCAATAAATGTAATCACTATATAGTTACCATTCATTAACAAATTGTAATGTTGTTTTGATCTTGTTATTGCATTAAAGTAAATTAAATTGCATTAATTTTGTTTTTAATCCCGACTCCTTTTTGACTTTTTTCCTTTTTGGAGAACAAGCCTCGCCTAGCAACATAGCAGCGTGCCGAAATTTGCTCCAAGTCGATGGATGCAGAGATACAATTATTGACTAGAACTAATGAGCTAGCGAAGTTGGCACTTTTGATAGTACGAAATACCATTCAATGAATTTGTAGTTCATAAGTATTGATTTTTTCCTTGCATGGTTCTGGTGGCCATACAAATAGCCAAAAATAGGGCTCGATGGAAACCCTCAATAGCTACCTATTAAAACTTTTATTATGAATTTGTTTGCTTTTATAATTTTCGTAAATAAGTACTTTAATACATTGTAAAAAAATAAACAGATGTTAGTTAGAACTATCTGAATGTCATAACTAAAAAGTAAAAGAAAAAACTTTTAAAAACAAACTTTTATTATTACTTGTTAATAAAACGAACTAAAAAGTTTAAAAGAATTTAATTGTGTTAAGAAATATACCATTTTATAGATACATAACATTTAACGATCATTAACTTTCTTCGTCTACGTTATAATAAAAGCGTGTTACATTTTGATGGCAATGGGTCTGAATAAGGGGGATTGTCTGATATGTACTGATCCGGTCCATGCTTACATTAAAAAAAAACGAAAATCCTGATCGTCTAAAAAGATACAATAAAATATCGAGAGACATACAATCAAAAAAGATAAAATGTAAGTAGTCGAGCACAGCGGAATTAGTGGATCCAATGACCAATGGCAGTTGACGACACACAATGGAGAACATTTAATTTTCATTGTCATAAAATATTAAAATTATTATTAGAAAACTATTTTGAGATTTTAGTGTCCACACTGATATATATGTATATATATATTTAATTTATAGACCAGTGTTTTTAATTCTAATAATATAAGTTCTATTGAATATTTCGATATTAATATCGTTTTCGATAAATATATTGAGTCTCATATCGTAAGAAAATATCACAAAAATATCTAATATTTCAACACTTAGTCGTTGCATATATTTTTTATAGTCGTGTTTTATGATAAATATCAATTGTGATATTTATCTCTTCAGCTCGAGAATTAGGCTCCTATTGTAGTATCTTGAGCGTAGATCTCGAACCTAAACAATATTAGATAGACGATCGTTGTTTTTTTTTACTGGCAGTACTAAAGTGTCAGCTAACCAGTGTTTTCACTTTTAGGGATTTCTCCCTCTTTTAGGGAAAAATTACAGCTGCTATGTATGGCTAAGGGATATTTTCTTTTAAGAGAGATTTAAGGAATTTTGGGAAAAATCGAACAAAGGCCTCTTGTTTATAGTAGGTACTGATGAGGGAATATAGGACACAGAGGAAGAAAGAACTGTTATTTTATTATATGTAAGCTTTATTGAACACTTTTCTTAATTTTATATTGTGTGCTTCTTTTATTACTTTTACATTATTTTTTAACCACAGACTATATTTTTCACAGAGTCAAGTCACAGTATAAAATATTATGTAACACCTTCTCCTATTTTTTAAAATTTTTATTTTTCATACAAATTTATAAAATACATAACTAATCAACTTCTACTTTTATAACAAATACAATATTTGTCATTTTTATTTTATTTACTTTTTACTTTACTTTATTATTTTCTCACAATGAAATTGAAACTTATCTTTGAACTACGGTTTTGTAAAGATATCAGCAATTTGTAAATTTGTAGGACAATATTTTAAATCAAGATTACCATTCTTATAATTTTCATGCATAAAATAGAATCTCACATCTATATGTTTTGATCTTTTACTAAATGAACCTATTTTGATCATCTGAATTGCACTTTGGTTATCCATATTCAAACTTATTTTAACATTTGTTCCAATTACCTCACTTAGAAATAATTTTAAATATAAACATTCTTTAACACAATCTGCAGCTGCTATGTATTCAGCTTCAGTTGATGACAAGCTTACTATGGGCTGTCTCTTGGAGCACCATGATATGGGTCCACCTGATAACATTATTATAAATCCAGTGGTACTACGTCTTGTTTCAGTACAGCCTGCATAATCTGAGTCGCAGTATGCATATAGTTTTGTCATGTCTTCTCCTGTCTTGTACAATATTCCCTTAGATCTTGTTCCGTTCAAATATTTTAATATTTTCTTAATAGCTATTATATCTTGTCTAGATGGATTTTCTAAGCTTTTACTTGCTTCATTCACAGCTTGACTTATATCTGGTCTTGATTTGGTTGATAAGTATAATAGTCCTCCCACTAATTCTCTATAGGGAAAGTTTGATGTATCTGTTACAGATTCAATTTTCTTCTTGTCAGTATTACATGGTGTATTTGCTGGCTTAGAATCAAACATATTAAATTTCTTGAGTAATCTTTCAATATAGTTTTGCTGATGCAATAATATTCCTTCTTTACTTCTTTTTACTTCAAATCCTATATAATTTGTAGGTTTATCATATATTTTTATCTTAAATTCCTTCTCTAGCTGATTAAGTATTGTTAACAACTTATCTTTATCTTTAGTTATAGCTAGTCCATCATCTACATAAATTGCATTTTGCATTATTATTGTTTTATCTTTATTAAAAAATACACATTGATCGTGTTTTGTAGGTTTTAATCCAAGTTTTAACATTGTTTCAGTGAATTTCTTATTCCATGTAATTGGAGCTTGTTTTAGTCCATATAATGCTTTCTTTAAGTGACAAACTTTATTAGGCTGATGTTCATACCCTTCTGGAATATTCATAAAGATGTCTTCAGTTAACCCTCCATACAGAAATGCTGTTTTTACATCAAATGTAATCATCTCATAATTCTTTGAAGCAGCAATTGCTATTAATGATTTTAATGCTGATTGACTTACTACTGGACTGTATATTTCTTGGTAGTCAATGCCCTTTTGTTCAAAACCTCTTGCTACTAGCCTCGCTTTGTATGTTCCATTTTCTTTTATACAAAATACCCATTTATTTGATAGTATTTTATGTCCCTTTGCTTTTTCTAAATCAACTATTTCCCAGGTATTGTTACTTTCCAATGATTCCTTCTCCGACTTTATGGCCTTCTCCCAATTTTTCTTTTCAGCAGACATAATGGCTTCATTGTAGGTAAGTAATACATAATCATGCAGGTAAGTTGGTTTTCTCTTTTGTCTTCTTGTATTAGTAGTTTCTATCTCTTCTTCTGTTCTATATTTTCAATTTTTTCTTCTTCTTTTGTGACTGTAATGTTGTTTTCTTCTTCATTATTTTGTATTTCTAACTCTTGTATTTTATTATAGCTTTCATTATCTTCTTGTTCATTTTTACTAGTTTCTTCATCACTGTCTGATATTATTTCTGTTGTTACCTGTCTTCTTGATAAAATACTGTCATTTTGTTCCTTATTTACATTATTATTCAATATGACAATATCTCTGGCTATTTCTATTTTTCTTTCTGTTTCATTCCATAGTCTATACCCATTATTAGTATATCCAACCATTATTAACTTCTTACTTCTTGGGTCTAGTTTCTTTATATTTGCATGAAGTTGTTTTGCATATACGTTTGAACCAAATTTCTGTATATTAGCTATATTAGGTCTTTTACCATGCCATATTTCATACGGTGTTTTATTTTCTAAGGTTTCACTTGGTAGTCTATTTATAATATATGTAGCACAGTACATAGCTTCACCCCACATTTCCTTTCCTAGTTCTGAATCAAATAGTAGTGCCCTAGTCTTATCTAGTAGTGTCCGGTTTAATCTTTCTGCCTTCCCATTTAATTGAGGAGTGTATGGTACTGTTAAATCTAATTTTATTCCTTTTTCCATGCACCATTGTCTAAAATCATTATTTGTATATTCACCCCCATTATCACAACTTATTGTTGAAATTTTTTCACTTCTCTCTCTTTCAGTTTCTTCTATGTAGTTTTTTAGTTTATACTTAACTTCATTTTTGTACTTTAGTAAGTAAATTTTAGTAAAATGACTGTAGTCATCCATAACTGTTAAAACATAATTACAATCATCATGAGTTTTATTTTCAAATGGTCCGCAAACATCTGTATGTATTATTTCTAACATTCTTGTAGCTCTTTTTCTCTGTGTGTTAAATGGTAGTCTTGCTTGTTTTGCTTTTAAACATATCTCACATTGTTCTTCTATATTTTCTTTTCCTTCTAATTTTATACCATCTGCTACTTTACTTAATGTTTCTAAGACTCTTCTTCCTGGATGTCCGAGTCTTTTATGCCACTCTAGGACTGTCCCTTTTTCTTGTGTAAGTAATGATCTTTCTTGATTGTTTTCCTTTTTCTTATTTATGTTTATGTAATAAAGCCCATTTTCTTTATTTCCAGTCAGTATACATTCATTATTTATAAATATTTCCACTTTATTTTCCGTGAATAGAACTGAACCCTGATTATTTGTAATAGCATTCACTGACATTAAGTTTTGTGATATGTCTGGTACAAGCAGTGTATTATTCAAATGACAATTATTACCATTCACAGTCCCTTGTCCCATCACTTCAACTATTTGGTTATTAGCTGTTAACACTGTTGATACTTTTTTTTCAAGATTTGTTAATATTTTTATATTATTTGTCATATGAGCTGTACAGCCTGAATCCACAATAAATTCTTTGGTCTTTGATTCTTCTTTTAATGTTTCTGTGAAAAATGCTGCATCTGTTTTCTTAGTAGGATCTATTTTCTTAATTTTGTTTTTAAAGAAACAATTTTCTTCCTGATGATTAGTTTTCTTACATATTGAACATTGTTTTTCCTTAAATTTACAGTATTTTTCTTCATGGTTAAATTTCTTACATATAGTGCACATTTTACAGTCTCTCTTCATATGCCCAGTTTTGTTGCATTTAAAACATTTAATATTTGAATTCCCTTTCTTAATAGCCTGGAATGCTAATTGATTTTCTGTTATTTTTCTATTTTCTGTTCTGTTTTCCTCACTGAGTAATCTGTTAGTTAAGTTAGTTAGGGTTTTCTTTTTATCTGGTGTTGATTCCCATGCGGTGATAAAATAGTTTAAGTTGCTCGGTAAACATGTAAGTATTTTTGACATTACCATTTCCTCATTTATATTTTCTCCAATCTGATTCAGTCTAAACTGTAGATTTTCTATGTCTGATATCAGTTGTGTGAGAGATCTGTTATCATGTTTAAAATTGAAAAATTCTTGTAACAATGTTGACTTGTTTCGTTGTTCTGTTCCTTCAAATATTTGACATAGTTTTGTGAACATTTTTTTGGCATTTTGGCAACCTAAGATGTGTCCTTTTAACTTTCTATCTATCGTGTTTATAATAATCTTTTGTACCTTGGCATCCTTTGTAATAAATTCGTCAGTTTCTTTTACTTCTTCTTTGACATTTGCCGAAATAACTTCACTCAGTTTTGCCGCCTTTATATATATATTGAACTCGAATTTCCAAAGTAGAAAACTCTCACCGTTCTTTAATTTTTCGATTTGAATCTCTTCTTTCTCCATTTTTCTGGTTCTTTATGCTTTTATCCGGTTTTTACTGTAACTTGTTTGTAGTGGCGTGGCGTTCCTACTGGTTTTTATTGTCGTAAGACTTTTTTTTGTTATTTATCACTGTTTTCCATCTGGTATTTAACACTGTTTTCCATCTGGGCCCATAACCTGATGAGGGAATATAGGACACAGAGGAAGAAAGAACTGTTATTTTATTATATGTAAGCTTTATTGAACACCTTTCTTAATTTTATATTGTGTGCTTCTTTTATTACTTTTACATTATTTTTTAACCACAGACTATATTTTTCACAGAGTCAAGTCACAGTATAAAATATTATGTAACAGGTACCACCCAATATATACTTTTCTCTATGGCACCGACGATTTATTAAAGGAGATTCCCCACCCAATATATTTTTTACTCTGTCATTACCGATTTATTGAACTGGATTCCCTCAAACTTGTTATGAAAGTAATCCATCTTATTTTAGTTTACCATATTAATTTAGAATTTAGTCGTATAATACCTCATACAAAAGTGCGACTGCTAGCAATAAATTTTCTCAATTTTAGAGCTCAACAGTGCAGTGCAGTGAAAAGCTGTAAAAGTAATTATTCGGCTTCAGATTGTGTACATTAAAGTATTTTATGTTAATAAAAACGTAGTTATATTTGGTTATTTTATAAATTGTGTATGCTATTACTCCCTAAACCAAGGGTTTTTGGTTTGTTTATAGGGAATTTTAGGGATAATTCTTGAAGAAACTAGGGAAAAACCAAAGTATTAAGTGAAAACACTGCAGCTAACTCCTCTCCTCCCTCTCTTCCATAGTATTATCAGCGTTGCCAACGTAACGGATTTCCCGTCATATCTAGCGGCTTTAGTTATGAAGAAACGGAAAAAATATTATGTTGACGGCTAGCGGATTTTTTTTTAGTAGAAAAAAATATGATTTAAATAAAAACAGATTTATTTTTATATTTCCAATTTTATTTTATATTTTTCAAAAATCAATACGAAATTGTTATTTCTCATAAAATATGGCAACTCTTTATTCGTAAATAATACACATGTACGGGAATATACCACGATTACCACGTCATAGACAAGGTAGCCGCGAGCAAAATAATGTAGCGAACTCTGCCGTCAACTTTTACTGCATCTCGATCTCATGACTGAGACCCCAAATAGTGACGATGATTTAGACTTAGATAACATAGCTTTCGGTTCTTTTTAAAGATTGTTGCACTTTATTTTATTAAACTTGAACTATATTTTTATTTCGCCAACGGAATTTACTGACGACAAAAATGCAATATTTAACGGATTTCTAACGGAATATCGTAATAAAGTCGGCGGAATTCCAAAAGTATTGTTGGCAACACTGATTGAATGATCGTGTGCGTGCTGCGTGCATGCGCGCGTACCGTCAGCCGTGTGTGTCCCACCATCCTTTCGTTAAGTGATTTTATTTTTATCCCACGTTTTGGTTGAGTTGATGTAAGTATTTAGATTTCAAATAGCCTAGCGCAAATCCTTTCGTGTTTTCGGAGTCTTTTTAACGCCACGTTGAAACAAAGTGAATCGTTATTTTCTGGCTTCAATGGAGCCATTTTGAGATTTTGTGTGGACTGTGGCTATATTTTGTAACATAATTTAGTACTGAATTTGTTATTTATGTATCTATGTATTCATGAACAAATGTATACTCACTCTCTGACTCTCCTTTTAAAAAAAACAGTTGAATAAAATGTATTTCCACTATTATATGTACTTAAAATCCACATCTGCCATCTGTGCCGTGCAAATTCATAACAATAAAATGAAAATTATTGCAATTATTAAATTAAATGCTAAAACTTTTCAAGGGATAGAGTCATAGTTATAAAAAATTGAGCCCCAGTTTTACTTAACTGATACATTTCTTAATTATATACAGATTCTTTCTCGCGATGGAGTCTTCCACTGCAACAAGATCCTTGCTTGCTTGGTGCATAAGTTTTTGCCACATTAGAATTGCTCTGAGATAATGCTCTGCAATCGGCAAAGTTGAACAATTGCAACACTTGTAGTTGAGCTGTATTATCATGAGAACAAGAGATTTGAGCACCATGAGATGGAATTCACTATGACCCTGAGCTAACTGAAGCCCAAGCTTGGTGATAACATAAATTTAATATTTAGTGAGTATTTAGTCCATTCTGTCTTAAAAAGTTGGATTATTCAGACATAAATAAATATTCTGGGACATGTTCCTCACACACAGCCATGTGACCCCAAACTAAGCAGAGCTTGTACTATGGAAACCAAATAACTGATATACTACACACACTACTTTTATTATGTAAATACATACTTATATAGATGATTACACTGAGACTCAAGACAAACAAACATGTTCATGCACACAAATGTCTGTCCTGAGTGGGAATCAAACCCACGACCTGCGGCATGATAGATAGGATATCTTACCAACAACAACTATTATCTAAATTGTGATTTGAATTAACACCACTCTGATATTACATAACAATAATGTAAGCTACATCAGAGACATGTCTAGGCATGTACAATCCGTTTGACTTAAGTTTGCAGTATGTATGCAGATCCACTTGTTGTATGTACTTGAAATCCTAATTATTGTGTTGTCAATAGATAAAATCCCTTCTAGGCTTTGATGTTGTAGTTTGGTGGGTCTCAATTGAAAAATTTGGTATTAATTTTTTTTTTTTTTTACAGAAAACCACTCAACCATAACAACAATTGATGGCTCAAGGATATATTTATTTTATTTATTTATTTATCATCAAAGGTGAATTGTTGGGAGTAAATTGTGACAGTCAGTGACAATTGATACAATTGATGAAATGTTGAGTACTTTGTCATGATAAAAAAGTTGGTTTATTTTTATTTCAAGTAATAAAATCAAATATAAAATAGCAGTAGTGTGGTTAATAAATTAGCAGCAGTTCTTTGGTTTTCATCAAATTGTTGTCTTATACATTTGGTGAAATGTTGAGTTCTTTGTCTTGATGGAAAGGTGGTTTATTTTTATTTCAAGTAATAAAATCAAATATAAAATAGCAGTAGTGTGGTTAATAAATTAGCAGCAGTTCTTTGGTTTTCATCAAATTGTTGTCTTCTATACAATTGGTGAAATGTTGAGTTCTTTGTCTTGATGAAAAGGTGGTTTATTTTTATTTCAAGTAATAAAATCAAATAAAGTAGCAGTAGTGTGGTTAATAAATTAGCAGCAGTCCTTTGGTTTTCATCAAATTGTTGTCTTCTTTGCTATTGCCTTATCATTTAAAAAAAAAAATGATTTTGAGAAAAAATCTGAGCTCATTTCTGTTGTTTTGTGTCTATTCTAACCTTTTCTGAGGTTAAATTAACAATGGTGGGCTATTTTGACAAGTCACCTGTGAATTTTACAGTCATGCTCTCATGATTTACCAAAATATTTTAAAATAATATTATTTGCTTAAATATTTATTATAATTAATTAATTCGAAAAATAATTAACAAAACTAAATCAAAAGACCATAAAATATTGATACATCTTAAGTTTGTAGGTAAAGATTTCATTAATAAATTTATTTACCCATAGTGTAGGGTAAATAACAATTCAAACAATAAATTTCCAAATTTTTTCGAATTCTTCATTTCATTGTTTTGTTGTGGGAAATTGACTATAAATTAGTCGTATGTATTGGTCGAATGATTTAATGCGATGTTAATAATAAAAAAAACGAAAAGTAACTACGCCAAAGGCTTCTACTCCGTTTACCGGTTATGTCCTATTTTTCTCCTCACGGTAAAAAAAGTTACCCGGTATAAGTAGAAAATAACAAAAAATAAAAACTTCAACAAAAGCACCCTTGCTGTAGTCTGTGGTTCACCGAATCCATCTCCCATTATGGAAATCACTTTAATTCCCACTGCGAGAGTGGTGGTGCTGTATATGGTTCACCTCTAGTACCAAATGCAGACCTCCGAGCAGCTGTTGCTGCCTTCTCTGTCAAGTATTTTTTATCTGGCCAAACCTAAAAGAAATCATTAATGTGAATCTAAACCAAATTAATTCTTATCACCTGTGCATGTACATATGTAGATGGTGATAGCAGCCTTACATTTAAAGATTAAATGGAATATATTTATATAAAAGAAAATTATCTAAATTATAACCATTATTTACAACAAATATACAATCTATATATAACTTCCTCAAGGCGTACTATGATAAACTCAAATGAGAAGCACACTATTATGAATTATTTACTTATAGATAAAAATATTAATTTGGTACTCCATCCCTGCAAAATATTTCAAGAGACACAGAACCACTATAATCGCACTTTGAACAAATTAAAGAAAACTTACTTTTTTTGTCTTAGTTTTAGTGCACCCGCCCATGGAATTCAGTGTGGTGCAAATTTCTTACCATAGTCGATGGGACAGCGCATGACCCTCCACATTCCGCAAGCTCCCTCGAGCTAATTGTCGATGTTCGTCAAGGAAGTCGAGGAGAGCATCAATTTGCCCCGCTGTCGGTGTAGAAATCATTCTATGCACAATATTTCTTCAAAAATAAGTTTCATTTCCACGAACTAAAGGAATCCGAACATGTTTCGTAGTAGGGCGACAATGATAACTTCAGTTCGCTTCTTTCAATACATAATTAATGATCCTGTGCTCCAGGACTAAGTGGAACTCCACTTGACACTGATGCAGTCGAAGGAGGTACCTGCTATTTATTGGCGCCATCGCTAACGGCTGCTATGTTCTTCTGTGTCGACTCTTCTCCGCCGCTCAGTGTTTGTGGCTATATAGAATAAAAAAGTGGCCGGATTTGTAAAAAAATCGCTTTCGAAATGTAGCTAGAAGTGGCTAAAATATCATAATATTTTTTGCCCACTTTAATATTCTATTAGTATTGATAATAAAATATTTTAATACACAGGAATAGTGATAAGTGGGCTTAGTTAAAACAGTATGTATTATAAGTTAAAAATGTAATAAAAACTGGTTATAATAAAGAATAATATATCGATGGGTCCTATGTAAATTACAACTTTACAGGAGAGGCTTCCAAAGTTTAAATTTACTATAATTTTAGATTGATAAAACCGAAGTTTACGAAACTTTGCTTGTTTGCTAAGACAAATATCCTCCTCATTTATACTACAGAATTTTATATATATTTATTAGTTTTTTTTTACGTCACATTGGCCCTTCTACGTTTGTTTTTGTTAAAATTATTTTTCTTTAAAAACACACACAAGGGCCAATGTGTCATATTGGCCACTATACGCGTATTACGCTAATTAGCATAAAGTAAATATTTTTTTTATTTTTTACTCATTAAATCAATTAACAATTAAAGTAGTTGATAATTAATTAATTAAAATAAAAGCTATTTAGATAATTATGTCACACTGGGTATACGTTTTATAATCTGCTAACCAACTAACTGAGTTTTCAGTTAAATCATTTAAATAATAAAAAACACACAATAGTTATATTCATTTATTGAAATAAAAATTGAATTAGCCTTAAAACTACAATTATGGACCCGTATTCAGTCTTTTTGGTATTTTCATGAGAAAAAAATTAACAAAAAAAAATGAATTAAGAATGAAACTGTTACTGAAGATCTTAGTTTGATTAAAAAAAAACATGTTAGTAATAAAAAATAATGTACTTCACATTATTATTTTCTTTAAAAAATCACAAAAATAAAAACCTATCTGGCGTAAACAAAAATAAAAAATCTCTGTAGTATAATCAATAAAATTACCAAAATCAACATTACTAGTAAGTAGAAAATCACTAATTGTCTTCATTATCGCTTTCATTAATTGGCACAATGTCATTAGATGCTACAAAATTTTCATAATAACTGTGGTATACAAGTGGGATAATATTTTTTCGACATAAATCAAGCAAGTCTTTCTTCTTGGAAGTTTGTATTGGTAACAGCTGTTTGTAACATAGTTGCAGAGGAATATCTGTTGGTGTATCGGCAATTCGTCTTCTTGTTTGTACTGGCTGATCTAAGATTTTAATATGATTTTCAATACCATCTTCACTCAAATCATATTTATAGAATAAAACGTATGATTCGTCTCGGCTTACACGAATTTGTTTTATTTTAGACCAAAGAATTTTTTGGCCTTCTGAGTTTTTAGTCCAATTAAAGTGTGTATTTGTCTGCATCTTTTTGAAGTCATACATCATATTTTGAGCTACGTCTATGACGTTATAAGGACGTGCTTTTGATTTCGCCCATCTAATCAATGAGCTCCATTCAGAGGTGTGTAAATGTTTTTATATTTTGAAGCTCTTTCAATGGTGGCTTGTATGGAGTCGCCTTCATTCTGAGTGTGGCCTACCTCGAGAAAAGTATGTTTTATATTCAAATTAAACTGTTTGGCAGCGTATAGATACATAAAAAACATAATCCTGTTTCGGTTTTGGCCAGTGCAATTGTCTGACCAAAATCTGAAGTCATCACGAACATCTTGACTTTTTAATTTAATTAAATCGTAAATACAGCTCACTATTACGTTCGATCCCTTCATTGCAATTTGTTCATTCCATAAATAACAGGTACCAATTAAATTCCCAATATCGAAAACTGATAAGTTATGTACTTTCAACCTTTTGCTGTAATAAAATAGACTAATTTCACCACTCGGGGACAACAACACTTTTTGCAAATCAAAAGTTAGCACAGAAGATTTTTATGTCATTCTGTGAATCACGTTTATCCTTTTCTTTTAAAGATCTAGCCTGATTTTTGCTAATTATATGATTATCAAAAAATATTTTATTTTCAGGAGTCACAGGACCGTTTTTGAAGGAATGACAAACATGGCATTGGTCTTTTTTTGGCTGGTGAAATGATAAATTAATATTTTTGTTTACTATATCCCTGTATTGCCTTAACGACTCACATTTATTACCATATTTAGTTGGATCATACCATTCTTTGTATAACTTAAACATGCGGATAAAACTTAAAGAGCCATTTAAAAAAGTTTCCTTACTTCCTTAGTCCTTACGACAATAAGGTGAATCGACCGGTTCAAAGGACTTGACGTGGTCCAGCACACTTGATCATTTCTGCATCAATAGATGTTTTATGGTGATCATGTCGACCTCTATTATCAACCAAAGTGAGCCTACTTGTATCAGCAAATTTAATCATTGCAGTTCTTATCATTTTTGGCCCGCATCTAATGATGTTTAAAAACATCGTCTTGCATACCACTAGTTTCGTCTTTTGATTATTTTGAGTAATAGGCAAATGATACACATACGTGTATGACCTTCGTGATTCACCCTGGGTAACCGTTCTTTTTTTATTGATTCTTACTACATAGTTAACAATAAAGTCATATTGCTTAGAATGGTCTCCAATCATCCAAAATTGATTAAATATAGCACTCCTTGCATCTTCATCAAGTTTTTCGAAACACTTCAGTTTACACGTGCTCTGACATGATTCACCTATTTGTTACTCATCTCTTAATTTACCATTTCTACTGGTATACGCTTTCCCGGTATTTTTAAGTCTTTTTCTTTTCGAATCTATCCATTCATTACGATTTTTTTCTCGCAATCTTCCACTATCTCTTTTTTTTAGTAAATTTTCTTTTCCTGGGCCGCATAGGAGTTGAAACATCACTTGATGAGTAATACCGTGAAACAGGAGACGATGCAGTTGCATCTGATAACAATGATGGCACTGAAAGAATAGGTTCTTCCTCACCGAAAGAACTATAATTAGACGATGGCATTGGGGTCGCATTATCGACATCGCGCATATCGTAATTATCCAACAGATCTATATTATTTTGAATGAATTCTTCACTCTGATGTTCGATTGAAGATTCAAAAACTTGTACTGAAAGACAGTTTGAGTGTAAATCAGAATTGTTTTCTTTTTCATGAGTGTCACTGTGGGTACACTTTTCATGGGGTTGAGTTAGTTGACTATTAGAAATAAACATGTTATCAGATTCGAGCAAAGTAGAATTTTCTAATGTATAATTTTGTTTTTCTTGTTGAGGTGGATCATTTTCAAAGCATATATCTTTGAGCAGACTTAAACTGCAATTTTCGAATATCTCACTGGCTCCAAATGGCAAAGGAGCTGCTGAAAAAATAATGCAATGTAAGATTAGACAGTAATATTGTAAATAAAGTAAGTTAAATAGAGTTAATATTGTACTATCATTAGTTACAATAGTTTAGCAGATTCTATGCAAATATTATTTCAACCCTTGCTATCCATATTAACAGGCCAAAAGTAAAAAAAAATACCGTAGGGCGTAAGTGTATTTTTTAGAATAAAACGCGTATAACGGCCAAATTACCACATTGGCCGTTCATCCTAAAAACTTGTGATATTTCAGTTAATTTATTTATAAAACAATATCTAATCATAGTTTAAAGATTTAGTAGTCTGTAAAAACATATTTTAAATACTTACAAAGGTCATCATCGCTATTTTCTATAAAATCGTCGTCTTCATAACCTAAATCGTTTCTCTGTGCACTGTTATTTTCATTTCCCAATGCCAAATTCACTAAATTCCGACTTCTTCTCAACTTAGCACGATAATTGGATGCCATCTTTTACTTATTAAACTAAATTGTAACGCAAAAACACAACAATAAAATTTTGTATTCATCACAGTGCGGCTGTTGCTCCGTTCAACGTATAAGTGTCAAACCAGCTGATTGGTCCAAACTATAAACAAACGCGCGGGAACTCCCCGCGTATAAGTCTCTAATTATATTAGGCTAAATTTAGGCTTAAGTATTCCTAAAACGTACCCATATATTCCTATATCGTACCCGTATATCCCTATGGCAAACTTGAGATCCTATGATTAATATCAGTCTCATAATCACAGCAATTGACATACATAAGTAATAGTAATTATTATTGCTTAACTAATCTGATTAATTTGTCGATACCTGTGGAATCATCACAGATATAAAAGGAGCATTTTAATGATGCATAGCATATCTAATTGTATTTTCTAATTCTTTGCAATCATCACAAATAAAATTACGAGCATTTTTGCCAACTCCAACACAAAGTTCGTGAATCCAGGTTTCACACTGTGTGCACTGTATCATGTCTTCTTTTATATTCTCTTTACAAAATGGGCAATACCAGCTATCTTCTTCATTTTCTTTTTTCGCTTTCTTCGTAATCTTTCTATCTTTGGAATTTTTCCTTTTGACGACTTTTTGTCCACCTAAATTTCTACATACAGCCTTATTTTTCAACTCTTGGTATTTTATTTATTGAGTCTTTTAACTTATTTTCTTATTCATTTTTATAGGGACTTAGTGTAAATACTTGAGACCTTTTTTGTTTTATGAAGACTAGTCAATGGAGAAAGACTTTGTATGGCTGCCCGAATTTCTGTTAATTTCGAACTGTCATTGTTGTTGGGATGCTTGTCTACCATAAGATTTTCTTCACCTTCGTGATTTTGCAGAGTATTAGCTAAACTCTTAATAGGAGATGCTGTTGGATAACCTAACTTTGAAATGTTCTCTCTATCTGGGGTCAAAGATGCAGGAATATGATTGTCTTGGGCATCATGCGACCTGTTGACAGTTTCCATTGGTTCAACACATGATGGCAATGCTGCTGGTTGATCCTGTACTTGGTGTTGTTCAGTTGAAGATTCAGGTGTCATAGTCGAATGGGAGTTAACTGATGGCCCTGCATCTAGTTACTCACAATGCTCGTCCAGTATAACATATTTGTCATCTCTGATCTTGAATCGATTGCAAGGCCATAACCCACAAGATTCAAATCCGTGTATGGCTGTTTCCATACAGACAGTTCGAGAGTATGACATTCCCAAAATCTCTGATATGTTTGCCTGCTTAATTACGGAGTTTGAGTGATTTCTCATCCATGATGTACAAGCAGCATTGAAATTTTGCTTCAGTGGCTTGAAAAATGATCGGTCTAAAGGTTGCAGTTTATGTGTGGTGTGAGGTGGCAAAGACATCATTACAATACCATAGTCTCGTGCAAGATTGATGGCATCTAAGTTTTTAGTATGCGTGGAATGCCCATCTAAAATGAGAAGAACCTGCTTTTCTTCGGATTTTTCTAGCCTTAAAGACTTGATGAAATGCTTCAGCCAATCTACGAACAACTCAGAAGTTATCCAGCCACTGTCAGAGCAACTGTATACTGTATTTGGTGGCCCTCCTCTTTTAAGATCGTCTGTCATTCTTTTGCGTTTAAATATCAGCATAGGTGGAATGAATTCTCCAGCAGCATTCATGCAGCAGATACATGTTGTGTTCAAGCCCCGCTCACCACTTGTAACGGCACCAACTTGATGTTTGCCCTTAAGAGCTAAAACTTTTGGAGGCTTATGCACTGTACTCAACCCAGTCTCATCTACGTTGTAAATTTGCTGGGCCGTTAATTTTCCTTCATCAAGAAGAGCTTCGTATTTATCAAAAAGCTCCATAACGGTTTTTTTGTTAAATCCCTTGCAGCGAGCCATGGATGTCGGTTCTGGAGTCCTTAATGATATTTGAGGATGTCTTTTTAAAAATTTATAATACCATTTCCATCCAGCAAGTTAAGTTTCTGGATTAAATTTGTGTGGCAAACCATATTTTTCAGCTAACTGGTATGCCAAGTGACGTAAGTCATGTATGGTAACGCCAAAAAATCTGGATTCTAGTTCCAAAATATGGTTAACTAGCTCGTCTTCCATTGCTTTTGTCAAATATTTTGGACGTCCAATTTTTTCGTGCATATTTTTTTTTTTTAAATGGCGTCTAAATGTGGGTTTTGGAATATTAAATACACGACAAGTTTCATTAAATTTTAAGCTTCCATTTTTATAAGCACTGAGGGCTTTTTCCATATCGCTACTTGACCAAGAATTGTATTGCCGCTTGGCCATGTCAACCTTAAACAAAAAAATAATCAATTATTCCTAATTCGTACCGGTACGAAATAGAACAAAGTGATGAGTACGAATTAGGCACAAAATAACTAACGATTCCAAATTTGCCGCGTAACAAATTGACTGTCAGGCTGGCGTATGGACGTCTCTTAATGTAAAACGTAAATAAGTATAGAATTAAGCAAGAAACTTCTAAGATACATAACTCATCATGAACAAAATTGAAAACCTTATGAATCAACCAAAAAAAATACTCGAAAACAGCAGAATTACTTACTTTTTGAATATTTTTTAGGAGTGGCAGCATGGAGTCGTTGCTTGGGTTTGTCTTACCTGCAAATTTTGGGATGAGATCGGACAGCTCCCAAGTCTTTAATAATTCGGCCACTTCATCCATGTGTTCAATAGTTTTTACTAGCACTCACCAGAATTTAAGTGTAATAATCAAAAATGTCGCTCAACACAACACAACGTGACGCGTTTAGACAAGTTTGGCCGGCGCAGTGGCGGCGATTTCGGCTAAGTTCATTCGTTTATGAGCAAGTGGGGGGCGGGAGATGCGCGGGGAGCATCGTGTTTTGTTGACACTACAACACGTTATTAGATACGACCAATTCTCTTGTTTATTCAACCATGGTCGTTGTTAAAAACTATGATATAAATTAAATAATGCTAACAAGTTGCTTGTTACTGTGAACTTAAAAGTTATTATTTGATATATAAAAGTGAAGAAGTAAAATCAAACAAAGAATATATGATGTAACAATGACCATTGATTATACTGTACAATCAACAAACTTTAAGCATGATCAGTTTCAAAACCTTTTCGCTTGCAAGCAGTATTCATAGCTTGCCCCGCCCATTATGATGTTGTCCAATGAGAAGAAAACTATTTGTCGAAACAATGGACCTTTTTTGTAAAACCATTTGTTATTATTGCTTTAGTCAGTTTGTCTGAATCTTGCCATGAGTTCGCGTTGGAACCTGAACAGTTTGGAACATACCTGCATTATTCACATGCGAGATGAAGGAGCTAATATAAGCCAAATAGCTCAAGAGCTGAATATGTCGGTGAGTGATAATAATTAAGGTTTTCTTATAAATGCTCATTAAACTTAGGTATGTTAACGAGTCAGTCCAGTCCAGAACTGATAGTGGTGGTTAAGGCAACCACCACACACGCACCAGAAAGAATTAATACTTATAATAGTAATAATTCTTAAAACGTCATGGCAATCAATGATGATATGATTTTGTGGATTTGCTCCACTTGCTGCAAGGGTCCACACTGGTCACATGCATCATTTCTAATGAAATGTGTTACGCTGCTCCAGGGCCACACAGCTTCTCCAGCAGCTATTAGCTGGAAGTCGCCCTTGGATTAAAAATTGTCGACGTCTACTACAACGACCATTTTACTCAATTAATTTTCTACAACGCAACACAACACAACAGACTTAAAACCTCTCTTGTGCTGATTTACCTACTCGTAATACAAAACGTGGTCTCGGAATGCATAGGGAAACTTAAGCTAAGTATGGAAACTACAAGTGGTTCATTTATCAATAATTAATTCATTTGAGACAAATCGTAATAATTTATTTATTTACATTTTTAATCAATAGGATATTTTCTATTTAAACAATCAATATTTAGTGAGTGCCCCGCCTGAGTCTATAACGGCGTCACACCTGCTTCGCATCGATCTTACAAGTATTTCGCAACGATTGGAGTCCCTAAGTGAATCCCACACCTGGTCAACATGTGCGACAAGAGCTTCTTTTGTTCTCTCGGCCCTAACGTCCCATCTCTGAACCATTATTGCCCATAAATTTTCAATGGGGTTTAGGTCCGGAGATCGAGACGCCCACGGAACCGTGCGCAAATTAGGTTGCTGCTGGATCCAATTTTCAACCAAGCGACAGCGGTGTATCGGGCAATTATCTTGAATAAACACAATTTCTGGAACTTCTTGCTCCGGATACACCACTCTCACTGTCGGAACCGGATGTAATCCTGTAGCAACAGGATGTAATCCTGTAGCAATTCCAAATAATTTGCGCCGTTTGCTCTGTCAGGAATATAGACGAGCTCTCCAGGCCCCCCTGCACTCATCCAGGCCCATATGTTGACTACTACTCTGCCGGACTCACTGTTAGGGACTACATTCTTTGACTCGTAGCGTGTATTGTTCACACGCCATAAGTGCCGACAACCAATCTGGCTGGATTTAAATGTTTTTTCGTCAGAAAATATAGCGTGTGAAAAATCGAAATCCCTGTAATCTCGAGCAAAACGGACTCTAACCGCTTTGTGAGCATCTGATAATATAATTTTTCTGGCCGGTTTCCTATGTCGAATGCCTGCCCGACGTAACGCCATTCGAATGGCTTGTATGCTGCAATCATTTTCGTTTGCGAACATTCGGGAAGGAGTAAATGGCTCCTGTTCATAAGTCGTTACCATTCGCTCCAAGCGCTCTTGCGTGATGATCCGTGGTCGCGAGACACATGCTCTAGCTTCAACGTGTCCCTCGCTGTCAAAGCGGTTAAGCCACAGCCGGACAGTATTTCTCTGTAAAAAAAGAGCAAACAAACAATGGGAGAGTGCTTTAAAAAAATTTAAAGTTGTAGAATATTTAAATTATTCAGTTTATTAAAGATAATGCTCTACATTATATTTTCATGTTGAATACTAAAAGTTTATACCGAGTTAGGGACTGACTCGTTAAAATACCTAAGTTTAATGAGTATTTATAAGAAAACCTTAATTATTATCACTCACCGACATATTCAGCTCTTGAGCTATTTGGCTTATATTAGCTCCTTCATCTCGCATGTGAATAATGCAGGTGCGTTCCAAACTGTTCAGGTTCCAACGCGAACTCATGGCAAGATTCAGACAAACTGACTAAAGCAATAATAACAAATGGTTTTACAAAAAAGGTCCATTGTTTCGACAAATAGTTTTCTTCTCATTGGACAACATCATAATGGGCGAGGCAAGCTATGAATACTGCTTGCAAGCGAAAAGGTTTCGAAACTGCTTAAAGTTTGTTGATTGTACATGTGAATATTTGTCGATGTAAATAAAATAGATTTGTTCTGGCAACTATGCTATCTTGTGTATAGTAAATAGAAAAATAATTATTCCGAACATTTTAATGCCAACTAAGAGAAAGTGCATCTAAGTTAGTCTTCATTTTTTTCAGTGTGATGATGATGTAGATGGTGATTCGATTTGTTTTATTGGTTTGACTGTTTTTGCGATTTTGTTCAAAACTTCAGGTGGCAAAACATAGTTGTGGCAATTTTTTTTCATTATTAGAGTGCGTTAGCATTAGAGTCAGCATTAGAGTGAGGAAGGGACAATGCAGCAATAGCCAAGTCGGCTAGTTCTCGGAATATATTAAATTTTAAGACTTGAGCCCAGAATTTAACACTGTCTCCTGAAGTTTCCCATTCTATGAATTGGATAGTTTTCCATTGTTGAACAATTTTATCTATCTTTTGGTCATCAAATCCCAATTCTCTTGCTAATCCAACCCGTGCATGAGGATCTTTGATCTGTTTTAATGTATTCTCTGGACTTAAGTGTGTTACCTTCTCAAGGATCTCGTAATTAGAAGGTATTCTATGTTGGTTTTATTTTACCAACTTGACACTGAAGTCGATGCACCGTTTCCTGATATTAGCAATTGATTGTGGAGATAAGTTGCGTGGAGATTCGAAAAGATGTCCCAAGTGTGCAACTGGATCTAGATCAGAGGTTCCCAAACTTTTTTTTGCACCTTCAGCTACTACATTACTACCTTATTTCCAAAACTCGAAAAAAGTATATATTTTATATACCTATGGAAATCTGCGTTGTTGTGGCTGATTTTCAATCGACTACGTGTTAACAGTTTTCGAAAAAAAGGTGAGATTTTATTGCCTTGATTAAGCTGTGAGTGGATGTCATTAAGCTAAGTTTCAAGGTCAGTCAAAAAAAAAAATGAGTTGTAGTATTTATTAAAATACAAAAATTACACTTTTAATTATTATTGTTATACTAGTCTTAATATAATCAAAAACATTAAGACAAATAATATTTGTTATTGTTATAACAGTTGCGAACTTGCAATATAATCACAATTAAACATTAATTATGTCATTTCTACAAATTGTAATCACAAAAAGTTATAATTTTAATGGGATAAGTACATCCACTTGGTGAAGTGACAGCAAATTATCAATATTTGGCTTGAGTTTTGTTAAGTATAATCGCAAATCTCCTCGCTCTGTAATATTCAATCTGCTCCGTTTTTTGGTTAACAAGTTTGTAACGGCACTAAAACTTCGTTCGACAAGATATGACGAGGGAAACGCTATCAGAAATTTTTCCACAATTCCCCAAAGTCCAGGATATTTTTGGGGTATTTGTGCCTGCAGCCAAAATGTTTGATACCCTCTTTTAAATGTCACTTTGAGCTCCTCGTTATTGCTAAGCTCGAGTAGCTCCTCTTGTAATACCACATTTTCCACTTCCATTTCATCAAATCGATTTATTATCCATGGTGGTATATCCATGGACAGAATATCTTGAAATCTGATTTTAAAATCATCATGCAGGGCAATCAAATGTTGAACATATGTCTGAATATCTTCGTCGAGGCATTCTACCTGCGACAAATTTGGAAACTGAGAAAATTCACGCCGACCAATATTTTGCTTCATAAATTTCAATTTACCAAGAAAAGCTGAAATTACACTCTTTGTTTTTATCAAATTGAGGCTGTCCCCTTGTGACTGTAGGTTGAGGTCATTGAATTTTTTGAACAAATCTGTCAAATACGCAATGTCTGCTTTAAAATTCATGAGGTTTTTGTTTCAAATCAGGATCTTTAGTGTCCAGAAACTCTAAAACAGAGTCGAAAAGCAAATAGAATCTTGATAAACATGCACCTTTAGATTACCAGCGTACTTCGGTATGTAACAGCAATCGTTGGAAGTCCTCATCATTTTCGTCGCACAATTGTGCAAATAAACGCGTATTCAATGCATTGCTTCTTATTTTGTTAACTGCATTAATAACAAATTGAAGCGCTTGGTGCAATCTATCACTCAAATTTTTCGCTACTAGATGTTGTCGGTGGATGACACAGTGAATTGCAGTTACCTCTGGTATAATTAGGGATGTTCCGATACCTACAAAGTATCGATACCTACTCATTTCGATAGTACTCAAATCTTTTTTCGATACTACTCAAACAAGTACTAAAGTATCGATACTTACTCATATCAATACTTTCAGGTCTTTTTTATTTTATTTTTATTTATTGGATCAACAAACAGTATACACAATATCTAGTACTTAAAATAAAGTAATAATATATTTAAATTATTGTGAAACCCACACCGTTGACCACCAGTTACTATCACAAAAACAATGTTGAGAAGTGATTTCTTACGATAAAATACAAGAAACACATAATGCCAATATTTAAAGAGCTTATGATAACTATAATTAAACAATTACTTTTATTGTTTAATTATAGTTACCCTTTTTTACGAAACAAACTATTAAATAACGTCAAAAAACATAAGTTCAAATTGTACGAAATAAAACTGTAAAAGAGACACTGTGAAATAATAGGTAGCAATACAAAAATCTAAATTCAAGTAAACCATATAAAACAACAAATGATAATGCGTAATTAAGTTAATAACAAATGAAAAAATAGAAAGCAAAGTATGCGACCACTAATGAACTATGTAAATACTTATTGTTACACATATAAAGCAGAATAAGCAAAAACAACGTATGAATTTTTTGTCGTTCTACTACATTTATAGACTGTTCACATCTTTGTATAAAATTAGATTGGTAGTTAAAGTATAATTAAACAATGTGGTAAATGAATATTGCCAAAAGTAAGTTAACAAGACAGTAAAAAGAGAAAACAATTGAAAAATAATTGTAATTTTTATACCATTACATATAAAAAAATAATAAAAAAACATATATCAAAACTAAAAACTGTGTATTTTTTTATTAACATGAGCTAAGTATATGTAATATATATATAGGTATATAGATAATATAAAAATAAAGTAGTGTTAGTTACATACACCATCTATAACTCGAGAAGGGCTAGAACGCTTTTATGATCTTTGTTTATTTAATTTGTTGTTAGTTGATTCGCCCCGAGTAGCAGAATAACCACATAATAACAACTGATTATTTTTTATTTTTTCCTTTTTTTTCTTATACCGGGAACGGGCATGAAACCGTGGGAAACAGCTAGTAGTAAATACAAAAACAAAACATACAACCCGTGCACCAAATTTGATTCAAAACTGGAGAAGATATTAACAAACTATTTTACTCATTGTCTTTTAATTGTGATAAAATAAATTTTCGGTATAACCCAATCTTCGTAGAAAAAATATCAATTTTATTGAAGGTACTATTATAACTATTCATTAACCTGTACAAGGGGGATCTCTTACCTGCATTTGAGCGACACCTAGCTGTTGCTAAGGTAGGGTTGGCACGGTTGCTACGACTTATTGTCCTAATTGGTACTTTATATGATATTCTGTTCACTAATTCGGTACAATCAAATTTGCCATGACAAATGTCATATAGCAACATTGCTTGAAGCTGTTGGCGTCTAGATTCCAGTGGAAGAATATTAAATTCTTTTAGTAGTTGGTGATAGGATAATCTCGCTCTTCTACATCTATAATTAACAACTCGTAAAAATTTCTTTTGGATGGATTCAATTTTACTGATATATTTAGAATAGTACGGGTTCCAAATCGCTACTGCATATTCAAGTTGAGATCTAATGAGTGATTTATATAAGTGTAGATAAGTGTCTGGATTTCTAAAGTCATGTCCCACTCGCATGACAAAGCCATACATTCTAGCTGCCTTGTTAATGACTTTTTCGATATGAGCATCAAGAATCAGTTTGCTATCCAATATCATGCCGAGATCCTTTATGGTATTAACTTTCTCCAGAAACTCGCCACACAGAGAGTAAACAAAACCGCCTGAGTTACGCTTTCGAGTAAATGTGATAGACTTGCATTTGCTGAGACAAAGTCTTAGGTTATTGTGTTCACAGTATGAGGAAAAGTTGTCCAGATCCTTTTGTAAATCAATATAATCCTGATATTTGTCAATCCTATGATAAATTTTAACGTCGTCCGCATATAGAATAAAATTGCAAAATTTAAAACATCTGCCGACGTCATTAATATACAATACAAACAAAAGAGGTCCCAAAATTGATCCTTGTGGCACCCCAGAGCTAATAAGGACTTCCCCTGACTCAGAACCTCTAATCACTACCTTTTGCGTACGGTTTTTTACGTAAGATTTAAACCATCTCCATAAGTTCCCGCGAATACCATTAAATGCCAATTTTTCCAGCAGCAGCTTATGGTCAACCCGATCAAACGCTTTATGGAAATCAGTATAAATACAGTCAGTTTGTGCATTCGAATCCATATTTGTAAACAGGTGTTCAGTATATATTAATAAGTTTGAAACTGTTGAGCGTTGTTTCACGAAGCCATGCTGCTGTGGGATTATGAACGGATGCAAACTAGGATATATGGCATTATGGATTAACCTCTCGAAAACTTTAGCAAGTGTAGGCAAAATAGATATCGGTCTATAATTTTTAACATCTCTTTTTGTACCTCCTTTATGAACAGGGATAATTCGCGCTGCCTTCCAAATAGAGGGACAAGTACCTTCCTGTAGGCATTTATTGAAAATGTACTGTATGGGTTTACTGATAGACTTAGAAGCCGCTTTAAGAAAATAGGGAGGAATGTTATCAACACCACATCCCTTATTAGTGTCCAACTGTTGTAAAGCTCTATTTACATCAACTACAGAAATAAAAATGTTGTTAATATTAAGGTCTGAGTTGCTGTTGGTCGGTATATCTAAACTATTTATGTCCATGTCATCTGTAACAGAGGTCGGTTCAAAAACCGAGTAAAAATAGTTTGAAAATAGGGTACATACCTCCTTGAGATTACTAGCAGTTTTATCATTATAAAAAATATCAGCAGGAATATCTACATTAACCATATACACTTCTGGACACATCTATTGGCCCACCTTAGAGTTTAGGTTTCGATGGCCCCTACCGAAATATGATTGCTAGATTGAACAAAAACTGTTGATGCAGTTTTAAACCTGATTCATTTTACCATCTTTTTCGATCGTATTGTTTTAAATTTGAATTCAGAATACCATACGACATGGAGCTACGCCTAACAAGTCAGATATGCGCCTTGTTAAAGGCAATTGATTTTTGAATAAAAAACATGTTTTATCAAATATAGGTTTAATTTAATAACGCGTGTTGCCTCCATGGGCATCTACCACAGCTCTCATACGATTAGGCATAGAGTTTATCAACCGCTCTATGAAATTTTGAGGGATCATCTCCCATTCCTCTTCTATGGCAGTTTTCAACTCCTGCATCGTCTGGGCAACTGGCTGACGAGCCCTAACACGTCTTTTTAGCTCGTCCCACATGTGCTCAATGGAATTCATGTCTGGGCTTCTGACTGGCCAGTCCATAACTGTGATGTTCACATCCCGAAGATATTCCCTGACGATGCCGGCCGCATGGGCTCTTGCATTATCATGCATAAAAAGGAAATTTGGGCCCACATAGTCCGCGTATGGTATCACGTGAGGTTCTAAGCACTCACGAGTGTACCTTTCAGCATTTAATGTTGGCAGCCGTGGTCCTGTAACAACCTCAAGTTGAGTTTTGCCGCTCGCGGATATACCGCCCCAGACAGTCCATGAGCCACCGCCATAAGCAACCCTCTCTTCAAAGCAGCATTGTGCGAAACGCTCTCCCTTACGTCGGTAGACCTTCTTCCTTCCATCATTGCCATGTAACACAATTTTAGACTCATCAGAAAAGAGTACACGGCTCCAATCTTGCTGTGTCCAATTTAAATGACTGCGTGCGAAATGAAGGCGCGCTGTTCGGTGGGCTCGCGTTAGTTTGGGCCCATTAGCTGGCTTGTGTGGTACCATATCGCGTTCTTTTAACTTTCTCCGAACAGTTCGAGCGCTCACAGATACTCCGTGGAAGTCGCGAAGTTGGTTTTGTATCTCAATGGAGGTAAGGTGACGATTTCTCAAGCTGGTCGTCACGATGAATCGATCCTGCCTTTCAGTTGTGACCCGAGATCGTGGCCTTCCTTGGCGACGAACAAAGCCGCCAGTCTCTAGGTACCTCCGATAAACATTTCGGACCGCAGATCGACTTAAATTAAGTTGAGCACTCACGTTTCTTTGGCTGTGTCCGGCCTGAATAAGTGCCACAGCTTGGGCGGCGACTTCAGGTGAAGTATCCATAGATTATTGATAGAACCTCACCTTAATGTTAAGAATAAGTAATGTTTGTTGCAAAACCAAAGATATCAATCACTTTTTCAAGAATTAAATCCAAGTAAACCAATAAAACCAAGTTTTCTTAGTATTCGATTGTTTGATATCAACAAACAGGCTCCAAATTGTCTTTTGTTTCTTTAAATTCTGTGTTCGAAATTCAAAAAAAGACTATTGAATGAAATTGTGAATGTGCCAGGTTCAAAACTGCATAAAAACATTTTTCTCGACCTAATATAAAATTTTAGCTAGGACCAAACGAAACTGAAAATACAAGGTGGGCCCATAGATGTGTCCAGAAGTGTATTTATCAAAACGTATTTTAGATTGCAACTTAAAACGCTCGCGATACATTGAAAAGAGTGAGTAATCAGCTTCATTTTTATACTTCTTCCACCTAGTCCAAGATTTTTTTTTTTTTTTTAAAATATGTCTTAACGATGAATCAAACCAAATAGGGTAGTCATTCTTTTTTATCGTTTTTACAGCAACATGTTTACGAATAATGCTATAAACTTTATCATAAAATAGATCCACAGCTGCCTCGGCAGAGAGTTCATCCATCAATAATTCATCCCAAGACATATTTAATATTTCTTCATTAATCAAAGGATAATTAGCATTTTTAAAACAGTACCGTGTGTGTTGGAACGACTGGCACTGATTTTTTTTTCAGTAAATGGTATCGATACGAAAAATGGAGGGTGATTTTTATCTGGCATTACCAATGGTTTGGGCACAGGAGATAATGTGTAATCATTTATATTTGTCATGCAGAGATCTAATATAACGTTGTTAGTATTTTCATAAGTGTTAATTTGAGTACAATTAAATATAGTTATAAAATTCAATAGGTGGTTAGCAGAGTATGAAGCATTGACGAAAGAAAATGCTATCATGCAGCCACGTTTCGGTCAACATTATAATATCGTATGCATGTATGAGGATGTTCATGTAAATGGTATGTAGTTTAGTCCTTAATCCACGGCAGTTCTGATAGTAAATAACCAAGTTATCCATTTGAACATAAATAAAATATAACTATTACTAAATAAGTGGTTGTAATTCTCATTAAAATATAGGACGTGAGCTTTAGTAAATAGACATAAACAGCCTCTTTTCTATAGTTAATAATAAAAAGTATAAAATACATAACGGTATATAGTAGTAAAATAATAGATTCATTAGTAAAAGTAATATTTGTTTCACATGATAGATATACCACCACCTTTATAAGCCATACCCAAAGTAAAAATATATAAAGGTTTGCTTGACGTATGTATATGAATACCCTCATTACTATATTATGAATGCTAAAGTATTTATAAAGAGAACAAAAAGAACTTAGCATTTTAAATATTTTCATAGACGTAATAATTAAACTATAAATAATGAAAAACGGAACATCACTTAATTCTCCTAATGTCGTCCTGGTTTCGTATCGCAAAAGCCGGTGAGTTGTCATTTTTGCGAATAAGTATAGTACCGTTCTTAACCCAGACGTATTTGTGTTCATGAGCTTTGGCTTTGTCACGACATTCCCGAAATAAAATCTTGTTTTTCAAAGTAAGATGTTCATTCACGTAAATATGATGTGGTGTTCCCGCAATAGATAGCTGTTCAGTATTAATTCCTTTTCTTACACGACAGGCTGCGATAAAATTGTCACGCAAATTTCTGGTCGCGAATTGAACAATAATATTTTTAGGACGTGGATCCTTCTGATTGGCATGAGGAACACGATGGATCGCAATAATGTCTGAAGTCTGAAATTTTTGACTAACTATAATCCCCAGATTTAATATCATATTAATAAGATTTTCACCTTTTTTCTCAGGAAGGTTAGAAATTTCAGCATTATTCGCCCTGGCCTGTTGTTCCATCAATGATATTTTATTTTCAAGTGTAACAATTCGCTCAGATGACACTGACATATCGAACTGGGAAAGTTTATCTTCCAGTATTTTAATGCGTGAATCAAACGAGTCCTGCCGCAAATCAGATGCACTCATTGATTTGTCTATCTCGGTGAGCTTATTATTCACTTCCAGTAGTGATTCTTTTATGGCAACATTGTCAGTAATTATTCCTGTGACGGATAATTGTAATTTGCATAGTGCGTCTGTGATTTTAGTCACTTCAGATGTCAGAACAGATCGAACGGAGCTAGATATCAGTTCCTCCAAGTTTTCTCTATTAAAGCTATAGCCCATGGATGTTGATGGTGAGTTAGTTTCCATCTCCGGTTCCTTCATTTGTTTACGCTTTCTGGCTATAAGGAAGTTATCAATTTTGGGCTGTTGCTGCAGGTCCGGATTTGATAAACACTTTAATTTTAATGGCGGTGTGACTTGCTTATCCGGTGACTCTGGTGGTGTTCGGAGCATACCTATAACCACACAAAAGTCGCCCGCCGCGGCGCCGGGATCAAAAATATAATGCTATCTTTTGCTCGCGGGGGCGCGGTGTGGGCGCCCTTCAGGTACGGGAGATGCTATGCGAGAGTAAGACCGCTATATTATAACGAAGGAATATACCTTAGAAAGAATAAATTTGCACTGAAATCCATGCACAGAACAGTGACACTTATAATCACTTGCACTGGGAGTAAAACTCTTTGCAATTTACTAAGATTATTAAAATAACAAAATACACTTCCACTCTCAACGAAATAACGACGCAGAATGAAAAACTTTGAGGAAACTAAGGCCGTTTTCTGACTTGTCGGTGTGGGAGCGGTGCGGGATCTGTAAGGTCTGTACCGAAACGATACCGCGTTGCCTTCACCTACTCACCATCGGTATAAAATTCTGCAGTACCGAAGATGTCGTCTTCTAGTGATGACGATATTTTGGCGTGTTATTATGTTTATCGCCTACGTAAAAAAAGAAAACGTTATTGGCGTCATCCTTATATCGAAAATAATATTAATTGCCGATTTTTTGTTGCGGCTAAAGAACTTTCCCAAGATGACGAAAAATTTTTATTAATGTATAGAATGTCAAAAAATACTTACAAACAGCTTTTGAACTTGTTGACTACAGTATTAACAAAGCAAAATACAAGGTTTAGAGAATGTGTGACTGCTGATGAAAGATTGCTGATTACTTTAAGGTAAGTGGTCATTTAAATATCTTTTTGTTTAGTATAAATTGTTTTATTTAATCAAATTACATTTCTTCATATGACAAATCAAGAGTATTATCGTTAGCACTTAAATCGTAAGGAATGTTAGGATTTGCTTGATTTTGTATTGACGATATTGGAGAATATTGAGGAACACTTTGCTGCAGAGGATAATGTGACTGTCTAGGTGAAAATGAATCTCTGGTTGTAGATGGAAATGAGTCTTGATGTAGTTGGGGAAGGCTCTATAAATGCAGAAGGCATAGACAATTGACTGCCTTGTTTGATTTCATCAATGAGTTGTAATACTTTTATTTTGAAAGATCGTATTTGATTATCTGTCATGTCATCAAATTCAGAAAGCAAACCACAATCAGTCTTTTTGACTATGAGCAGATGTGGTGCACAAAGTTTTCTCGTCGGGTGAAGGTAATTCCCCATTAGGAATTTTCCTTCATTCATTACATAATGGCTTAGACAATCCTGCCGAGTTCGATGATTCTGCGTCGTTTCAGTCGATTTATGCAGTCCGGTAAGGTGAGCTGAACAGCTAGCTGGTTAGGATGGTTTTCCAGTCTGTTTTTATATTTCTTTGAACATGCATTTATTTCCTCCTTCACTGTTGGCATTTTTAGGAATTCGTGGACCTCTGAGTTTCTTATGAACCAGGGTGTGTAGCAGATTTGTTTGAGTATGTAGTTCTGAGTTCTTTGAATTTTGTTTGTATTAGAATTGCATGCGGCTCCCCACAACTCCACTCCATAGGTCCAGACTGGTTTTATAATGGCCCTGTAAATTAGCAGTTTGTTGGCGATGAATAATTTAGAGTTCCTGCCTAATAGCCAGTATAACCCTCTGCATTTAAGGTTAATCGCGTTCCGTTTGGCCTCAATGTGTTTGCGCCATGTCAATCTGCGGTCTAAGTGTAGGCCTAGGTATTTCACGGAGTCACTGAGCGGGAGCTCTCTACCTCCCAGGTTCACTGGAGGACATATTTCTCTTCGTAGTGTGAATGTGACATGGACCGACTTATTGGCGCTCACTTAGATTCTCCACTTCTCAAACCATTTGTTTATTTCGTTTAGGCTTTTTTGCAGTGCTATCGAAGCGTCCACTGGGTATTTACTAGAGGCCAATATTGCCGTGTCGTCAGCATACGTTGCAATGGACACCCCTGGTGTTTGCGGTAAATCTGCAGTGAAAATGGTGTACAAGACTGGGCCTAGTCGTCCTTGGGTCGGTCCTTGTGGTACTCCAGCATGTATGTCGTAGAAGCCCGAAGTGCAGTCTACCTCCTTTACTTGGAATATTCTGTCAGTGAGATATGATTGGAGAATTCGGTAGAAAGTGTGGGGCAGAAGTAATTTGATTTTGCAGAGGAGACCCTTGTGCCACACCCGATCGAAGGCTTGCTGCACATCTAGGAACACCGAGGAGCAATATTCCTTTCGCTCAAGGCTGTCACTTATGTGTTTACACACTCTATGTATCTGTTCGGTTGTGGCATGTTTAGGTCTAAATCCGAATTGATGATCTGGAGTTACAATATTTTCATTCATTGCATGTGAAAGTCGTCGCAATAGTACCTTTTCCAAAAGCTTGGAGGTAGTTGGAAGCAAGCTTATAGGTCTATATGAAGGCACTTCGTGGGCTGGCTTTCCAGCTTTATGAAGCATTATTACCTGGGAAACTTTCCATAGCGCAGGAAAGTGCCCAACTCTAATAATGCAGTTGAATAGAGTTGTAAGGTAGACTATTGCCTTTCGGGGTAACTCTGTTAAGACCTTCTTGTCAATTAAGTCATAGCCCGGTGCCTTGCCATTCTGTAGTTGATTAATGAGTTTCATTACCTCATTGGGTGTTACCACTTTAAGAGATGGATCAAGTTGAAGGTCTCGCTGGAGTATTTCATCTATATCCATTTCATTTGATTCTGGATTGGGTTCATTAGGAACAAATACTTTGGCAAGGTGTTCAGCGAATGCATTTGCTTTTTCTTGTTTGGACCTAGCCCATACGTTTCCGTCTAAGCGTATAGGCGGCTTTGGATTTGTTGGCTGGTTCATATTTTTACATGCTTTCCAGAGTGAGTAGTCAGTGGCTTGGGAAGCAGTTAGTGATACTAGGTTAGCCTCCACTGTAGCATTTTTATATGATTATTGAGTGTTCTTTTGTCAGCAGGGTGTTGGCTGACGTACCACACTCTGCGTAGCCTTCTCTTTTCCAGTATAATTTCCTTGATTTCTTGCGGTACGTAATTGTGTCTTGAGTTTTTATTACATACTTGTGGTGTACTCTTCCAGCAGGCCTCCTGAAGTGTTCTTGTGAAGGCCAGAGCTCCATCGTCAAGAAAGCAAACTCAAGAAAAAATGATTCATCTTTGTTTGATTTTTGGTAGTCTGGGGAGTTTGTTTGGGTTCACATGCCTTTTCAGTTTTTTTCTTTAAAAATTTTACCATTGCAGAGTCCACTTCATTATACCGTCGTCTACGTACAGCCTGAGAATTTCCTAACGATGCTGCTGGTTCTTCTATTGTAGCATCTTTAGATTGTATGTTATATGGTGAATTGTCGCTTGAGGTAGCTGTTGCTCGCTCATCTTGGACACCTATTGCTTGTTCTTCTTCAACTTCTGGATCAGTTTGCTCCACTGGTGGAATGTTTCCACGGTTTTGAGATTCGTTATTTGTTTTTACATATGGTAAAATGAATGATAGATAGTCTTTAAGTTAGTATGGTTTTTTTGTCTTGGAACCACTTGGCGGTGTTTTCAAACTTCTCAGGAAAGTAGATCTTATGTTTCGCCATTTCTCTTTGCAGTCGTTAACTAAAAAAATAATAACTAAGTTAGTCCCTAAGTTTTGTTGTATAATTTTTTTAAGTTAATTATGTTTTTTGTTTCAGATATCTTGGCACGGGAAGTACTTTCAGCTCTCTAGCACTTAATTTTGCTAGAGGTATCAGTACTATATCGAACATTATAGCTGAAACGACTGAAGCCATTTGGATAGTTCTGCAAAATGATTACATGGCTATACCTTCAACAGAAAAATGGAAAGAAATATCAAACCGTTTCTATGAAATTTGGAATGTGCCAAATTGTCTAGGGGGGATGGATGGTAAACATATAAGAATTCAAAAACTGCCAAACTCTGGAACTACGAATTATAATTATAAGGGCTATCATTCAATTATATTATTTGCCGTTTGTGATGCTGATGGCTTATTTACAATGATTGAGACAGGGTATGCGGGAAGGAATAGCGATGGCGGGGTATTTAAAGCTTCTGCTTTAAGCTATTGGTTGGAGCGAGATGGTATTAATATACCTACTGCGGCCCCATTACCCCACGACAATACGCTTCAAGAAGTGCCATATTTCTTTGTTGCGGATAACGCTTTTCCTTTGACACGTAGGGTTTTACGACCCTACCCGATGGACAACGAAAAACGAATTTACAACTATCGACATGCTAGAGCACGTAAAACTATTGAGTGTGCATTCGGTATGATGACACAAAAATTTCAAGTATTCTTAACACCTATTCGTAGTTCGAACTATGCGACAATAAATAATATAATAAAATCAGCATGTGTCCTACACAATTTTATACGACTGAGAGAAGGAAATTCATATTCAGCTGTTGATATTGAGGGAACTAGACAAACCCGTTCGTTTCACTTTGAACGAGATTTAATCACAATCAACCCTACATCATCCGGCGCAACCGTCCGAAAATATATGACAAATTATTTTATTACACCGCAAGGAGCACTTCCATGGCAAAACAATCATTGTGTATAACTTGGATATAAAAACGACTACATACCTGATAAATGTGTTTTATTAGATATCTCACTCCAAATCCTCTCTGTAACGTCCTTTCTCGAATATTCCGCCAATTTATAATTATACAATGCAGGATACTTTTCAATTTCTAGTACTAAAACGACGTGAATATCTCGCTCCGCCATCTTGTTTGCACGACCTCGCGCGGTAAATGTCGAGCGGCGCCTGTACACGCATCCCGAGACGCGGTAAAACGAAACGATCCCTCCCCGCTCCCGCACACACCGCGCCAATCAGAAGACGCGCATTAAAACATAGGCGCTCGGCAAGCTTTCGGTACCGTGTATACCGAGCGAAACGAATCCGCACCGCTCCCGCACCGTCAAGTCAGAAAACGGCCTTACAATGAACATTGAAGGACGATAAATAAAACAAAATTGAGAAGGAAAAACAATCTTTTATTACAAACGTTTTGCGTCACGTTAAATACATACCTACTTTAAACAAAAAACTCTTTAACATCAAGATTCCCCAAAAACAGTAACTGTTCGAGGTATTTTGGAGACAATCTGTTCCATGTTTGGCATTGTTGCACCGGCTTTGGCAAAAAGGCACTCGCTAGGAACTGATGTTGCAACAACAATTAAATATTGCTGTGCTTACACGACAAGGAAATACAAACTTCATGTCATCCCATTCTGCAAATGGGTTGTTTTTAAGAGAAACTACTGGATTTGATAAATAAAGAGAAACTTCATCTCCCTGATGAGATTTATTTTTCTTCTTGTGTCCATGTGCTAACTCCTTATGATGTTTCCAAAAATCGTATTCAGGTGGTGCAGTAGATGAGACATCATCTTTTGACTCACTTGGGCTACTTAGTTGTCCGACAACCATATGCAAATGATGTACCGTACATCATTTGCACTTAAGAACTAATTACAAATATAATTATAATAATGTACACTGCGTCTTTAAAGGTTCGTTGGCCTCCGGACTAGAAGAATCTGTATCCCGGTTGCCAGCGCCTTCCATGGTTGCGAAACAATATTTATAAAAACAAAACCAGTTAGAGAGAGTTCTTAGATAATTTTTAAAAGCGACGTTAAAATAAAGATTTAAATTGGAATTTAAAAATTTAACATGTTAAAAATCAACAAAATAAGCCAAACACATTTATATGACATGATAATAATATAGGTAAATAAATTTTCTTATTCATTGTATGTGAGTTGAGTATGTGAGTGTGTATGAGTATATACATATATTATAACGTATGTTTTCGAAGTCAAAGTCAAAGTCAAAGCCATTTATTCAGTTTAGGCCCTAGGAGGGCACTTATGAAGGTCGAATTTACTGAAGCTACCACCGATTCGGAAATCAGCCTTCAACTGAGAAGAACCGGCAAGAAACTCAGCAAGGTTACATTTTTTATATATATTTTTCTTTTTTTTTATCTGACTATTGGCTATATTTTTTCAATAACAGCAAAATGTACAATACAATATACAACTAAATCAAAAAGAAAAATACCAATACCAAGTAAATAATAAAATGTAACGCAAACAAGTTCTTATTAAATAATAGCGAATACGCTACATAATGGCTAAAACTAAAAAAATAAAATAAAAAAAACAATATGCGAAGTGCACCTGTGCAGAGTGAAACTATTTCCAAACATCCCTATCTTCAATATATTGAGCTACCTTGTAATAAGCCTTTTCCTTCAAAACCTTCTTTACGTAAAATTTGAATTTAAAATCGGTCATCTTGGTTACCGAGTTAGGTATTTTATTATAAAAACGAACGCAATTACCAAGGAATGACTTGCTAACTTTGGCTAACCTAAAATATGGAACAACTAATTTCTCTCTTTGCCTTGTATTTATATTATGGACATCTACTTTTGTTTTAAACATTCCTATATTTCTACGTATGAACATTATATTTTCATAAATGTAGAGTGAAGGCAAAGTCATTATATTTATTTCTTTAAATAAATGCTTTAATGAGTCCCGAGGACCCATACTATAAATTGCACGAATTGCCCTTTTTTGTAGTATAAAAATAGTTTCAATATCGGCTGCTGCTCCCCATAATAAAATACCGTATGATAACAGACTGTGAAAGTAAGCAAAATATACTAGTTTAGCCGTCTCGACATTCGTCAATTGTTTAATTTTTCTTACAGCAAATGCAGCAGAACTTAATTTACCTGCCAAAGAATCTATATGAGGACCCCATTGTAATTTATTATCTAATGTTAAACCTAAGAATACAGTTTTATTAACCATGTCCAAATTACTGCTATCTATTATTACTTGACTATCTACTTGTGCTACATTGGGTAGAGAGAATCTTAAACATTTAGTCTTCTTAGAGTTGAGTAACAAATTGTTTGCAGTAAACCATTTGGAGACTATTGACAAGGTATCATTTACTCTTATAAGTTCTTTGTCTTTTCTATCAACTTTAAAAATCAACGAAATATCGTCAGCAAACAAGACTATATCTAAATATAGACTATAGTAAATCATTTAAATAAACTAAAAACAAAAATGGTCCTAGTATTGAGCCCTGGGGTACCCCCATTTCGATTAAAGAGCCCTCAGATGTTGTACTACTAATCCCTACCTTTTGTTGACGATTAGATAAATAAGATAGAACAAGATCATAAGCAGTTCCACGAATTCCGTAATAGTCTAGCTTTAGTAGCAGTGTACGGTGTACAGTGTACACAGTCGAAGGCCTTGGATAGATCACAGAATATACCAATTGCATCCTGTGAACCCTCCCAAGCCTCATAAATTGATTTCAATAATTTTGCAGCTGCATCGGAAGTAGATTTTCCCTTCGTGAAACCAAACTGATGACCATGCAGTATCTCATGTTCATTAAAGTGTTTTAACATTTGATTGAGTAACAGTTTTTCAAATATTTTACTAAGTGCTGGAAGAACGGACACTGGTCTATAATCGGATGGATTATACTTACAACCGGATTTAAAAATAGGTACTATTTTACTAAACTTCATTAAATCGGGAAAAGAGCCCTGATGAATGCATTCATTGAAAATATCGGACAAAATAGGTGCTATTACTGCAATTATTGATTTTAAAACCGTAACCGATAAACACCATAAATCTTCAGTACTTTTCATATTAAGGGAATTAAAAGTTTTTAAAACATCGTTAGCATTAATATAACTAAATTTAAAACTAGGATATGATTTATTGATATGAAGCTTTAGTAATGATTCCGCTACTTTAGGACAAGATTTAAGACATTGTAAGAATCGTGCTAAGTTATAAAGAGTGTGAATGGGGAATGGTATATACCTACTATGTTGGAATGACCGCGCGAATAAAAAGTGTAATCTGTGTATATAAAATAAATAATAAATTCTAAAAAGTAAACAGTAGCTCGGTCTCACGGTAATCGAGGGTAAGAAGCCATTTTTTTGCTTTGGATTTCAATTGTGGTTTTGTAAGAGGGTAGATACATACTGCCAAACTTGCTATTGCAGTGCTGTACGATGGGAGCTATTTTGGCGATTTTTCGATCGTATGATCGGGCATGAAGAACGTCGTTATCGACAAAATGTAAAAAACGCATCAACATATTAAATCTATTCCGAGGCATGATTTTACGGAATTTCCATTCCTAGAACCCCTGTTGACCAGTATTCATCAATCCGCCCCCTATAACAAATTGACATGTAGATAAATATGGCAAACAATCTGTAAATTTCGTCAACTGTCGTCTCTGTCCAAGTGTCCAAGAATTTGGGGAGACGATCGTTTTCCGACAATTTACAGATTGTCTGCCATTCGTACCTGTTTGTCTCTTCTACTACCCCACTGACTATCTGATTATCCCATACATGGATAAATAAGCTGGTGGGATCGTTCGTGCATTGCACATTCGGGGGCCCGGAGACCTCTTATATACTTCTTCTTGACCCGTAAACGTCGAAAAGTCTTCGGACCAAGAAAAAGTATTTGAAGTCTCCGCGCCCGCTTTGACCCCACCAGCTTCAGCACTACTCGCGGCACCAGCAACCACCTCATCGTCCCCAACTACAGCCATTGTCGGTGCACCTGGTAAAGACGGTTCAGCTGACTCGTCATCCTCAGGTACACCAATGTTGCCTGCAACTGGGGGAGACAGTGTAGCTGCTGGTACCGCTACCTCCCTCTCCTGCTGTGCAGTCTCCCACTCGTCACCCACGAGTTCATCCATCATCCTCACCATATCTTCAACTACGTCTGAAACTTTAGAAATATTTTTGTATATTACACAAATATGTCACACATTTAGTTGAGGCATGGGCCTGCTCTTCATTAAGGCTCCAGTCTCCCTAAAATCAGTGTTATAAATTTCTGAATTTGACCCTTGCAACATATATTTTTTTCTATTACAAAGTAATGGTTTAGAGAAATCACACTTTAACCACTCCGAAAGCAACTACTTATCTGTCGAATAAAAAATATATTCATTCAAAAAATCATTTATAATAAATTTACCGAGACTAAACATATAACACAACGAACGCTGTCAATTCCCAGCGGAATTGAATGGAATTTTGATGCATTTTATGTTTTATTTGTTTAGTTTCGGTAAATTTAGTTCAAATAATTTTTTGAATGCATATATTTTTTATTCGACAGATAAGTAGTTGCTTTCGGAGTGGTTAAAGTGTGATTTCTCTAAACCATTACTTTGTAATAGAAAAAAATATATGTTGCAAGGGTCAAATTCAGAAATTTATAACTTTTTAAAGCAATTTAAATAAGAAATTGAGACAATTTTGAAAAAAAGTAACTAGATAAGATTATTGTAGAGGATTTGCCGACAAATGTAATCTGAATACATTTCTTGTTTTTGTTATATTTTTTTCGTGGCGTGTGCATGAATGAGACCCTCTACGCGTGGAACGTAAATAGAGGTATGTTTAAAGCCTCACAAAGCTAATAAAAGTGGCGTCAAATTAAAAAATAAAATATGTATTGGAAACTTCAAATCTCACACTTTAAAATAACGTAAAATATATTTCATTTATTGCTTTTCTGATGACTAAAAAATAATATTTCTTTTCTGATAAATTCCGCAAGAACACTGATTTTAGGGAGACTGGAGCCTTAATACAGGCTTTTTTAGCCTAGTAATGAGAGTAGTCGCAACTGCAGTATGTTTAATTTAATTTTGTCAACAATTTACATAGCATTAAGTACATTTCTGCACCCTTGTGTAATTATTTTGAGAAATAAAGATATTATTATTATTATACCATTTATTAAAATATATTCCTATAAATTACATTTTTAAATATAAGTTATAAAAAAATACATTTAAAAATATAAAAAACAGTTCCCCACCGGTATCGGGAACAGGGTCCTAGTTACCGATGGTCAAGGCTCCAGAGAGAGGAACTTCCTCACTATGCGTGCCGTCTCCAGGGGCACTGCCTTCTGAATTTGGCACTTGATCCAGCCGCCTAGCGCGAGACTCTTGAGGTGTTTATCGAGGCTCTTGGCCATAAGGCCATGGGCTGAAACGACTATCGGTACAATGGTTGCCGAGTCAATATCCCTCATGTCGACAACCTTGTGTGCCAGATCAAGATATTTGCTTTCTTTATCTTTCTCCGACTTCACGAGGTTCTCGTCATGAGGGACAGCAATGTCGACAATCATTGCACGGCGCTCTTGGCGATCTATCACCACAATGTCAGGCTTATTGGCGACAATAGTCCTGTCAGTGATGATAGATCGATCCCAGTATAGTGTGATATGGCCATCTTCGAGAACCGGTTCTGGCACATACCTGTAGTACGGTACCTCAGACGTCACCAGGCGATATTTCAGGGCAAGTTGCTGGTGGATTATCCTGGCCACTTGGTTGTGCCTGTGCAAATACTCACCGTTTGCGAGACGCGAACAACCAGAGATGATATGTCTGAGGGATTCACCAGGGCGATGAAATGCCCGACAGACGTCGATAGTGCCATCCCGCAGGATAAATCTCTAGTAAATCCAGGTCATACAGTGAAAGGTCAATGGGCAAATAAAAACCCACGGCGGACAGAAATGAAATTGTGAGGATCTTATAGATAAATGTTTATCGTGGTAAGGGTCGCTTTCTTGTGGGATGTGGGAAAAAAAAAATCTTTTTCATATTTTTCACATTATTTATTCGGCGTGATCAATATCTACTATGATCTCATCTAAAAATACCGCAGGGGCTTCGATTTGTTGTTGATGCCTAGCCCAGGATAAAAAATAAACTATAATACGATACTGTACCTCCAATCCTGCTTTCCCCTTAACCTACACTCACACCACTTTTGTCATCATCATCATTGTCAGCTGAACATAGGGGTCCTCCCTAAACTGCCTCTCCACTCATTGCCGTACCTGATTCCCTCATCCTTCATCACTCACTCTCTCTTCTCTCATCCAATCATACCTCATCCATCACTTACTCTCTCTTCTCTCATCCACTCAACAGCCTCTCCGAACAACACCGTTATCATCCTTGCCAGCTGAACATAAGCCTTAACCCTCGGCATTGCTACCCCATCATCATCGTCAGCTGAACATAAGCCCTTCTACGTGTGATAGCTTTTGAAGCACCCTTCCATACAGAGTGGTACCTCACAAGTATCACACATCCAGATTGTTGTGGCCCTACGGTGGTTATGTGCACACCACACACATTGGCGACGCAATTGAGAATTGCGTGCCGCACCAGCGTCTGCCGGTTCCTCTCCACGTACAATAAAATGCTTGCCAACCAAGCGAGAAGGAGGAAGTCCTCTACCAGCCCTCGAAGTGGCGTGCACTCGTGGGCCAAATGGTGTTGCATAATCTGCTGCACCAGATCCAAGCGGTATACCAACTGCTTGGTCTGGGCTGGCCGGTCAGTAGATTTATCAAAGCATATTTGGCTGTTGAAAATGAACACATTCAAAAACCTTTTAAACATCTTTTTGTACAATTTCTGGCACTTCTTCCTTTCCAACAGGTACGGCTCCAACATTTGATCCCCCCCATGTTGGCATTGTAGTCCGCGATTACGTCGGGCTTGTAGTGCGCTGGCTTACCAGGCCTACCCTCAAAAAATGTAACGCCAGATTTGTGGTGCGTGGAGATAGTGTAGACAGTTTTTTTGTCCTGGTACACCATAAAGGCTACATCGCCAGAATGGCGGGAGACATATGTACCTTCTGGGACTTTGGCTAATTTAATAAGTGCGTGCACGTCCTTGCGATCTCGTCGCAACGTACCCACGCAATCCGTGTTATTTCGTTTTAAGAACCTAGCTAGGATTGGAGAATTGAACCAATTGTCCATAAACAATCGGTAACCCTTATTGAGTAGCGGTCGGATAAGGCGCACTACCACCTCCGTAGTCTTAGGAAGCCTCGACGTATTGGCGTTGTCCTTGCCTTGATAAATAAAAAAGGACCACAGGTATCCGGTCGCCGATTCGCACAGCTCAAACGTTTTTATGCCAAAAAGTGCCGCTTTCGTCTTAATATACTGCCGGAAACCGAGCTTACCCTTCCATAAGGTAAGCGACTCGTCGATTGCTATGTTTGGGCCCAGATTATAGCATTCCTTGAACTTGGCATTCAAGTGCTCAAGAATCGGGCCAAGACAAAACAATTTTGACGAGTTCACGGTCCGTGTCGAGTTGTCAACAAAATGCAGAGCCCTATTTAAAATCCAGTATCGGGGTTGAGTCATCAACACCCGAAAAATATTTGTTTTTAGTAAATAGTTGTTAGAAAAGCAGGATTTGATGCTTGGCATCTTTATAATGCCAAGCATAATCCAGAAAGTGAATAAAATTAATATTTCATGGACGTTGGTGTCATACTAGTCCCTGGCGAACCTGGCCGAACTTTTCTTCAATCCTAGAGCATATCGGTTGGTCTCCCTCACGATATGCTCTAGGATTTCCTCATCCGAAAATTGCCTGAAAGCACCGTAGGCATCGGCGCACCTGCGGGTGGGGCCAACTGGGTAACCAGGGTCAAAAGGACGCCTGGTTCCCTCGAAACTCGCCATCGGCGACCACTCAAAGTTGAGCGCCGATTGGTCCCCCCCGAAGAGCTCCGATGCCACGGTGCTTTCAGCGCCTTCGTCTTCCTCCTCAACCTCCTCCGCCACCACAGCCGCCGCTGCCGGACCTCTGGCCGCCGACCTCGCCCGGGTCTCCTCCAGCGCGCGTACCATCTGCCGCAGTGCCGGCGGAACATCCTCGTCGTCGAGGCACACCTCCATGACGAAGCCTCCACCACGCCGTACAAAATCTCCACTCACCGCACTGGATGGTGGAACTCTGCGCCCTCTCGCAGCCGGCCCAGGAACCACGGGCGCACGGGCGCCCCTTCCACCCCGAATGGAGCCTCGTGGACGTGTGCCGCGCGATCGCCCCTGACCGCGACCTCGGCTACGTCCACGAAGGGAGACTGAACTGGCCCTGTAAATATAAAAAGTTACTAGATGTGACAGTGAAACACACAAATCCAAGTTTATCCAGCGTGAAGTAAATAAATAATAAGTAAGTAAGTAAAGTAAATAAATAATAGGTACCTAGGATTCCAGTCCTCGTCATCCTGGCCAGTAGCCTCCTGCTCCTCGTCGGAGTAGAAGCGCACCACCCTATAAAAAATATATAACTATAATGACTAAATATACTTTACGACGTATTCTCATACCTACCAAATATACATTAAAAAATCTTCAACCATAAGAGATTTATTTAAATACCTTGGGCTGGCGAGAGGGCTGTTGCGTGGGCTGGTGAGTGGACTGTACGGCGGTGGCGACGGTGACCGCGACGACGAAGTTCCAGCCAACGCTGCAGCAGTGGCCCGCGCCGGCGATCCATCACGGCCCTGGCTATCTCTGAAAGCATTGGTAGCATTCAACATACATTCAAACAGTTCAAGTTCAATAAGTATTTTACTTACAATCCATGCAGCCGGCCATCGTCATCCAGAGAAAATATGGGCATAGATTCTATGTCCATCTAAAATAGAAATGATTTCAATTAGAATTATAAATATATATGTATGTTAAAAAATGTTTCAAGTACATACATAGTCAAACTCTTCCTCTCCTCCTGCCCCGCTTCCTCCTGCTCTCTCCTCTCTCTAAAACAGAAATTATTTCAACTACTTAGCTTTGGAAAAAAAAATACATTGAAACATCCTCGCTATGAACATCGTTAGAATTATAAATATAAAAATGTTTCAAGTACATACATAATCAAACTCTCCCTCTCCTTCCTCTCTTAATCCTGTTACTTCCTCTCCTCCTGCCCCGCTACCTCCTGCCCCGCTTCCCCCTGCCCCGCTTCCTCCTGCTCTTTCCTCTCTCTAAAACAGAAATAATTTCAACTACATTGAAAAATACCTGGACTTCCACCTCCTCTTCATCTTCGTTCACCTAAAACAGAAATTATTATATTATATTTACTTTATTGTGATTTATATAAGTAAAAAATAATAATTACCTCAAAATCGTCCACGTCCTCGAGCTCGCTCCCAGAGTCATCAGAGTCATCTAAAATGTCGTAAAACTCCCTGGGAGCGGCAGCTTCATTCGGATTCCACATCTAAAGCGGTAATAATTATAAACATATTTTTATTTTATTATTACAATATGATTATAATAAAAAATATATAACCAATAAAATACCAATAAAAACTACGTACCCAATATGTATTATTTATCTAATAATAATAATAATAATAAGTAACTATGTTATCTCATAATAAGTAATAATTATAAACATATTATTATTATATTATTACAATAAAATATGTATATACATATATTGAAAATATAACCAATAAAATACCAATAAACTGCGTACCCAATATGTATTATGTATCTAATAATATTTATAAAAAAAAAAATTCAATTTTAGTTACATACAGAAAAGTGTCGATAATATCTTTTTATCGACTACGCCTCAGCAAATTGCAGATTCTTGCACAAGATGGCGGACTCGCGCCATTTTTCGTACACGTCAAAAACAACCCACTCAATCAATTACGAAAATATGAAAAGGTAATGTATTACTCTACAAAGATTTTGCACAGGCTACCGACACTGTAAAATTTATAATCTAAAAAGATACATATGACTTGCCAATAGTCACTTTATGATGGAAAACTAGATCTAAGAAGTTTCGTTTACTAACCTAACGGCTATCAACTGGTTTTGATTTCAAGTAAAATTACATTTATAGTTTGTAATTTACATAAATAATAACTGAATTGTGTAAATAACTAAGTATTCTTATGAAATTACATACCTTTTCTTCAAAATAACTTCAATATCCTTGAATGTACACCGAAATACAATAGCTCAACCTCACTCCACGGCACTCGGAACGGAAAGAAATTACGACTCACTTTAACTTTTTTTTTGTGACAGACTGCCAGTGTTGTCAGTACTTTGTCGCATACCATGGCCCCGCCTGAGTCTATAACGGCGTCACACCTGCTTCGCATCGATCTTACAAGTATTTCGCAAAGATTGGAGTCCCTAAGTGAATCCCACACCTGGTCAATATGTGCGACAAGAGCTTCTTTTGTTCTCTCGGCCCTAACGTCCCATCTCTGAACCATTATTGCCCATAAATTTTCAATGTGGTTTAGGTCCGGAGATCGAGACGCCCACGGAACCGTGCGCAAATTAGGTTGCTGCTGGATCCAATTTTCAACCAAGCGACAGCGGTGTATCGGGCAATTATCTTGAATAAACACAATTTCTGGAACTTCTTGCTCCGGATACACCACTCTCACTGTCGGAACCATTACATCCTGTAGCAATTCCAAATAATTTGCGCCGTTTGCTCTGTCAGGAATATAGACGAGCTCTCCAGGCCCCCCTGCACTCATCCAGGCCCATATGTTGACTACTACTCTGCCGGACTCACTGTTAGGGACTACATTCTTTGACTCGTAGCGTGTATTGTTCACACGCCATAAGTGCCGACAACCGATCTGGCTGGATTTAAATGTTTTTTCGTCAGAAAATATAGCGTGTGAAAAATCGAAATCCCTGTAATCTCGAGCAAAACGGACTCTAGCCGCTTTGTGAGCATCTGATAATATAATTTTTCTGGCCGGTTTCCTATGTCGAATGCCTGCCCGACGTAACGCCATTCGAATGGCTTGTAAGCTGCAATCATTTTCGTTTACGAACATTCGGGTAGGAGTAAATGGCTCCTGTTCATAAGTCGTTACCATTCGCTCCAAGCGCTCTTGCGTGATGATCCGTGGTCGCGAGACACATGCTCTAGCTTCAACGTGTCCCTCGCTGTCAAAGCGGTTAAGCCACAGCCGGACAGTATTTCTCTGTAAAAAAAAAGAGCAAACAAACAATGGGAGAGTGCTTTAAAAAAATTTAAAGTTGTAGAATATTTAAATTATTCAGTTTATTAAAGATAATGCTCTACATTATATTTTCATGTTGAATACTAAAAGTTTATACCGAGTTAGGGACTGACTCGTTAAAATACCTAAGTTTAATGAGCATTTATAAGAAAACCTTAATTATTATCACTCACCGACATATTCAGCTCTTGAGCTATTTGGCTTATATTAGCTCCTTCATCTCGCATGTGAATAATGCAGGTGCGTTCCAAACTGTTCAGGTTCCAACGCGAACTCATGGCAAGATTCAGACAAACTGACTAAAGCAATAATAACAAATGGTTTTACAAAAAAGGTCCATTGTTTCGACAAATAGTTTTCTTCTCATTGGACAACATCATAATGGGCGAGGCAAGCTATGAATACTGCTTGCAAGCGAAAAGGTTTCGAAACTGATCATGCTTAAAGTTTGTTGATTGTACATGTGAATATTTGTCGATGTAAATGAAATAGATTTGTTCTGGCAACTATGCTATCTTGTGTATAGTAAATAGAAAAATAATTATTCCGAACATTTTAATGCCAACTAAGAGAAAGTGCATCTAAGTTAGTCTTCATTTTTTTCAGTGTGATGATGATGTAGATGGTGATTCGATTTGTTTTATTGGTTTGACTGTTTTTGCGATTTTGTTCAAAACTTCAGGTGGCAAAACATAGTTGTGGCAATTTTTTTTCATTATTTTTAATTGGTTTCGAATCATAATTATGGAATTAAGTGTTAATGCACACATTCTGTTTCTTAAGCAGCAACAACCGCATCGCAGGAGTGAAGGGACAACCTTCACTCCTGCGATGCGGTGATGCGGAGCAGATCCAAAGCGCTGAAGAATCTTAGTATATTATGAGATGACGTGCGGGTGCGGAAAATATGTGAAAATATATATTCTGTTGGGGTACAATCCGCTCTTATGACAAATTTGTGCGTATCCGATGGCATTCGTTCCAATGCTGTTTTGAACATATTAACCACAGCATTATTAGCGTGAAAAAATGCTTGCAACTGTTCAATAATTCGTCTCTTTAACTGTTGTGTTCCCTGTATATTGCACCGCACATTCAGCTGATCCACTATCGACGAAATGAAATATATTTGCAGAAATTGATGCGGTTCATCTGGTGTTGGCACCATTGAACCATGCAAATGATATATTTGTCCTTGTATCTGTAATTGCAAACAATCATTTGTTGAAGAATACGGTGTAACTTCTGATCGTGTGATGGTGTAGTGTGTGGTGTATATGTAGTTGTTATGTGTTGCAATTCATTGTGTTGGTGTGAGTGATTGGTTATGTGTGTTGTATCTTTTACCTTGCAAGTCGGCATGAAGCCGCCTTCTCGAATGATATTAGCTCCAAAGGAAGTCATGCGAAAGCAGTTATTGTATTCAAGGATGTGTTGAAGAAAATGGCTGGAATCGGGATCACTTCCATCGAACAATGGTTTCAGTGGCTGTGGTGGTGTAAGTAATGGATCCAGTTTGACTTTTCCACTTGCGCAGCACAATCCAGCCGTTTCTCTTTTGAACTTTAACGCATTGCAATATCGGCATATAGTCGTCATTGGTCCAATATCTAAATTTTCATCATCACTGTAGTTCGCAGTGGGATAATATTGGAATGCCAAGCGATTGTATGATGCCAATGATCTTCGTGTGCTCACACGTTGTCTCAATCGGGCATTTTCTCTTATTATATTTTGTCTTTCTTCGCTTAAGTTCTGTGAATACACTTGTTGCTGGCTTGCATGTCTTGTGCTGCGGCCGATATTCGCACGTCGTCCTCTAGGCATTTTGGACTATGGACAGAGTGGTGAATTTAACCTCAAATGCACGATCCACATAATTTACACAGTTCAACTTACCACCTTACAGACAAATGCCTGCTGTTGAAATTGAATAAAAATTTGCACAATACACGTGATTGATTTGATGGTTTCCAATTGAAATGTTAGGAAACGAATAACTTATTTTTTTTACTTTTTTTTCACAATTTCACAGTGAACATAATACCGGTGAGTAGTGAATTTAACCTCAAATGCCAAATGCCTGCTGTTGAAATTGAATAAAATTTTGCACAATACACGTGATTGATTTGATGGTTTCCAATTGAAATGTTAGGAAACGAATAACTTATTTTTTTTACTTTTTTTTCACAATTTCACAGTGAACACAATACCGGTTTGTCCCATGAAATTAACTGAGCAGAGAACATAGATATTTGATAGAAGGAGATATGCCCGGTAGTTGAAAATGTATCGGAACCCGATGTCGCTAGGTTGGCCCCACCACCGCGCCACTACTACACATGTGGTTCAGTAAAAGCAATAGATACAAAGTCGCGCACACACTTGCAATTCATAAATCAGAACATACTACACAATCAATTATAACTCTTAACTTGTTACACACAGCGTGCATTTACCATGCACCGTAAAACTTACTCACACTTAAACATCTGTCGCTTTAATTGTGCTGTGCAAAAGCAATTTATTTTACATATACGCTAGTGATTGTCTAAATCGGAAAGTTATCGATCCTACTGCCATTTATTACTGTACAAGAAAAGGTTGGGGTTCTGAAAATAAAACAAAAAATGATATGTCCAGAAAGTACTATATTATAAATAAAAAAAAACCTGAATCAATAAATTAAAACAATCCGGTTAAGTTGGTTTAGGCTGTCATAGAGTATTGAAAACATAGGAATTGTTGAACCCTGTTATGATTCGTTACTCACTGACCTGTAAAGTGGAAATATTTGTTCAGTACTTGACGCTTTGACAATTTTGGGGTGGCATTTTTTGTCAAATAGTGTAATCTTAAGCTCATATATTTTTCCGTGACTGCTTTAGTGAGAAATATTATGTGATTATTCATAGGAGACTGCTCAAATTGGTGAAACTTAATACTATTAAATAGGTCTAATCCTATAAAATGTGGCAAAGCCTTTGCCATGAGTTCCTGTTTGACATTTTTAGTTTTTACTGTTAATTTATCATCAGTGAGACAAGCTGTTTTAATTATTATTTCCATTCTTTTACAAATCATGACGACATCAGGAGATGGGTACAAAAGCCCACCTTTATCTTTAAATTTTATAAAATTATGTTTCTTCATATTTGTCGGCAAGTAGCGCACCAGCACATGTCTCACATTTAACAGTTTTTATTAAACTATGCACAACAAAGCCCGCAATATAAGAAATGGCCTGCGAGCCAAAATCCGACAAATCTTGGACAAGCATACTCATTTCTTCGTCAAATTGTGCCTGCTCGTATAGCTGATCAATATCATTATCAATACTTTCATCGGTATACCGTGGTTCAATGGTGATATTTATGTGTTGTACAGCGAATGAGCATGTTAAAAAAGATATTTTTTCAAGAGATGTGCAATTGCCTTGGTCTATATCCCTCAGTTCGGATTTAACTAACAATTTCTTATAAATAGCCTGAAATTGTCGGGCTGTGGGGTTAGTGTTACACCCACCATGAGCGCGAATGTGGCCAAACATTAGCTCTATGTGGTCTTGGCTTATTTTATAGGCTGGTAGATGCTGAAGTCTTTGTTCTTGTTCAATAAGATGAATATAAATACCTTTTATGCTTTGTATGCACACCAAAAAACCTATAAACCCAGTTTTTCTACCAGATTGCACTACTTTGGACCCATCTATTAACTGTAAGGAATTTATATAAGTTTCAGTTCTATCAAGAAATTCAAATGTGCGCAGTTTATTACCTGGAAAAAGTGGCTTTTTAAATTTAAGTTGCATCATATTTCTTGAATTTAAAATGTCGAAAAGATTATTAATAATTTTTAAAAAGTTAACAGTACCATTAACGGATTGAAATTTGGGCATGTTACGTTCAGCACAAAACATCAGGGCATCGGCAACACTCTCACTAAACAATTGGGACGCTAATCGCACTTTCATTTTTTGATTTTGGAAAAAGATATTACCTCGTCTTAATTTATTTGCTAAGTGCAAATTTTCATTTTCTTGAATTTCATTTAAATGTTTTAAATGGCACCATTTTATGTGTCTGCCTAGATCGTCGACTATAGTGCCATATGCTTCAAAAGCATTTCTTAATAATTTAAGCATATGACATGGATCGGGAAATATAAATATTGGTTTATTTGTAAGGGGATGATTAAAGGAAGATTTAATATTGTCTGTATTTAGTGAGCATCCGAGTTCTTTTGCCATTGAAATATTAGCTGGACAACCGTCAAATGTCAACGAAGTTACTTCAATACCAGTTTCTTCCAGCAATTCTAAACACTGCCTTACTAAGCTAGATCGCTGTTCTCCTGTAACGCCGGCTACAAGATATTCAGTTTCAACATTTTAAAATGTTCATTGTAGTACTCAGCAGAGCATGTAGTGACTGCTGCTCCGGTATCCAGCTCCCAGGTATGTATCTTCTTTTGTATTTGTAATTTAATGTTGAATTTATCATATTGATCATGTGTATTTTCTATTGGTATTTTATTTATTTCATATATTTCTTCTTCGCTTATTTCACTTTCTGAACTTTCCACTGTTAACTGTTTTTGATCTTTGAAGCAAACTGACTGTAGGTGTCCTTTAGTTTGACACTTCTTACAAAATAATTTGTATTGTAGGCGGCATGTATTAGCTTTGTGATTATCTTTCCCACATCTGTAGCAATTTACCTTTTCGTTATTTTTCTTAAAGTAATCCTTATTTTGTTTGTATTTCTTTTTATTGGATGTAATTTTATCATATTTATTTTTATTGTATGCCTTATTATTTTTCACTGTAATTTTCATTAATATTAGATCATGTACTCATGTCCCATTTGTCTGCTTTCAGCTTTGGAAGTTTCAATAGCTGTTGCAATTTTGACTATATCTTCCAACTTTGTGGTTGATGATTCCTGTAACAATCTTTCTTTTGTTTCAGATCAACGCAGACTTCGAATAAATTGCACACGCAGATGTGTGTCAAAAGTTGTATGTTTGCAATGGTAACTTTGTATCGTATCTTTAAAATTAATTAAATAATTCTAAATTTCGCTAAATATTCAAAGTTCAGAGCCAAAAACATTGTAAACAATATAAATTTGATGTAAAAGTGTTTGTGACTGATTCACAACTCAATCAACGGCAATAAATTGAACTGTCACCCGACGGTACAAAACGGAAAAAATTTGAAATCAACATCATTAAAACTGGGGAGTATTGTATTTATTTATGCTCATAAACATACACAACATAACATACACTGATCCTGCACACCGTTCAGTACATTGAGCAACGTCCACTACACATTTGGGCACCGTTATAATCTCACCTTGTTTGACTGATTGTGGAAGCAAAGTTGATGACAACAGCATTTGCCTCAGACTCATAAACACTTGTCACTGTACATTACTGTATATAACCGTATCTTTGTAGTTGTACCCCAATTTAATACTCACATAATATATTTAATTAACTCTGTTAAGTACTTAAATGATTTTACACTGTGAAGTTTAATTAGTTAAATCAAAAAATAAGATAAATAATTCCTCAAACTAATCATAATAAATTTATAAACAAGTTGATCTTGAAACAGTTCCCTAATAGTTAGTGTTTATTGCTTTTTCTTCGCTACTCAGTTTTCTGTATTTGCACTTCAGGGTCTGTGGAATCATGTCGGTAAACATGATGACTCGCAAGGCCTGTGCACGTGACTTGGAGGACAAACTCAGAAAGGCCCTACAAGATCTAAAGGCCACCCAAGTTCTTTGCGACCAACTGATGCAGGAACGTGAAGAAAGCGAGGTTGAAGTAAAAAACATAAATAATAGAAATAGTCAACTGAAGAAGGAGCTGGCTGAGCTTCACAACAATTACACTGAAGTCCTCGATCAGCGGGATCACCTACAGGAAGTGGTATCATCCTTCAACGATTGCAGTGACACCTATGAATCAGCTCTAACTCGCATTACTGGTCTAGAACTGAGCTTGAGTCAAGCTAACAACAAAATCAGCTGTCTAGAATTTGAAGCGAATTGTCACCAAACCAACAACACGTTGAGCCTCTATGATGAGCTGATCGGGAGTGATCCATGTTCTCAGCCGGCAAATTCTGTAGTTACTATTGACTTAACAAATGATAGCTCTGTTCATAGTAAAACAAACATCTTAATGACAAGCCATAATAAAATTAAGAAATATCTTAAATTAAATAAATTTATTAGGAAAACAAACTCAATAGTTAAAAAACAAAAATGTTTCTACAAAAATGTACAATTAAGAAAAGAGCATTTAAAAAACCTAAGGGAATGTAAAATTAAACTAAACCAATGTCAAAAATTATATGATACTGATACTGAGCGTTTGCTCTCTGACCTTGAGCACAAAGAGTATTGTCTTAGGGACCTAGTTTCTAAGTATGAGAATGCTCAGAAGGAAATAAATGAGCATATATTGGCGGCGACACACCTTGTTGACTTATGTAAGTACAATGAGGACCGTTTAACATCACTAACCAACAATCACACTTGTGATTGTGACCATTTGCCAGCTGGTGAGTTGCTTCCAGTATCTCCAAACGGTCAGAGTGCTGTTCAGGGTGTTAGTAATCAATTAAATCACATTTGTCCTCTAGTAAAAAAGACAGTTATTTTCTCAGATAAAATAGGGACTGACTTTGGCTCAATATTAAATAAACACTTAAATCACTCAGTAATAAATTATTGTATGCCAGGAGCATCCTACAAACAAATGATAGATAAAATTATACATTCAAAGTTTGATGATCAAACTATAATTATTATTCTAATTGGCCATGCTTTACATATTAGTAAAAAAGAGTTAATAAATAGTTTTAATTCTTTGATAAATTTAGATGTAATGAAAATTATGTTATGTGCTTTTCCATACTCATCTAACTACTCTGATACAGAGAATAATTATATTTGGCGTTTGAATAATCTCATGTACAATGTGACATGTCGTCATAGTGACGAATTTATTTATTTTGATTCTAACAAGTTTGTTAGTAATTTACATCTGACACAGGATACATTTTTTATTCCTAAAAAATGCAAGAAATTGATTGCTACTCTTGTAGCATATAATATTAATAGGTTAAGGGATGAAACAGTCTTAAATAGTAATACTACTATTAATACTGTGAATAGTTTTTTAAACATTTAGTTTCGACAACAGAGAAGCACAGGATTTCTATTATATTAATGCATCAGAATATTAATCGCTTCTTTGGCAAGATTCTTGATATTGATTTATTATTAGATAAAATGAAATTAGATGTTTTATGTTTCACTGAGACATGGCTTAAACCAGAAACCATGCTTTTTAATATCAAAAATTTTGTAGTTGCCAGTGTATTCAATAGGGTGTCCGCAGTAGGCGGTGGCTCAATTATTCTTTTGAATAATAATATTAAATTCAAAGAACGTAAGGATATTTGTAGCCTCTCAGTGGAACGCGTTTGTGAGGTGTCTTGTGCAGAGTTAGAAAGCTATATAATTGTTTGTGTGTATAGGCCACCAGCATCTAATTTTTCTTTGTTCTCTTCTACATTGGAAGATATTCTCCGCAAATTATTTAATTCTAATAAGTCAATAGTTTTATGCGGCGATTTTAATATTGATATTCTTACTAACTCATCTGAAAAAAGTAATTTTGTTGCTTTGTTTCAATCATTTAACCTACATTTGTTGTTTAATGAGCCAACACGGTCAACGGCCACTTCGTCTACTTGCATAGATAATATAATAAGTAATAGCAGTATATTAGGTAAATCAATCATAAGTGGTGTTCGCTCTGATCATATGGCTCAGATTGTCGAATTGCCGTATAAATTTCAAGTTTCTAAGGTAATTGAAGAAATTAGACCTATTACAAAGGCAAGATTAGACAATTTTAGCACAAATTTAGAATATAAACTCAATAGTAAGATATATAATAATAGTAATGAGCCCAATGTCTTGTATGATGAATTATTATCTACTATTTGCGATGACTAATAAAGCCTGTCCTATCAAAAAAGTGAAGGTAAATAGTAAACTGGAATTTAGTGACTTGGCTACTAAGGGAATCCGAAAAAGTAGGGATAAGATGTATGAACTTTACCAATTAAGATCATCCACTTGCGACGAGAAATTCCATAACTATGTTAGAAATTTTTCCAAATTATTTAAATTAGTGTGTATTCATGCAAAATCTATATACTTGAGTAACAAAATAGGAAAAGCATCTAATAAAATTAAGGCAGTATGGAATGTTATAAATACGGAATCAGGAAAAATAAAATGTAAAAACGAACAGTTAACGTTAAAAATTAATGATGAAATTGTATCGGATAAATTAGAAGTAGAAAACAACTGAAAGTCTCAACTCGTGCCCTGATGAGGCTGGAGCGTTACTTAAGCAACATAGTCGTAAATCATTTCCCAGTTTTAAATTTAATTACGTTACTGCTAATGATATTATAAAGTTATTTAATACTCTCAATTTAAAAAGCACCGAAGACTTATGGGGATTGTCGGTAACGATTTTAAAATCGATAATAACAGTAATTGCACCTATTTTGTCGAATATTTTTAATGAATGCATTGATCAGGGTACTTTTCCTGATCTAATGAAGTATAGTAAAATAGTCCCAATTTTTAAATCTGGCTGTAAAGATAATCCTTCTGATTATAGACCAGTATCCGTACTCCCAGCACTTAGCAAAATCTTTGAAAAACTGTTGCTTAATCAAATGTTAGGTCATTTCAATAAACATGAGATATTACATAGTCATCAGTTCGGTTTCACGAAGGGGAGATCCACATCAGATGCGGCAGCAAAATTATTGAAAAACATCTATGAAGCCTGGGAAAATTCGCAGGATGCCATTGGTATTTTTTGTGATCTATCCAAGGCCTTTGACTGCGTTGACCACAGTACTCTGCTCCTAAAGCTTAACTATTATGGTATTCGTGGAACTGCTCATGATCTTGTTTTGTCTTATTTAAGTAATCGCCAACAAAAAGTAGAAATTAGTGGTACGACATCCAAGGGCTCCCTAGTCAAAATGGGGGTACCCCAGGGTTCGATACTAGGGCTTTTTCTGTTTCTAGTTTATATTAATGATTTACCCTCTGTTGTAATTGGTCTCTCAGATATCGTCCTGTTTGCTGACGATACTTCATTAATTTTCAAAGTAGATAGAAAAGACAAAGAACTTATTAAAGTGAATGATACTTTGTCACTAGTCTCCAAATGGTTTGCTGTTAACAATCTTTTACTAAATTCTAAGAAAACTAAATGTTTAAGATTCTCTCTTCCAAATGTAGCGCAAGTAGACAGCCAGATATTAATAGATGGCAGCAGTTTGGAATTAGTCGATAAAACTGTATTTCTGGGCATCACATTAGATAATAAACTACAATGGGGTCCTCATGTAGAATCTTTGACTGGTAAATTAAGTTCTGCTGCATTTGCTGTTAGAAAAATCAGACAGTTGACGAATGTCGAGACGGCCAAATTAGTTTATTTTGCATATTTTCATAGTTTTTTATCGTATGGCGTTTTACTGTGGGGAGCTGCAGCAGATATAGAATCTATATTTATATTACAAAAAAGAGCAATTCGTGCCATTTATAATATGAGTCCTCGTGAATCGTTAAGGGAATTATTTAAAGATATAAACGTTATGACTTTACCTTCACTATACATATATGAAAATATAATGTTCATACGTAAAAATATAGAATTGTTTAAATCAAAAATGGAGGTACATAATATCAATACAAGACAAAAAGATAAATTAGTTGTTCCGTATTTTAGATTAGCCAAAGTTAAAAAGTCATTTCTTGGAAGTAGTGTACGCTTTTATAATAAATTACCTGTCTCAGTTACCAAGATGACTGATTTCAAATTCAAATCTCACATTAAGAAAGTTTTGAAAGAAAAAGCCTATTACAAGGTAGCTCATTACATTGAAGATAAAGATGTCTGGAAATAGCTGCACTCTGCACAAGTGCACCTTGTTCATACTTGTAAAGAAGCCAGTACTTAGTATTTTAGAGATACTATATATATTTTTTTTTTTATAAATTTGAACTTGTTCAGGTTATTATTTTTTATTTATTTTTCTTGTTGTTTTTTTTTCATCTTTTGTGTTTATGTGTATTATATTTCTTTAAAAATTGTTAAAAATTTAATGGAAAAAAAGCCAACATTGTCAGATTGTCCAAAAAAAAAAACAAAATATATAAAAAATGTAACCTTGCTGAGTTTCTTGCCGGTTCTTCTCAGTTGAAGGCGACTTCCGAATCGGTGGTAACTTCAGTAGTTTCGACGTTCATAAGTGCCCTCTTAGGGCCTAAACTGAATAAATGGCTTTGACTTTGACTTTGACTAACATATGAAGTTACACTTTCCCCCAATTTCTTTTAGGCCAGCTATGTAATTTGCCAATGACTCATGTTCATTTTGAACTCTTAAACAGAATTTATGCTGTTGAGCAACCTCTCCAGGTTCTGGTTGAATGTGATTTTTGAGTATCTGTACTAATTCTTCATATGTTTTTGTTTCCGGTGTAGCCGGTGCTGAAATATTTTTCACTATTTGATAGTATTTTGGACCAATGCAGTGTAGAAATATTTGAACTTTATTTAAAGGATCTGTAACTCCTTTGAGACTCACGTAGTTGTCCAGTCTTTGGACATAACTATCAAACGATTCATTTAATTCTTCATATGCCTGTAGGTGTATGCCACTAATTATACTGTGCGATGAACTTGCTGGTTTTAAACTTTGTTCTATGGATTCTTGTTGCACTTGTATGCCGCGCAACGTCTCCACCAGTTGAGACATTAATTGTCCCAATTGTTTTTCCATTTTGCAATGTAGTAAGGAAAAAGGTTATGTATAGGATAAAAAAGGAATTTGTGAAGCGGGCTATCATCACAGGTAATCGGAGGCCCCTGGAGCAAGGAATTAAAGTACCAAGGAACACTATGAAAACAGTAGGTATGGGTTCACGACCACGTTTTTCACATTTTCACTTTTTTAAGCATTTTACCGCACTATTTACTTGAAAATCACGATCCTCGTCGCCAATCTGTTGTGTATGTAGTAATTAATAACTTAAGCGTGGTATAATATTTTTTAATAAAACAATGTAATCTTAGGCGTACATGACAAAATCATAGAAGGAAGGGAAGTCTACAATCATAGTCAAGATGGCGTCGAAGGCGTATTCCCTTTATGTGCATTGTGGGCGCGTTCCATCCAGTGTCGTATTGGTTGGTACGTAACATAAACTATGATAAAAGTAATAAAGAATTGATTAATGTTTGAAGTTATTTTCAGACATGGCAAGATATAAAGTCAAAAACAAAGTGCGATTAATTAATAGGGCTGGTACACTAGTATTAAGTGATCTGTGAATAGGGCACGGAATCCAACTGGAGGTGGACCTCCTGTGCCACCACTCTCCGAAGAAGAAACAATAGTACTGAGAACTATTAGTGAAGCTGCTCTTGTAGGCCACCAAGACTCACAAGAGTCAGCAGTAGAATTTTTAGGTAAGTGTATAATTTTGTGTAGTTAAGTATTTAATATTACATTAATTTTGTCTGCTGGATAAATAAATTCATTAACTATTTTATACACTACACCACAAAAATATTAATATCTGCAGCTGAAATAAGTACCCCTGCCATGGAGGAAAGACATTTTGAGCCAACAGAAAATCGGATTCTGGATGAGGCTATACAAAATATTATTCATTCAGGTAACAATAATATGTGGATAATCTTCAACTTTACCTCTCCACTTCTGCTTGGGCTGATATACAACAAAAAATATTTTTTATTGACTGTAATCTTGTAGGAAAGTTAAGTTATTATAGTTTTGGCTAGCTCTTAACATAATTCAATTTATATTTCAGAAAATCGAGAGAACACAAGCCAATAGAAGATTGCAACAAAGCTTAGACATAGCTACAGCTTTGGAGAAAACTTTAAAAGAAAAAAATGAATTAAAAAAAGAATTTTATAAAAGTAATATATTGCTGAAATGCGTCGGCAAACTGATGCATTATTATTAATTGCTGGTAACCTTGCACACCCTTAAATAATTTCTAACCCTTTTTAATATTAAAAACCTATTTACTGTGATTTTTTGGTTTTACTTTTATTATAGTTTAGTTATTTATCTTGTCTGACTAGGTTGTTGATTTGTAATAGGTATTTTTCTACTTAGAGGTGTTTAATTAAAAGGCTGTTTCCTATTATTATGTTTTATGATTGTCCTAATTAGTAGTAAGGCTGGTTTTAGTATCACGCGGACCGTCAGTACGGATCTCTCCGCGCATACCGATCCGCACTGATGGTCCGCGTTGTTGTTTAGTGTTGTTTTAGTGTCGCCCTGACTACCGTGGTGTACAGACCGCGCAATGCATCTATTGTGGCGGGTGTTATTGGTTATTTCCCTATATTACTCAAGAAAAAAAATTCAAAGAAGGAGACTGCATGTACACCCTTTAATAGAGCAGAGAGCCGTCGCGGGAGAATTCGTCACATTATACGGCAGTTTGAGGGCTGACGAAACAAAGTTCTTCAACTACTTTCGTATGTCGACTAGAAGTTTTGACGAACTACTGTCAAAGACAAAAAATAAACTGGTTTATTGCAGCTTACGACGCCTGCCTATACCACCGATTGAACGCCTGATGGTTACTTTGAGGTAAGAATAAAAAATCATTTCTCTAAGTAATATAATATTTATTTATTTGTGCTTGAGTTCAGAAAAAAAATAGATTTTAAAGTTCAGTAAAAAAGTTAATTATAACGATTATTATCTGAGCGATACTCTGCTGTTTGATAACCTGTTGTAGTTTCATACACATAGTCGTATTCTGACGATGCGCCAGCAGCATAAGTATTATATCTTGGTGAAAATCTTGAGGTAGATGAAGAGCTACTGGGCCTATTTCGCATATTTTTAATTGCCGTTGCCTCGCGCAGCAGTCTTGCCCGAAACTCTAACTTCTCTTCAATATCAAAATCGCGTAAAATTGGACCCAACGAGGAAAAAAAAGCCAGGTCATCAGAGGCAAGATCATGTGTCTGGTTAGACAGCAAAGTCAATAACTCGCGTTCAAACGATGAACTTTCTTGATTTGTTTGTCGTGGTCTATTTTTTCTTTTTTGGGTCCATGGATTTTGTGATCCGTGATTACTTGCACGCTGTGTATTTTCTGAAGTCACTGTGTTTTCTGGTGATGCTGATATGATATGATGAGATGAAATATTTTCTAGAGATTCTGTATTTTCTGGAGACGTTACGTTTTCTGGAGATGCTTCATTAACTGGGGGCGATGATATCATTGACTCATCAAAATCATTGTCAGTCGAAGGGTTTAGGAACATAAGTTCATCATAGTAAATATACTTTTTGAACTTCTTAGCAGAACTTCTAGATGGTTGATTTTTCATTGAAGCCTTTGTTTTGAAGAATGCATCTCTGGCTGTTCTCCATCTTTGCTGAAGTAGTTTAACTGTAATGATACAAACATTTTTTTTTTTAGATTCCTGGCTACGGGTAGAACATTTACAGACTTGCACTATTCATTCAGGATGGGAATTGCAACAATAAGTAAAATCGTGAACGAAGTGTGTATGGTAATATGAAAACACTACACGATGAATGCATACCAACAAGAACCTCTGATATGTGGTAAGATATAAGTGATGGATTTCTAAAAAATGCCAATTTTCCAAATTGCATAGGAGCTCTTGACGGCAAACATATACGAATAGTAAATCCAGCTGGTGGTGGCTCAATGTTCTACAACTATAAGAATTTTTATTCCATAGTCCTGTTAGCTATGTGTGATGCAAACTATTGTTTTATGTACATAAACGTGGGATCATATGGCAAAAATTCCGACTCGTCTATATTTCGAGACAGTACACTCTTCAGAAACTTGGAAAATAACGATCTCAATGTTCCAGAATGTTCCATTCAACATTTGGTATAATGTCAAACAAGTTCAGAGTCTTTCATACACCTATTAATGCAGGTTTCAATGTTGCAAAGAACATTGTAAAAGCATGCTGCGTGTTGAATAATTTTATAAGAGTTCGCGACGGTTATAGTATTGAAGATACACTGACAATTGAGGGTATGGCAGATATGTCAAATAATTTACCTAGAACCAGGTCCGGAAACGCTTTGCGAGACCATTTTGCAGAGTACTTTTTAAGCCCAGCCGGCAGGGTGCCACGGCAAGACTCGCGTATTTTTTAATTGTTTTATTATTATATAATATTTCATGCATTAAATACTTATGTAACTACATACTACTTTTTAAAGATTAAATACAATAAAACAGAACACAAGTACTTACCATTTTGTTTTCTTTCGTTTTGTTCTGTAATATTTTCAAAGATGACGTCGGCAACGTCCTCCCAAGCTTTATTTTTCGCGTCTTTGTTTTTGTATAAAGGATCAGAGGCATCCCACAGACATTTTCTCAAACGAACTTCATCGATCACTCGACTCGTGTCAATATTCGCCATGACTGATGTCGATTGTACTGCGCTGACGCGTGCGCTCCGCACGATACTAAAACGATCACTGCAGGTAGAGGCGCGCGAGCAGCCGTCCGCGCGGATGGCTCCGCGGCACGGACGCGCCATGCGGACGGCTGCGGAGCTGTCCGCGCGGAGTCCGTACGGACCCGTCCGCATTACTCTAAAACGCTCCTTATACAGATCGGTGTGTGCGGAGAGATCCGTACTGACGGTCCGCGTGACACTAAAATCAGCCTAAGTAATATAATAAGAGATATTTTCAGACATAGTCAATAATAGCCAAAAGTTATTTTGATTAGGTACCTAAATACTTACCACCTTCGGCCACATCATCACCTACAATAGTGAGATTGTAGTCAAACACAAGCCTATACAAAGAAAAAAATGTTTTAAAAGACTGTTACATTTTTTAAGCTTATTGTTTTCTAGTAATGCCTTGTTGATTAGTAGATATCTTAGACATGTAGGTATAATTAAAAGACTGTTGCCTACTGTGATTTTACTAGGCTATATTGATTAGTAGTTACTACAGGTGTGTTATAAAAATACTGTTTTGTTTTGTAGCAGTATGTAGGTAATTCGTAATAAAAGATTTATTCTCGTGATAAAAGTTGGTTTTATTCAGCATTTTGATTTAATTTATAATCAGGTAACATACCTACACATTTTTTATAGATTTACCTATAATATTATTATTACAAAGTACTTATCTACATTTAAATAGTTATGGACTAAAATAGCTTTGTACAATATTTTGTTGCTTGTTGCGCCCTTGTAGTAGCATTAAATTTGTCCTGCTGCTATGTCTCCAACAAGAGAATCCCCCGATACTAATGAAGGTATCATGCCCAGTTGCTCCTCATCAAATTCTGCTATATTTGGTTCTTCTAAATTCTTACCAATGCACATGTTGTGTAGCACAGTGCATGCATTTATAATTTTTGGTGCTTTAATAGGTACATAATGCAGTACCCTATCTTTGATAAGGCATCGAAAGCGTCCCTTTTATACACCATTGCATCTTTCTATGGTGCATCGAGCTTTTTTAAATACTTCATTGTACCTATACTCAGAGGAGTTTTCAGTAGGTTTTGAAAAGGGCGTCTGTCGGAGTAAATGTAACGCAAGACATATAATTTATTTTTAAGCTGTACTTCACCAGCATCAAATGTTGTAACATCTCAAGAGATAGCCGGTTTTGAAGCTTATTTTTGATAATCGAATAAATGGAGAAAGCTCTTTCCACTGTAGCATTTGATAGCGGCATTGACAATACACCCAAAGCAAATTTAGAGATGGCAGCGAACCTCTTATTTCCTCCCGCATCAAAATCGTTATTAACCTCGGCCCAAAATGATACGCTGGACAACGTATTCCTCCATTCTTTGTGATGCAAATTGTGCCATTCGGATTCTGCTTCAGTCTTATTACCATAAACCTCCTCTCTTTGGAACATTTGCAGAAAAAGTGTTAGAGTAGGTTTCGCTTGCGAGGTGGCAATTTGTGGGGTCAGCATTGATACCGACTTCAATATATGAATGTGCTCAGGAGTTCTACTTTGCACCTCTGAGCACAAAGTGACCATAACGTTTTTGCAACGGTCACGAAGCTCACACGCTTCATTCTCATTTATTTCACGCAACAGGGTCTCGGTGTCATGTCCAAGGTTAATAGCACTTGTATGCATTAAATATTGCCTGAAGTCAAATGTTATTAAATCTTTGTCACTCACTTTCTCAAGTTGTGAGGGTACAACTAGTTTTTGTAGCAATCCTCTCAATAACAACAATCAATAACTTGTTTTGTATACGTTTGTAATAAATAAAATAAAATAACAAATAAACGTCCTCCAGTAATTTAACAGATTCTACATTTTCATTCTGAAATAACATGTTGAGACTGGTAACGGGTTTCAGTCGTTCTTTCAAAAAATTAAGATAGCATTTGAATACAGGACATTTCATTATATCATGTATTTTTTCTGCCATGTAACATTTGTCTTCTCTCTTAGAGAGTAAGAACAATAGTTTCAATTCTTCCCATTGATTAAGGATTGTAGTAATGGCTTTGTATCGTGCTAACCAACGAGTTCCGCAGAAACCTGCAATTTTCTTTGGATTCCTACTATTATTCATTGTTTCGTATAGATCCCTATATGCATCCAGACGTTTGGAACTGTAGGCAAACCAGTTATGTGTTTCATGTATCAGAAACTCAAGTTGACGTGGTAGAGTTGCCGCCGCCTTTTCTGCACATAAATGCAAGGAGTGACTTGTACATTTTATCACTATCAGATCAAGTAACCTTTGCTTCAAAAGAGCGGCAAGGGAATGATTTCTTCCTATCATGACATTAGTTCCATCTAAACCAATGCCAACTAACATTTCGACACGAAGTCCATCTTCTTGCAGAGTGGAGAAATTTAAATTGTAAAGAGACGTAGCATCGCAAACTGTAACTTTGACTATTCTATAATAGGTTGTAACCAAATCATTCTTCTTTGAAAAAAAGCGAATCATCATACATAATACCTTTGTGGTAGTTATATCAGTAGTCTCATCAACAATTATGGAATAAGGAGAGTTTCCGATTTCTTCCAGTAGATCATGAAACATACATGGACCCAGAACATTTTTTATTAACATTGTGCATTTAGTTCTATATTATTTAAAATTTCGGACTTGGTGTCAAGTTTGGGGAGCATTTCACCCAAATGGTCAACATTTGTTGTTGAAGAATGTTCGACAATGTATGCGGCTATCTTTTATTCGGCAATTTTCCTTCCTATTACCTTTTGAAATGTGATTTGTTTACATGATTTTGCTGTCTTATTAAGGCTCCAGTCTCCCTAAAATCAGCGTTCTTGCGGAATTTATCAGGAAAGAAATATCGTTTTTTAGTCATCAGAAAAGCAATAAATGAAATATATTTTACGTTATTTTAAAGTGTGAGATTTGAAGTTTCCAATACATATTTTATTTTTTAATTTGACGCCACTTTTATTAGCTTTGTGAGGCTTTAAACATACCTCTATTTACGTTCCACGCGTAGAGGGTCTCATTCATGCACACGCCACGAAAAAAATATAACAAAAACAAGAAATGTATTCAGATTACATTTGTTGGCAAATCCTCTACAATAATCTTATCTAGTTACTTTTTTCAAAATCGTCTCAATTTCTTATTTAAACTGCTTTAAAAAGTTATAAATTTCTGAATTTGACCCTTGCAACATATATTTTTTTCTATTACAAAGTAATGGTTTAGAGAAATCACACTTTAACCACTCCGAAAGCAACTACTTATCTGTCGAATAAAAAATATATGCATTCAAAAAATCATTTGAAATAAATTTACCGAGACTAAACATATAACACAACGAACGCTGTCAATTCCCAGCGGAATTGAATGGAATTTTGATGCGTTTTATGTTTTATTTTCCTGGTGCAGTAGATTCTGTATGAGCAGGAAGTTGATGATTAAAGTGCACAAGTACAGCCACTATCTATGACGGAATCTAGTGAAATTACATTTAAATAATTACTGAGTGCTTAGTGTGAGTTACACGGGCTTCGTAAAGTTACTTCAACATAGCGTCAAACGAGTAAACGTAAAACACAGCGAGAATCGAAGACAAGCGAGTGTGAGTTACAATGTATGTAAACCATTCGATTTGAGTTTTCTCACCGAGAATGGAGTAAATTATTTTTCTTAATTTGATAACACGTTCGCGACGTGAGATAACCCAACCAAATTAAAGGGTAATATTGCTATATAATGATCATAATAAAGCAGCTGTCTATCAAAATTGTAGTGATTATAGTATAGTATGTCATGTTTGTTTCTTTTGTAATTTAATGGAAAACGTATTACATATTTGAAATAAAGGTTAGTGGATGTTAAGACGCAACCTTATTATAGGTTTTGTCGCTATGATATGTTGGTTGCTTAGCAATGTTGTTTACTTCATGTCTTGTCACTATTGAGAAAAATATTTATTCTGTTTGTTATAAGCTATTGAATCGTATATTTCATATATAATGAGGACAAGTGCATCCCAATTTGATCTCATGGTGACATATATGGAACAGTAAGTGTAATTAATCTACTATTTTTTGTATGAACTTTTGTTGTATTTTGTAACTGCTTGTAGAGGAGGCCCATGCCAAGAGGCACACTGAACTGAGACATTCTGTAAAGCATCACAATATTTTTAGACAACTACCAGAATAAAATGCTTAATGATTGATTGATATTCCTTTTTAGGCATGGAGATCTCACCAAACCAAGTAACACTGCTAGAGGTAGATTAACGACGATGAATCATTGGGAGGATCTAACAAATTTATTAAACAGTGATGGCAGTGGTTCAACTAAAGATACTGAGAGATGGAAAAGGGTTCGTCCGAAGTTTATCCTCACAGAATTTGTTTGCTTGATACTGGTTCATGTCAATCAATTTTGTAATGTTTCCTCTCTTGCATTATTTTTAAGGTTTGGAGTGATAAAGTAAAGGCAATACAAAAAAAAAGGCTGCTCGTCTTCATAGAGCATCTATTGGTACTGGTGGTGGTCCTGCTTGTTTCGCTAAATTGACAGACTTAGAGCATAGAGTTTTAAGCCTAATTGGTGTGCAAGTAGCTACAGGCTTGGCAGTTGATGAGGCTGGATTGTCTCAGGTTATAGTAATTATGAAAGATTAATATTTATATTAGATTAAAGCTTAGTATGTTATCATTTAGAATTACAATAACTACCAATATCTTCTTCTGTATCCTCAATGCCTAAATCGATAATTATGTTGTGTAATACACAGCAAGCCAGAATAATCTTGGCACATTTCAATGGCTTGTAATGCAGTACTCTATCTTTATGCAGACAACGCCACCGATTTTTAAGTCTTGAGAATGTGTTTTCAATCACTACTCTAGCTCTCATGTGTTTTTCATTAAAGTTTGCTTCTGGTGTGCCAGAAGTAGCATTTAAAATTGGTGTCATCAGCCATGGACGCTGAGGATACCCAGAGTCTCCTAGAATAAAAATATATTTTATGACATCAATTTATTGTAAAATTTACCTAAAATAATTCATCTTCCCATAAATTATGTTGTGGATTCCTTACCTAAAAGCCAGACCACTTCGCCACTTTGGTGCAAGGATTGTATGTACGTGTTCATATCACTGTTTTCCCATATAAAGGGATCATGATTTGCACCACCGAACTTGGGATTAACGTTTAAAATTCTGTATTGATCATCACAAACCTTAAAAGAAAACATTTATTTTATTGTTACATTTTAAATCTTATTATCCCATCAGTAATAATAACAGTAAGTCTTCATATTTACCATTTGCACATTAAGTGAATGATAGTGTTTGCGGCTAATGACATGTATTCTGCTTCAGTACTTGATAATGCTATTGTCGGTTGCCTTTTAGAGCACCAACTTATGGCTGCACCCTGAAAGAGAAATACATATCCTGTGCAGGATCTTCGATCATCAGAGTGACTGGCCCAATCTGCATCACAATATCCAGTTATATTTTGTTCATCACTTATGAATGTTAATTTGTAGTTTATTGTTGCTTTCAAATATCTCAAAATTCATTTTAAAGCTGACCAGTGCTGAGCAGTGGGCTGACTGTTGTATCGGCTTAATGAATTTACAATGTAGGCTATATCCGGCCTTGTGCCTTGCGATAAATATATCAAACAACCAATAGCTTCATGATAAGGTATATTTCTTAGTATTTCAGTTTCGTTTTGAGCTTTCTTTAACTGTATATCAGCTTCACTAGGTGTTAACATAGGCTTACTGTCATTCATACCAAAACGACTGAGGATTTTTTTTATGTAAATAGACTGATCAAGAGATATTTTCTTACTACTTTCTTTTGTAATCCTGAAACCTATACATTGTTTTGCTTCACCCATATCTTTCATATGAAATTTTTCTTTCAATTTGTCCTTTATTAATTTTGCTGTGTTTTCATTGTTAAATAAAAAAAGTAAATCATCTACATAGACAGTAATAAATAATAAGTCGGTTTTGTTAACAATCCTATAGTAAATACATGGATCTATCTTCGACTGGAACATACCTATTTCTAATAAAGCATTGTTTAGTTTTAGATTCCACTGTCTACTGGCTTGTTTAAGGCCATAAATGGCTTTGTTTAAACGGCATACCTTTTGTCCCTGTTCAAATGATGGTACTTGTGACATATATATTTCTTCATCAATGTCACCTTGCAAGAAGGCTGTTACAGCATCCATTTGATGGATTTGTAAATTATATTTTGCTGCTAGTCCAATTAAATATCTAATTGACGAATAACGGACGACTGGTGCATATATCTCATTGTAATCTATTCCTTTTTTTTGTTGATAGCCTTTAATAACAAGCCTAGCTTTGTAGCGTTCGACATTTCCATTTCCATCCAACTTCTTTTTAAACACCCATTTACAAGGTATTATTTTCTTGTTAGCCGGTTTATCTACCAACGACCATGTGTTATTTTTCATCAGGGACTGATATTCCTCATTCATCGCCTGTTTCCACTCATTTGCATTGTTGCTGTTAACAGCTTCATTAACATCTTGTGGATCACTGTTTAATAAACTTGATGTTGTTTCAACATTCATGCAAATATATGATGTGGGGTTTGGTTCACATTCCTCTAAATGCCGGCGTGGACGAAGATTTATCTGCCTTGTCGGAACATCATCAATGGTTTCATCTGGTAGGTATGTCACATCTCCATTGTCAATATCAGGGGAACTGGAACCTGAGGCATCTGAAATGGAGATTGGCGTTCTTGGTGTAGAAAATCCATTTTCTTGATCATCATCATCATCATCCTCATTAGAACTCTGTGTTGTTAAAGGTAAGTCAGTTTTATTTTCTATGTTTTTAATTTTTACATTTGTACCTTTATACATATTTTCATTATTAATTTTTTTTTCTATTTCAGGTGCGGTAGCGGAAACCATTTTTCTCTTTATGCCTGCTTCCAGGAATACTACATCTCTACTCATGACGGCTTTTCTACTTTTAGGATCAATAAATCTATAACCTTTGGTACAATCAGAATAACCAACAAAAATTAACTCACAAGATTTGGCATCTAACTTCTGCCTTTTTTCTTTGGGTATGTGTACCATAGCTTTACATCCAAATATTTTCATATAACTTAAATCTGGTTTGTCTCCGGTCCATGCTTCTTCAGGTGTGGTATAAGAGAGTGCTCGAGTGGGTGAACGGTTAATTATGTGTGCAGCTGTTGCCACCGCTTCAGCCCAGAAGTCTGTCTGTAATTCAGCATTAAACAACATACATTTAGCACGTTCAATGAGTGTACGGTTCATTCGTTCACTCAGACCATTTTGTTCCGGAGTATATGGGTTAGATGTTTGGTGCAGTATTCCATTTTTCTTTAAAAATATATCAAATTTCTTATTAATATATTCTTTACCATTATCGCTTCGCAACTTTTTAATTTTTTTATTTAATTGATTTTCAACACGATTTTTAAATTCAAGAAATTTATCAAATACCTCTGCTTTACTTTTTATAAAATACACAAATACTTTTCGGGAGTAATCATCAGTGAAAGTTGCAAAATACCTTGCACCTCCAATCGATGTGGTTTGCATTGGACCACATACATCTGTGTGAATCAGTTCTAGCAATTCCTTTGCCCTGGAGCCGTCACTTGAAAAAGGTTGCCTGGTTTGTTTGCCCTCTAAACATGGTATGCACACACAACTTTGTTTCGGCACTGATAAAGTTACACCAGTAGTACAGTTTGGTATTTTCTCGACATCATTTAAGTTTAAGTGCCCCATACGTTGATGCCATAAGTAGGTATCGGTCTCTGCTTTTGCTGCCATTGCACGGATCTGACTACAGTCTATATTTAGTCTATAGGTATCATTAATAAGATTAGCATGTGTCACTTTTATGTCATCTTGATTATATATTACACATCCATTTTTATTAAATACTACTTTACAGCCAGCTTTTATCATTTTGCTTACAGATAACAGATTAGTTGATAATTCTGGTACATACAATACATTTCTCACCTGTATAGACTTGCTGATGCTATCATCGGTTGGTACCTGTATTGTTACATTGCCACAGCTCTCAACATGTAACACCTTGTTATCAGCAATTCTTATATTTTGAACAGGAGCAGAAGTCTCATCCTGTAGCCATTCCCTGTGCATTGTCATGTGAGTTGATGCACCGGAATCAACATACCAGTTCATAGAATCAAGCATGGCTGAAAAAGCAGCTAAAAAAACATTATTTGAGTTCTTGTTTTCAGTTTTATTCTTTTTGTACCAACAGTTTTTACTATAGTGTCCATATTTATTGCATTGAAAACATCTGGGACCTTTTGATTTTGACTGAGACTGGTTATTAGCTTTGACATGGTTTGATTTTGAATTTGTGTAAAAAGCTGTAGTGTCTGGTGTTCTGACTTCTTGTAATAATTTAGTTTTAATCAGGTCGGCACTAATTTTTACACCTGAACTCTCAATACCCATTATCATAGGCTTGTAAATGTCCGGCAAGCCAGCTAACATTAACGTCCCCAGCCATTCATCATCCACTGCAAATTTTATGTTTCTCAGTTTGTGAGCCGATGACATTATTTTGTTAACATAATCTTCGACACTTGTACTTGTCTCTAATGTTAATAAGGTCTTTTAATAAACCAACCTTGCGGAGTAGCCCTGAGTCTTGGAATGCTCGTGACAAATTATTCCATACCTCATTTGCTGATGTTGCATCTTGTATATGTACGTATAAAATTGGATCAACTAGTAATATTAACTTCGACTTCGCCTTCAAATCCTTTTTTGAATCCGTTTCCGTGGGGTCTTTTACAACAATATCCCATAAATCTTCGTGCTGAAGATAAGATTTTAACGCGAAACTCCATGTAGTCCAATTATCACGGCCTGTAAGCTTTCCGATCGACATCATTGAGCTGTTTGAATTCATTTATGTATGCAAGTACCTAAAAAAAAACCGGTGACCACGTTTTCCTTTTTCAGGTTATGTCTACTAAACTTAATTACTTATTAACTTGCAAAATAACTAGATCAGGCAGGTTCTGGGCCCATAACCTGATGAAATAAATGTAAATACTTGACTGAAAACGTTATTTATTAGGAAATGAATTTAATTACATTAGAGATAGTAACGACGCGTGAGCGAGCACAGAGCAGAGAGAATGCAGTTAGTGTTGCCATATGCTGGAGACGTTTGCGTTCATTCTATCAATATCAGATAACTTCATAGGTTTTTTACAAATAGACTGTAGGTACTCTACCGTTGACTAACTGCCTGTCGAGCTGCTGTAGTATTAGGGAATTTTATATATTTATTCATCATGTTTCTGTGTGTCAGTGCCTGGGTGACTTCTTGTATGTACACACTGCACATTTTTTGTGAGATGTGTTTTGCAACTCCTATAGGCCTTTGATAGGACCCAGTGGCGAAAAAGAATAGAGCGGTGAGCACCTATAAATAAAAAACAGAAAAGAAACCTAAACACATGCATAGTAAGTGGTTTATACAAAATTTAACAACTAAGATTTGATACATACTTTTAGTTCCAAGGAAACGCGTTGAGACGATTTTAGATTTGTCAATCGCCTTAGCTGTTTGCACAAGAACTTAAATTCTTTCTTGGAATAGCGATATCTAGCCCTAAATTGCCGCTCCGTTATGTCTTCCAACGTATTGATAGCATTTCGAGCACTTGCTTCAACACTGGCGTTGTAATTGCGGTTGTCTTGTGCTGTTGCCGTCGCAAGCATCCTCCAAGCGAAAAAAGACCGCGCTGCCATAATGTTCTTTTCTGTCTCGTTAGTAAAATTAATATCACGCTATTTTCACTGAGAAAATCTAAGTGACAACTTTTCAATGGCGTTAACCGTCAAGTTTACTATTTTACTGTCAAAAGTAGTCAAAATTGCAACTCGCACTCGCGATATGTTTGAATCAACCAATCACGTGCGTTATCGTTCATACTTTACGAATATACGCGAGGTTCGATGGTCGTTGATTATGGTGTAAAAAACTCGCACTCGCAAATTTTATTTCCCATTACCGTCCGTAGATGGCGCTGTTTCGATTCCATACAAATCGTAGTTTACTTTAACACGATCGACTAGTTAGAAAAACTCGCACTAGGTACTCTGATGGGCTTGGGCATGCATCACACTGTGTGTTTTCTCAGTGCAGTGGTACTAGTCTGCGCCACATATCAGACTCATTAAGAGCTTCAGTACTCAGTTCATTTAACAAAATAATAGTCATGTTTGCCAAGAACATTTTGTTTGGCAATGATTGGCATATTATTCTGGAAGTGGAGATACCTCATTAAGGGATAAAATAAAATCAAGATGTATCAAGAAAACAATATTATGTTTATATTTTAATAGAAAATATTATATGTGGTAGGGAAGGAATAGCAGAATATTGCTGTAATTGTTAGTTGAACAATAGGATGTTGTGCGCATATTATGACATTGGTGTGGTACCTTGGATGGATAGGCTAGGTTGTAACAGGATGTATCTGCTCCAGCAGAGTTTTTAGATGATGTGATTGTAAGGGAGGATTTTGATGAAGAAAAAAAAAAACATGAATAAGTTGGTTTTATTTAATTTCCCTTTTCTTTAACATCAGCACTTAATTACCTTGGATGGGCTATGTTCCAACAGAATATATCTGCTCCAGCAGAGTGATTACTCTACTGTTTTCAATCAGCTCCAGTAAAGCTTTAGTCTCCTCTTTCGATAGGGGCCTGCCTTTTATCTAAAAGAGAAAAAAAAATTGCAACTACACCAATGCACGGTAAACGGTAATTGGATTGCCGAGATTAGTTATTGATACGCAGATTGGAGATCGGTCCATAGATGTAAATCGGTCCGAGATTGAGATCAATCAAGGATTGAGGATTGCTTATTAATCAGCAGAGCTAGGAAAACAGTTGAATGTGCGTTTGGGATGATGACAGAAAAAAATCCTGTCATGAACAATGCAATACGATGTAGATCAGTAGATACCTCAAGTAGCCAACATTGTTAAGGCTGTTTGTGTTTTGCACAATTATGTTCGTAAAAGAGAAGGTTTACCGTACAGCCCCCGGCAATTTGAAACACAACAATCAGAGGGTCACATTTTAATACCTGAGCATCTTCAGATTTCCCCGCTTTCATCACCACAAAATAATTCAATTCCTAAAAGACCACACTATCCCAGATAGAACATTTTATTGTTATTTTCATCACGAGGAATATTATTCGTTATTTTGTGAAGTTTATAAAACCATTTTTAGTAATCGCGGCCCTAAATTAGTTAGATGCATGAATAGAGTAACTCTTATAGAAAACACAGCCGAACAAACGGACTTAATAAAAAAGTACCACGAAGGTAAAACCATACACAGAGGTATTCAGGAAACATATAAACATACACCGGAATTATCATTGGCCAAATATGTTGACTAGCATACAAAAATTCGTGAATAAATGCGATAGATGCCTAAAAAGCAAATACGAACGCAACCCTCTGAAATTACCCCTATCGTTAACAGATACACCGCATAAACCTATGGAACATATGTTCATGGACATATACAGTAGCGGGGGAACAACATTCTAAAAATATTTCCGAATTGATCCATCTTTTAGGAGATAGTTTGATTAATGCATTGGGAAGAGCATCATTTTTAAGAGTATCGTTCCACCTAACACCTTTAAATATTATCATTGGAGGAATCCATGTCCCATCTGCGCAAATGCATGCTAGCATTGTTTGAGTTTGACCTCGTTCAGCGTAGGATCTTTTATAAACATACTTTTTACCAATGCCGGTAACAACTTTACATGGTTTCACTACATACGATAACCCAGTCCCGTCACAGTTCCAAATTAGATGTGGTTTGTCTTTGATAGCAAGTTTCGTAAGAACATCATCTAGTTTCGAAAAGAAGTCTTTGACCATTATCTCATTAGCCATAGAAGTCCTATAGGCTGATAGGTTTTCTGGCACACGTAAGCATAAATTGTACCTACTTTTAAAGCTATTCCACCACCATTTGCTTGCAATGCGATTAGCTGATGGCAAGAAGTTCTCCCGACCAGCCACTTCAGCAAGATCATAAGCATATTTTCTAATTTGATTAACGGTAAGTCCAAAACCCAATTCTTGCATTTCTATAATATAATTGTAAAGTCTTAACTCTAAATCACAACACAGTGCGTAAGGCCTCCTCATTTTCCTTACAGAATCCTCTTCATTCCCTAGGTAACGCTTCAAGGTGCTCCATGGTACGTCTGCTTCCTTAGCAGCTTTATATATGGTTTTACCTTCATTTTTTACTAAACTAACAGCTTTTTGAAGTTGCTGCTGATTATATTTTCTATATTTACTCTCTTTTTCCATAGCAAATCTAGAGGTAATAAAAATAGGTTATTTGGTGATATCAAAAAAAAATTGTATAGGTAAGTTGGTGATAAAAAAATAACCTCAAATTCAAAATAAAATACATTCATGAATTCTTCAAAATAATACTAGTAGAAGATCCGAACCTAAATCGACCTTCACCGAGCTGATAATAGAACGAAACATATTTTATCATGAATTTAGTATATTAGAAAACATATTAAAAATGGGTTTGCTAAAAAAATCCTGGGCAGACTATTTTTAATTATTTTTCAAAAAATGATTTTTAATTAAATGTTGCAACATCAGGATAATAAAAAAATTTTGTCCTGACTGAAAGTATAAAACGTATAGAATGTGCAGCCGTTGGGTTGTCTACTATTTACCTGGGCGAACTACTGGGTTGTCAGGTATAAACAGGTATATCGATGCCAGTTACTTTCACTGGATTGGATAATTAAAAAAATTTTATATCATCATAAGCGCTGTTTTATTGCGAACACGTTGATATAGGGTTGTCTGCGAAAATTCCGGTCCTATTAGGGGTTTGCGAATTTTAAAGATTTTAATTTCATGGAAATGTGTGACAGAGAGATCCGAGGTAAGTATACTGTGTAATAATAAAGGACCCAACATCGCAGTCGCTTGTGATGGGACCCTGAATAGTAGAAAGTGCGCATGCTCAGTGTGTAAACTATGGAGGGTAGAAGTACCTCTACTACCCTTCATATAGTAAACAGTGCGTGTTATTTTGGAGTAGCTAGTGACTTATATTGCATCGAAAACACGTGTTATTCTGTATCGTTGTGCTAAAAAATGGCTAAAAAGTGTTTTTTGTGTGGCTCGGACAATTCTTTAAGTGATTTTACTGATGAAACTTTTAAAAATTGTTCGTTAAAGCTAGCTTTTCGTAAAAAAAAAACTTTAAATATCATGAAGTTGAACTAACCAAAGCACTTCTCGATTTTGTTGGTTACCACACCACGTGTTACAAAAAAGTAACCGTTCTAGGAAACAAATACAATGAAGAATTTAAAATTTTTTGTACAGAGTATTCAGTAAGTACATTATATAGATCCTTTTAATTATTATCTAATAGAATTCGAAATAGCACAATTCGAACGTTCGTTGAATTTGTTTTTATCAAACAAATTATTTGAACAACTATTTCTCTGAAGGATTTTTCGCCTGATATTTTTTTGCAGTTTCTATCTTTTTTCTATTTTTATTATTTTTTTTTTAATTTTTCCCTAAGTAAATTAAACAAAAAAAAATATTATTGGTGTAAATAAAGCTTTTCATAAAAATAAAATCTCAAACATTAAAATTAAATATGAAAAATTACTTCTAGGAAGATGTCAATACTTCTGTTGCTGATGAAGGTACAGAATGCCTAGATTCTAGTGTCCATTCCAGTAAAGCAGTTACTGAGGATGAAGCTAGTAATGACGTCACATCTCACACTTCTACGGATTTGGATGAGGTAGGGAAATGTTTTGGTATTTATTTAAATAGGGGCTAACAAAAAAAAAAGAAAATTTCAAAAAAAATTTTAAAAAAATATAGAAAAATAAATCATGAATAGTTTTTTATTTAACATGATACAAATTAATGAAATATTTAATAAATTCTTGATCAATTCATTCTTTACGCTCAAAACCATTATTTTCAGTGAATTTATATTTATAAAATGAATTTTATTATTTCAGGGAGCATCAACATCAACAGCATCGTCGTCCAACATAAGTAGATGCTTGTTTTGCAATTGTGTAAGAAAAACTTCCGGGAAGAAAAAACAGAATCTTACATTCCCTCAGGGTGGCCATGTTAATCAACAAATAAAAGAAATAGCTAGAAAGCTTCATGATTCGGAAATCTTGGGAAAGCTTGAAACCCAAACTGTTGCTTATCATCAGTCTTGCTACGCTTTTTATTTGACCAAAGAAAGACGGTCTACCCAAGAGCATAAAGATTCAAGTAACCAGAAATATCGGAACGTACACAAATTAGCTTTTGAATCGCTAAAAACTTTTATCGTTGACGAGGTAATTGAAAATAACAAAGTGATGTATTTCGCTCAGCTATTTCGAAGATACCAGGCTTTGTTATTGGAGTTTGGTGATTGTGATATAGATTTTGATTACATCAAAGATTATCGAGCTGAAATGTTGCAGAAAAAAATTGAAAAAATTTTTGGTGATCGTGTTACCATTGAAGCATCTACCGGGCCACGTCATCAAAAAATTATATATAAAACAGATATTGACATCTCTATTATGGCAAATAATACAAAATTTTTGGAAAGCAAAGAAGATCACAAATTTGAAGATGTTGCATACGATTTGAGAAGTTGCATCAAGAATATTGATTCTCATCTTCTCCCTAATAGACGTTTAACTGCTGATGATATCATACGAGGAGAATGCGAAGTTCCTGCGGAGTTGTTCAATTTTATACAAAATCGTGTTCAAGGGCCTAACGTTTGCGAAGATAATGCTTATTCAACTGGAACAAAAATAACTTCAATATGCAGTGACATAATATACGCTGCTACCAAGGGAAGATATAAGCCGGCGAAAAACTTAACTCTTGGACTGGCAATGAAGTCTTTAACCAACTCTCGGCAAGTTATAACGATGCTTAATAGATATGGCCATTCAATTGGTTACAATTTAGCCGAGGAACTTGAAACTGAGATGACTTACACGTCAATCGACAATAACGTTGTAATACCAACAGGCATCGTAGCAACAAATGGACTCAGTACTCATGTTGCTTTCGATAATTTTGACCGTTTCGTAGACACTACTTCCGGAAAAGACACCATGCACGATACTGTTGGTATTATATACCAATTTACGAGTGTTGACAATTTTGATAATCTTGACGCTAGAACTTCATCAGAACCAGACATTGGTGTCAATGAACAAGGCCCGTTACGTAAAAGACGACGTTTCAATGAGATAACACGGGAGATCAGACCATACTATTCAAAACCAAAAACAAATTTACAGCTGCTTCCTGTAGATTCGTTTACTAACGTAATTAATGTATGTCAAGGTGCTACAGAAGATGCAACGGATAAAGATTTATTATGGATAATGTCATTATCAAAATTGGATTCCGTTCCTATGTGGCTGGGTTACAATTGCTTGATATCAACTGATCTCAGTGAAAAGCAGAAGATCGAGTATTTGCCTCCAATTAATTCTTCTCCAACGTCTTACGCAATAGTAAATGAAACACTAATCATGGCCACTGAAATTGCTGAAAAATGCCGACAGGAGCAAATAATTGTCACGTATGATTTAGCTATAGCTAAAATGGCTATGCTAATCCAAGAAAAAGAAAAGCCTAAATTTGATAAAGTTTTTGTAAATTTAGGAGCATTCCACATGGAGATGGCATTTTTCAAAGCAGTCGGAAAATATATAGACTGTAGTGGATTGGTGGAAATACTGGTTCAAGCAGAAGTTTTAGCCAACGGCTTGATGAACAGCTTCTTAGATAGTAAGCATTTCAATCGTTGTAAACGTTTACACCCTTTAATTGCTGCTGCATTGCAAGTATTGCACTTTGAGCAATATTTAAGCTCAACAAACATGACTCCAGAAATGTTGAAGGAATTATTAGAAACGCAAATGCAAAATACTACAAATGAAAATTCCCGTGACATCAACGAGGTCATCGAATTACATGATTCATTAAGTCGTATTCTGAATGGGTACAAAGAATTCAGTCGCCAGACTTTGATGGGTGAAAAAGGCAAAACTGCTCAATTTTATTATCAGTATTGTGAGCTAATTAATTTGTTCTTTCGTTTTTCAAGGAGCATCCGCAGCAGTAATTTGGAATTATATATGGACTCAATTTATAACATGACTGATTTATTTTTTGCGCTTAACCAGCCCAACTATGCCCGATGGGCCCTATTGTACCTAAGTAATTTGATCGACTTGTATAATAAAAATTCGTCTTTGGTAGATGAATTTCGTCGAGGTGCCTTTGGAATCAAAAGAACCTCCGCTAAATTTGCTCGATCGCCGGTTGACTTGACACTTGAACAGACCATCAACGCTGATGCTAGCAATCAATTAACTGATAACCTTGCCGTTGACTCAATATCTGCGCGTCAAAGATGGGCGCTCAGCCACAGTATGAGGACGAAAATACTGACAACAATTAAAGAAAATATTAGACTCACAAAAAAAGATGATACTTCACACTCTTTGCAGAGAAGCAAAATTAAAAAAGACAGAGAAAGCCTCGATAGTATAATTAAGGCAATCAAAGAAGCGATGGATCCATTCGATGATACCATCGATAAAAAAATATTGTTTAACATTTCGACTGGTAAAGCTGCATCGCCAGAAGTTACTGATTTCCTCCTGAACGTCAAAACTGCCGGCAATCAACAAAAGCTTGAATTTATTTCCGATTGTTCTTCAACTCCTGATAGATTCGAAAAACCAATTAAACGCAACAAAATCATAAATTTTGCTTCTCAATGCTCGACTAAAGTTCTCATGACTAAAGACAAAAATAAGAAAGTTTTGCTAAAAATGGAACGAGACATTTTTGGGCGACTCCTGGCTATCAGTATGAAAAAGAAAATTAATCTAGAACATTGTTTGACCTTTCCACTGGCACCAATGCCACCTGCACTTTTCTCATATACTGGTGAAATGTTAAAAACTCCTAAATCAGCATTTGCCAACAGTTTAAAATCTCAAATCGAAATGGTTGAGCCCACGAATATTAACGTTGAAATAATTGATGGTTTTTATTATTTGTACTCAATCGGAAACTCAATGCCACAAACTTTTGAGAAAGTTGCAGAGTCAATACTCATGAAAATTTGTGCATCACATGCTGCAGAAATCCATCTAATATTCGACCGGTAAATCTTTGATTGAAGGTGATAAACCTTCAATCAAAGATTCCGAACGCCAAAGTCGAAATGAGTTTGATATTCCTTATAAAATTACAGGACCTCAACAAATCAGACCCAAAGATTTTGTGCAAAGCCTTAAAAATTATCGTTTTAAAGATGCTTTGGTACACTTCTTGGCTGATTATTGGGAAAACAAAAATTTGCTGCCAATAATCCAAAACAAAAAAATATTTTTAACTGTTGAACATCTGTGTTACTCAGCTCAGGAAAATTGTATTAAAAACCAAGCTCAGGAAAATTGTATTAAAAAACTCGAAGAAGTTGATTATACATGCTATCATGAAGAGGCGGATACGAGGATTATCTTTCACGCTCATAAAATAACACCAGGCTCCAGAATTCTTATAAAAGCTTCTGATACTGATGTTCTCGTAATTTTACTCGGAAATATGCACAAACTGTCGGAGTCTACAATTTTTCTAGCTACTTCAGCGACTAAGAAGCAATCAAACCACCTCGATTGCATCAACTGCATCGATTTAGCATTAAAGTTGGGACCCAAATTATGTAAAAGTCTACCTGCTTTTCATGCATTCACAGGTTGTGACTACACTGCGGCATTTTATAATAAAGGAAAAATCAGGCCATTTAAAATATTTTCAAAAAATGAGAAGTATCAAACTATTTTTGCGTCATTGACTGATGAAGCTGATATTTTCATCAATGAAAAAATAAATGCTGTTCAAGAGTTTACAGCAAAAATGTATGGCGTGAATCACTGCCAGTCAGTTAATGATGCGAGAATTCATATTTTTATGAAGAAGTACGGCGCAAAAGAAGACAGCGAACAATTTTTAAAGAAGATTAAAAGTTTTGACTCCAACTTTATACCGCCATGTTGGATTTCCCTACTACAAAAAATTTTAAGAACAATATATGTAAATTCCATGTGGCTTAATGCAACTGATTCTACATGTGCGAAGCCAAATCCTGAAAACTATGGTTGGCATTTTGATGATTTCTTAAAACCAACAGGTTTTATCGGAGATCAAACTCCTTTGAAAATCCAGGACATTGTCGAAATGGAAGCAAATGAGGAGGAATCTAATGAATCAGACGAATTCGAGAGTCAAAATGATACTTCTGATGAATCAGATATTGAATAAAAAATATTTATTAGAATATATTTTTCATTAATGTTATTTTTGTATTTATACTGTTTTGTAATAAAATTTTAAATCGTAATATAAAATGTCTAGTCTATCTTTTTTGTTATTTTTTAATTTGAATTTTCGGCTGTCCACTTTGTTTCTATTTCCAGAAAGAGCAAAAATACTTCAAAGTAAGTAATTGATATTTTTATTGTCTATTATAGATTATAGATATATTATTATGGTTATAACTTAATATATTGATATTATATTGTTTTATATTAAATATATTTAATTATTATGCAATTAATTAATTATTTTTTTTGCAACTGAAATATCAGTTGCTCCAAAATAACACGCATTGTTTACTATATGAAGGGTAGTAGAGGTACTTCTACCCTCCATAGTTTACACACTGAGCATGCGCACTTTCTACTATTCAGGGTCCCATCACAAGCGACTGCGATGTTGGGTCCTTTATTATTACACAGTATACTTACCTCGGATCTCTCTGTCACACATTTCCACGCGCGTTGAAATTAAAATCTTTAAAATTCGCAAACCCCTAATAGGACCGGAATTTTCGCAGACAACCCTATATCAACGTGTTCGCAATAAAACAGCGCTTATGATGATATAAAATTTTTTTAATTATCCAATCCAGTGAAAGTAACTGGCATCGATATACCTGTTTATACCTGACAACCCAGTAGTTCGCCCAGGTAAATAGTAGACAACCCAACGGCTGCACATTCTATACGTTTTATACTTTCAGTCAGGACAAAATTTTTTTATTATCCTGATGTTGCAACATTTAATTAAAAATCATTTTTTGAAAAATAATTAAAAATAGTCTGCCCAGGATTTTTTTAGCAAACCCATTTTTAATATGTTTTCTAATATACTAAATTCATGATAAAATATGTTTCGTTCTATTATCAGCTCGGTGAAGGTCGATTTAGGTTCGGATCTTAGACTATACCTTTCGAACTGTATGGGCCAAAATACTTTTTAATGCCTAATCCGAGAATACGATTTTCATATTTTTTTTTTTAATTAAAATAATTATTTTCCTATTTTTTATGCAGATATAGATATGTTGTAGTTCGATTTATAATATACCTACCTCTGCAGCGTTAGTTTTGATGATTTAACTGTATTTGTGGCATATAATATATCAAGGTGTCGAAATATTAAACAACTGCGTTACTTTAAAAAAAAAAAAAAATTGTACATTGAGACTCACTAACTAGTCACTTTTGAACTGTAATGCTTATGTTTACCTCCTATAAAGTTAAATCACAGAAATAATCAGTTTCACAGAATATTCTTATTAATCTAGATTACTGCGTTACTAATGTAGAATTTTAAAACCAACATAATTTATTTATTTTTTAGGCACACAAAACAGAATACAATCAAAAGTAGTAAAACCAATGATAAAAAGAAGAGGCTTTGTTCGGAACTGCATTCCCAAGCATGTGTACACAACATGACAAATTAATAACAAGACAGTGAGTAGGTTAGTAAAATTATAAGGAAATTATGACATAATGAGATAGATTCGTCACAAATAATGTATTATAAACTTAAGTGTGAGTATATTCTTCTTTTGATGAATAACACGTACGTATGAATTTGAGGCATTTTTAATAATTAGAATCCTATGTATTATTCAAAATACAATAATAATCACAGGGACACAAAAGTAACGCAGTAGTAAGCCTATTAACACAGTAGTATTTTCTTATAGAATACTTTGTACTTTCTATAGAGATCTAAGTTTAATGATAAAAACAAAACAAATTTAACTTTATGACTTCACATAAAGTAAAGTATCTCAAATAACATCAAAGAAAACAAAGCTTAGCTGATTCAATATAAAATATAATGTTTTCCCACGTTAATATTTGTTTGTTTAATATTGAACTCGAAATATCCAATGGTTATTGGTTCTCCAGATAAATATTTGAAGGCATAATTGAAATTAAATGTCCTGATAGTACAAAAACTTATAAAGATTACATAAAATATGGAGAGGGTACATAAAATATATTTTTCTGCCCAAATGAGGCAAGGCACGAAAAACTGTCTGTTTTATGTAGGTGATCCCGATTATGCACAAAATAAATAAAAAATGAGATATTAAGTGTGCCATTCAATCTTGAAAGTCAACGAAGCAAGCTTTAGAAAACATTCTGGTTGCAAGCGAGGATGAATTTGTTGGATTTATTATGCTGGCTGGTTTGACAGATGATTATGACTAGGGCTGCCATCCGTCCCGATATATCGGGACTGTCACCGTTATTGAAGTCTCTGTCCCGACGTCCCGACATATACCAAAATGTCCCGATACTGTGCAAATCGTAATCGCGGGGTGAGGGGGCGGACCCACCACACGGTGTGGTGGGTCCGGCGGTCCACCCCGCACCGGCGGTCCACACCGCACCGGCGACCGCCCGCGTGAGCCAGTACCCCGCTAGCCCCGCTGCCAACCGCGCGCAAACGCATATAACGGTTTTGTGTTTGTGCATTTTTTGATTAGTACGTGGTGTGGTGCCGGCAGTTCATAATTATTTAAAGTTAAACGAAAATGTCTACGGCGAAAAAGAGGAAGTGTCATTTCTCGGACGATTATACAAAAGAGTGGAGTTTCATAAAGAGAGGACGTACAAATGAAGAAGCGATGTGTAGTATTTGTAATTGTTTTATATCAATTTCTCACGGCGGTAAGGGAGACGTAAAACATCACATTTCTACAACCAATCACAAAACTAAATTCATGACAGTATCGACAGCAAGGCCCATATCTGGATTTATGATTAAAGAAAATACCCAAGAAGAAGTACTTATTGCTGCAGCGGAACTAACGACAGCATATAAATAATTTATGACCCCCTTATAATGGCGATCGAACATTTCGGTCAAAAGAAAACCTCGGAAGCTGTAATGTTTTCAAGGAAGATCAGAAGAAGATGAACAAGATAACTAGTGATTCTTTTTTGTGTTTAATGCTTATGTTATTAAAGACGTTCTGTAAATTTTGTAAAAAAAAAAACGGGAAAACTATTTCTTACTGTTGGAAGTTGAAGGCATATAAAGGTAACGCTAATTTATTATCTTACGAAACTGTTGTCAGTATATGCATAATCACGAAAGTATTATTGATTCTGGTGCTACGTCCCATATGATATTACTAAAAATAATTTGAGTAATGTCAAATTATGCAATAATCTTGAAACTACTGCAAACAACAACAAAATTGTTCCTTAATTAGTAGAATTTTTTACTATCAAAGGGGAAGAGAAGCAAGCCTAATTATTTTAAAAAATGTACATGATGTCCCAGAACTAGTAAGCAACCTAATTTCAGTTAAAAGGTTAGCTAATGAAGACCATAATATTGTTTGACAAAGATGGCAAAGTTTATAAAGGTGAATAAAAATTACACTTATATTCTAAAAATTTACCTCAAAAAATTCTCGACTCAAACGTCATCATATATACGTCAGTAAATTATGATTAAAGATGTTTATTTGCCTATGGTCACTCGAAAGTTATTTATCTATAATTATCAGGAGTATCAGTCAGTCACAAGGAACATAATACTCTCTACCGAGAGGTCAGTCAAGTCAAGAGTACGCGTCGGATCTCATGTTGTTTACAAATCGTTTTGGTGATATTGTTTGCTATTACAAATAATGTCTGGGAGACAAATATTCAAGAGTCATAAAAGTCAGAGATGTTGTGTCTGCAGGAGCTGATTATAAAATATAAGCTAAATTTGGCATCAACATTAGCAGCCGGGAACCCTGCTATAAAAAAGTGGCTTGGGCATGCCTATTTGAAGTGTACAACTCCATTGAGTCTAAGGTGTGTAACCATTTTACTAGACGGGGTATAATTTTTATCACCATTCAGCCGACTATTCGCTTGAGATGGATTGTGCTATATAACTCAGTATAGAATATTGTGACATTTTTTATAAATCAAACAACGTTTCCTGTGAGAGAGTGAACGAACGAACTTTATTTTTAAATCATACAGAACAGTAATTGTTCATTCTGGTGTTGCCAGTCTTATTTTGATAGAATAATAATTAATAATAATAACACCCCCACTTATCAAGATAATATGGCAACATAGCGACTTGCAACCATTAAATTAAACAAAACAATTACACAACCATATCCTGAATTCCTAGTAACTGTAGTAAATAATAATGCTTTTTATTACCTAAACCTTTTGTGAGTAGGTCAGCTGGCATTTCAGCTGTATCCAAATCTTTAGGTTTAATAATTTTCTCAGCAACACATTCTTTTAGAAAATGTTAACGTATATCAATATGTTTGGTCCTCTTATTAAAACTATCATCTGAAGACAGCTTAATTGCACCCTGGTTATAATTATATAGTACAATAGTATATGATTCATTTATAATTTCTTTTGACAAATTATGCAAATAAATAGCTTCCCTACAAGCATCAGCCATACCCATATATTCAGCTTCTGTGCTTGAGAGGGCAACTTGTTTTTTGTTTTTTTGCCTCCCATGAAACTACACTTCCAGCTAACATAAAACATAGACCTGTGTAAGACCTTCTGTCTATAATATAATATATAATATACATATAACGCACTATCTATAGTCATAATTAACTTTGCTTTGGTTCTCGCATCATCTGCGTCTTCTATTATCTTCCCAGAAATTGGTTTAATGTAGTGCACCATATTTTCTAGGATTAGAAAATTCTCCGCGGCGAAGATCCATTCATTGTAGTTTTCCCGGCCCTTCAGTTTAGGAACATTTACCGGATAGTTCATTGTCATTCTTGCAAACTTTTACTGCACACACTGAATAACACGTATCTAATTATGTTTTTACTTTTACTCGAATAAATAACAATTCAATAAAAATTAAGGGCGCTGGGCCCATAACCTTTAAATCAAACAACGTTTCTTGTGAGAGAGTGAACGAACAAACTTTATTTTTAAATCATACAGAACAGTAGTTGTTCATTCTGGTGTTGCCAGTCTTATTTTGATAGAATAATAATTAATAATAACATTTTTATTTAATTTTATTTTATTGTTTAGAATCAGAATCAATTTCAATGACTAGGTACTATGTATTTGACATTCATATATTTTGTATGCCCGTGTGGCGGGACGTAGAGGATTATTTGTTTTGTTTTATATTTAAGATCTTTATGTAACCTACAGTTCACAAATAAAGACTATCTATCTATCTATCTTCGAATGAGGATCCAATGTTAATAAATGAAGCTCTGATAGAACAGACCGGTGTGAAACTTCAATATGTTATTGACAGTCACAATTTGCCTAAGAATGTCCATCAAGGTATGCTTTTTTACTAACAAGAAAAATGTAGATATTATAAAAATGTCTATTACCTAATAATCGATTTGCTGCATTTTGAGATAGCTTCTGATACACCCATATCACAAACAGCTGTGCCTGGAAAAGATCCATCTCCATTCTTAGACATGACTTGTAAATTTTTTGAACATTACCAATAAATATGTTTATGTGCATGATGTTCAAACATATAAAATATTTTTTTTATTATATTTTGGTAGATAACCGTGGCCGCTCTGGATCTCGTCACACTGACTACAGTGCAAATAAGCCACAGACACCAGGTAACTATTAAAATAAACATAACCTTGATATGAATGATCTTAAAATATCTTTAACCCTTCAATGATCGTAATACTAAAACAATGGTATTTTATTACATGGTATATTTTAATTTAAAAAAAAATACTGGTACCTACATTAATATTTGCGGAACTAACTTTATTCTGTGGCTGGCAATACAACATTAAATGTCAAGCTTGTCAATGCAATGTAAACATTGTTCGCTTTAATTACAATTCTTGCTTATTTCTCTAAAGTTTCTTGAAATTATCAAAATCTTTATACAAACATATTCACAATGAATAAGACACTCAGTGCGAGTGCCCAGAGCGGCACTCGCACTGAGTGTTAAAAAATTAACTTTAAATATTTTACGAGGTTGCTCGCTATCGAAAAATAAATATATTTAAAAAAAAAAATTTTTTTGAGCGATTTTAATTTTTCACTAAAATAAAGTAATTTGTAAAACTATTTTTATACACACTGTACGCGAGGCTGCGCTTGTAGCTGGCGGACGGCCGCGGCGCCACGGCGCCACAGTGACACGCTTCTCTCCCCCGCGCTATCCTCTCCCGATTGTCAGTCGTTTGATATCTGTCGCGCAGGAAGGGTTTCTCGCTCAGTGTCATCTCGAAACTTTCGCGCGCTCTTAATGTCAATATAGCCGTTTACGTACAGTAACCGCGAGTACTTGGACATGATAGTATTTTACATCAGGAGTGATGAAAATTTATCGGCAGCACGTAACTTGTACCGGGAACTGTATGGTGACCAACGACAAGTGCCAGCTTTGCAAACCATCCTGGGGGCTTACCAGCGTCTATTAGATTATGGCCAGTATCGCCCTCCTCAAGCAGATGCCGGCAGGCCGCGGCTCTCCGGTGAGGTTGAAGAGCAAGTTTTAGATTATTTCCACAACAATCCACACGCGAGCACACGTGACGCAGGTCGAGACTTAGGAATATGTCACGTTACCGCCTGGAAAACGCTACGTGAAGAAGGCCAGCACCCGTACCACTTTTTACGAGTACAGGAGATCATTCCCACAGATTACGAACCACGGCGTCGATTCTGTGAGTGGTTAGTGGAAAACCCTGCTCGTAAGATTTTATGGACAGACGAGTCCACTTTTACAAGGGTGGGCTTATTCAATATCCACAACGCTCACTGGTGGGCATACGAAAACCCGAAAGCTGTGATTCCTGACCACTTTCAGCACCGGTTCTCAGTCAACGTGTGGGCTGGAATCATGGGGCGCACGGTACTAGGTCCTGTCTTCTTGGAACGCCTTAACGGAGAAACATATCTGCAGTTGCTCCAGTCTGTCGAAGAGATGCTGGAAGATGTTCCTCTTGATGAAATAGCAGGCCATTACTTTGAGCAAGATGGAGCGCCCGCACACTACCACAGAGAAGTCCGTACGTACTTGGACGTTACCTATCCGAATCTCTGGATAGGCCGTGGTGGGCCGATTGCCTGGCCTCCCCGATCGCCAGACCTTACTGCCCTAGATTTTTATCTCTGGGGTCGTGTTAAAGATTTAGTGTATGGACATAGTGGAAATAATATTAGAAACGTGGACGAATTAAAAACCCGTGTCATAAGTGCATTTGACATTATTAAAAGTGCAAACTTATGCATTGAGCAAGGTGGAAGACATTTCCAGCACCTTTTAAAATAAGGTAAAGACTTTTTGTAAATACATATTTGTGCTAATAATCGTTGTAAAACGGCTGATTCAAATTTTTAAGCATACCAATTTTTTGAATTTACTTTATTTAAAACTAGTCGTTAATTATTAAGTTCAATAAATTGCCAGTCCAAAGTCTGAGAAGCGTGATGGGATAGAATCGGCACTAGCAGTTTGTTTACAGTAAGCTGCACATCATTCATACATACGTTATCTATCAGTTAACAAAAGGCTACGGTTGTCTTTGAAGTGCCGTATTTAGAATAAAGTAGGTAATAAGGAGCCTATTAATATTAAACATGATTGTTACGTGAAATCACTCCACATAACGACAAAAACTGCGGAACAAATTGCTCGCGAGTTTCGTTATTGATTCGTTATGATTATTTTATGAATTAGAAATTTAAATGTAGGTAACCTAATTATCGACCGCCCGCCATTATTTTTACATCCTATTGTAGGTACGTATGATACGTATTTAAGTACCTACCGAGCGCACGCCGCCACGCGCGCCGGGCGCTTGCGGCAAGCGGGACTTCAACGGCCTAGTACGGTGCGCATATTAAATAATTTACGCGTAATGAAAATAATTGCAGATCTTTTGAACGTTACCTTTTTTTATATATTTCTTCGTGATTATTTATTGAATATGATTTTAAACAACTCCTTAAATATCTTAAAGTTAATTTTTTAACACCTTATATAGTCTTCATGCGATGTTTAGCCAAGCCGGCAGATTACTCACGGAGATGGAAGACGTTTATAAACGAAAAGCGGATCTGACTGGTTAGTTTTGATTTATTGTAATACTGTTACGTAGAAAATTCGAGCCCTTACAATATCTAGAATTTTCTGAGTACCAACCTTGACCTTGGGCTCATTCCAATCATTCCACATATGGCATTGTTCTTTATTATCCCTTTTCCGGCGTTATTTTAAACGTAATTACAGGATTTCAATTTCATCCTAATGTTTTCACAAGGAAAATATTTGTTTTGATTTCGCTGGCGGATCGATCACTGACGTCTTGTCACTTTGACGTTTCCAGTGACGTTCCATCGCTCCGCCCGCGTTTAGTCGTGTTTTTGGCTTGGTAGTCGACTTGGATTGGCCGTTTGTTGTGTTGTTTATAGGAATGATTGAACGGTTTTCGGGAATCTGTGTAGAAGTCATGCCTCATCCCTAGATGTCGGATTAGCCTCGGCAATAACCTAGGTGCTAATTTAAGTGTTTTTTTGGTAAGTAATCAAGCATTTGGGAATACAAAATTCATTGTTGCTTTGTGATTGAACGTAGGTTCTAACGATTTGTTATTTTTTTACAGTTTTGTGTGGACTTACGGCCGGCGCGTGTCTAGGACATTAACCCAGACACGCCACGCTTATTTTCTGTCCTTCAATTGTAAGTATTGCTAGGATGCGCCTATCGCGTATTCCCGGGTTGCGTCACGTCGCCCTTTTCTAATATTTATTGTTTTTTTACAGATTTTACGTGCTGTACCGGCGTTGCCACCAGCACGTGGCAGTGCTTGGAGTGGACATTGTCCAACCTTTCCCAAGCAGGGACATTTTCCTCCACAAGGTATTTATGGTGTTCTTTGATAATATTTGTGAGGTTAGGGTTCCTTGAACTATAATCCGTGTGGTTCCGGTGTGGTAGGCCGAGCACATGGTATCCTTACCTTGTGCTATCTTAGGTAGCACTCGCTACCATTGTTATAGGGTTCGCTCTGCCCAATCCTAAATTGTGGCAGAGTATTAAATCATTATTTTGTTGGGATTAGGTCGCTGTTTGACCGAGCACATGGCCGGCATCTGGGGCTGATGTCCGCCATTTTGTGTGTTCGGGCCGTGTATAGCCAACGTCTAATATCAACAATATTGGTACAATTTCAGGAGGAGTCCGGTGGGGGCTTTTCTTACACAAGGAGTCCGGTGGGGGCCTTTTGACCCTAGTCCTGCGGGGCCATTTCGACCCGTAGTCCGTTGGGGCCATTTTGACCCTGTAGTCCTGCGAAGGTTCAACGCAGCTTCTGGCTCCACGAAGGCAACTTCGTGGCTGGCATCGCGGATATTTGAGGCGGTACCCTTTAGGAGAATTCATTATTTTTGTTACTCATAAATTTAAATTCGGACTGACAGCCGTTCACTGTCAGTGGCGCTCAATTTTTGTTTGTTCTAATTGATTAACCAACTCAACCTTACCCCAGAACCCACGCGCTGAGTCTAGCTGGCACTTTAATTTTCTTTTGCCTTCAGCATTAAATTATAACATATAAGTAAAGAATTGTAACTAGGGTTATCACTTAACCTTAATAAAATTTTCTTTTGTGTACCGGGAAGATTATTTTTATTTACCCACCTTTTCCCCCCGGATTGTAACAATACTTATACAGGGTGTCCAGTAAATAGCACGACATTCTGCAGGGGCTGATAGCTTGGGTCAATACCTACCAAAACAACATAATGTCCATAAAAAAGTAAAAATAACAGCTATTGTACAAAAATCCATAGACAAAATATATCATTTTTATATTAGTCATATGAACCTAAACCCACATAGTCCAATAGAAAACGGCTGTGAAACTTTTTAGTTTGTCATTATCAAGGACGAGACACTGCCACCAGTACAGTGGCTTCTCGGGCGCGTCGTCGGGCTGCACCCAGGACTGTACGGAGTCTCTTGAGTGGCTGATATCAAGACAAGAAATGGAACAATCACAAGGGCCGTCAACAGGATATGTCCGCTACCTATACATATATATCGAAGACTGATGGCCCCGGCGGAGAATGTCTACGACAAAATAAAGGTCCGGTGTTGTGGCAACACTACTGGACCGATCAACAGAACGGACGGAACGCGGTGTGCCGGAAGCGGTGGGCCGCCGCCATTACTTCATCGACACAGAGCGACGAGGACTACATCCCATGCTATTACTTTGTTTAATAAAAACTACTAATTTATACAGTCCACTATTTTATTGAAGTAGTTAGGGCCAAACCACATGGTTTTAGGGTTCACTCTGCCCAATCTTAAATTGTGGCAGAATATTTATCGATATTTTTGTTGGGATTAGGACGCTGTTTGACCGAGCACATGGCCGGCATCGGGGGCTGATGTCCACCATTTTGTGTGTTCGGGCCGTGCATTGCCATGGACTAATACCAACAATATTGGTACAATTTCAGGAGGAGTCCGGTGGGGGCCTTTTACTCAAGAGTCCTGCGGGGGCCCTTTTGACCCTAGTCCTGCGGGGCCGTTTCGACCCGTAGTGCGTTGGGGCCATTTTGACCCTGTAGTCCTGCGAAGGTTCAACGCAGCTTCCGGCTCGACGAAGGCAACTTCGTGGCTTGCATCGCGGATATTTGAGGCGGTACCCTTTAGGAGAATCCGTTATTTTTTGTTATACCTAAATTTAAATTCGGACTGACAGCCGTTCACTGTCAGTGGCGCTCAATTTTATTTAACTTCAATTGATTAACCAACTCAACCTTACCCCAGAACCCACGCGCTGAGTCTAGCTGGCACCTTTAATTACTTTTCCCTTCAGCATAATATTATAACATATTTGTTAATATTTGTAACTAGGATTATCTCTTAAAATTAATAAAATTTTCTTTTGTGTACCGGGAAGATTATTTTATTTACACACCTTTCTCCTGGATTGTAACACTTGTCAGCATTGGAGCTGCGGTTGGTTGCGGTTATGGGAGGGCAGTCATTTGCCGATTTCCAACCGCGGTTAGAGATCGGTTGATCCCGCAGCCTCGCCATACGGCAGAGAAGGAATACGGTGTAGGGCAGTCATTTGCCACTGGAAACAGCCAAGTCACTGTTGACCCAATCCCACAGAGAGGGTGAGGAAATTGTCATTAAATATGTTATTCGTCCAATGTCACATTTAGGGATATTAAACATTTTCCTAAATTACTATTATCTATAAAATTCAGCTCCGGAGGCCTCCCTCGAACATTTTCAATATAACTCAAAAACTTTAAAAAAACCAAAAAATTGCACAGAACTTGAATAAATTATTAAAAAAGGAACGTTTGCATTTATTGGATCAGATAGAAACTTGTAACATTAGTAACCAGCGAAACAAGGATTTTTACGACAGTAATACTCAATGTCTTCATGATGAAATAGACTATCTTAAGCGCTCCTTAGAATCCATGAACGCTAAATACAACTACGCTCAACAACAAATCAACGAGCACATCCTAGCGGCAGATGAGCTTATCAGGTTAGGGGAATATAATAGTGACCGTCTCAATTCCATAGTTAATAATTGTAGCTGCTCAAGTGCAATGCCTAAATCTTCCTCTCACGTAGAATTAAATATTAGTAGCCCTGTAGACCTAAACATAAAAACACAGAATTCAACAAAAAATAAAACAATTATGTTTAGTGACAAAATTGGTAAAGGTTTTGGCCCTATCCTTAATAATGAGATTAGAGAAAACGTTATTAATAATTGTTACCCCGGGGCTCCTTATGAGCAGTTAATAAACAATATATATTCTCAAGAGCTACACCATAGTACAACAGTCATAATATTATATGGAGATAGTTTATCCATTAGTAAAAAATATATTATTAATAGTTTTAATAAGTTGATTGACTTACAAAGCCAATTAAATTTATGTTTGTTTTATGTGCCTTTCCTTATTCGAATATGTTATCTCAAAAACAGAATAGGCACATATATGATATGAATATGACACTTAACAATTTAACTCATCGTCATAGTGACGCCATGTTTTATTTTGACATGAACAATTTTATATCTAATTTTAAGTTGACAAAAGATACACTCTATCTGCCAATTAAGTTTAAGCGACAAATCGCTACATTGTTAGCCGGTAATTCACACATTTATAACCAAGCTACTAGTAGCTTGGGTGGGGATATTGACACTGGTGTTATTGGTGATAACGAGTTGTCCGGGGAGGGTTTGCAGATACGACAAAAGCTAAGCTCAATCATTTAAATATTGTACATCAGAATATACAGGGCATAGCTGGCAAGGAATTATAAATTGAACTGTTTCTAGAATACAACGATGTAAATGTTTTGTGTGTAACTGAACATTGGATAAAACACCATGAGCTATTGCTCAATATTCCTAATTATAAACTGTCAAGTGAGTTCGTTAGAAAATCAGCTATATACGGTGGAAGTTTAATTTTAGTTTCAAGTGATATTAAATGTAAGGATCGCAAAGACATTGTAGACTTGTCAGTCGAACGCACTGTTGAATTATCTTGTGTGGAGTTGGAGCGATTTGTTATAGTTTGCGTGTACCGTCCCCCTTTAGGTGACTTTAGTTTATTTGAATCAGTCGTAGAAGACGTTCTTAATAAAGCTCAAACGGGCAACAAGAATATTATAGTATGTGGAGATTTAAACGTGAATTTATTAGTAGATTCACCTAGAACAGAAAACTGTAGACTGATTAATTTGTTCAAATCTTTTAATTTAAACAATTTATTCTGTGAGCCAACTAGAATCACGGCAACGTCCGCCACTTGCCTCGATAATATGTTTTGCAGCTGTGATGCACTTGAACAATCTGTAATTAGTGAGTTAACTTCAGATCATTGCGGTCTAAAGGTGGTTTAATTAAATGAAAACGAGATTACCACCCATAAAATAACATGTAGACCTATTACCTTAAATCGCATGGTTCGATTCAAAACAAATGTAAACAAAAATATTGTTTCTATTGAGATGGCACAGGATGACAGATTGTCTAAACTGGGTGATTTTGTTATCACTGGCAATACGCGATTTTACGCGATATCAGAGTTAGCCCTATAATAAAAGTTGTTCACATTGATGAGTACTTCCACCCCTGCAAGTATTGCCAGTGATAACAAAATCACCCTGTATAATTAACTTTTTGGTTTTATAAGAAAGGAATTTGACAATACCTTTAAACCAAGGACTTTTAAAGAAAATAATAACATTAAGTTTAACGATTGGGCAACAGTTGGTATTTATAAAAGTAGAGCTAAGTTGTATGAGCTGTATGGTATGAAAAAATTTAATCAAAATCAAATTTTTATTGAGTATGTTAAAAATTATTCTAAAATTTTCAAGAAAGCTTGTGCTTCAGCTAAGTCCATCTACTTAAAAAATAAAATTAGTAAATCAACTAATAAAGTAAGAACAACATGGGACATTATTAACTCTGAAAGGGGAAAGAGTAAAAAGCATAATAATAGTATTGAATTAAATATAAATAATAAAATTATTAGTGAAAGTAGTCAAATTGCAGACGCATTTAATGAGTTTTTTTGTGATATACCTATAGCTACCACCAGCTCCTTAAATTCCTCACCAGAAGACGCTGAAATAATATTGAAAAACAATGTGTCTGAGTGCCATTACTTATTCAAATTTAGGCATATAACATCTCATGACATCTTAAAAACTTTTAAGAGTCTGAAAGTTAAATGCACTGGTGATTTATGGGATATATCTGTTACTGTCTTGCGGGGTATCATGGATGATATCGCTACCTATTTGGCTTTAATTTTTAACAGATGTGTAGATTTAGGTAAATTTCCGGATTTGATGAAACATAGTAAAATTGTACCATTGTTCAAAACCGGAGATCCTAGGGATCCTTCTAATTATAGGCCCGTTTCCATTTTGCCAGCCCTTAGTAAAGTATTCGAAAAAATAATTTTATCGAATTACTTGCACACTTTAATTTAAATACAAACTACAAACAGCTATAGTAGTATACCATAGTCATGTATGCTCTATTCTAAGGTATGGTATAATAATATGGGGAAATTCAACAGACGCCCAAAGAGCGTTTATAGCACAAAAAAAATGCATAAGATCCATTTTTAATCTTAAATGGACAGATTCTTGCCGACCAATATTTAAAGATCAAAAGCTACTGACAATGCCTTCGCTTTACATTTTTGAATTATGCAAATTTGTATGAAACAACCCTTCACTTTTTGAAAAAGATGAAAAAGCTCTTCTCAAACGAAAAAATCAACAAAAACCATTAGTTAAGCCACAAAATAGACTTCATTTGTGTGATAAAAACTGCTATTCTATGGCAGTTAAAATATATAATAAATTACCGCATGATTATCATAAAGAAGAACTAAGCAATTTAGAATTTAATAGGAGCTTTTTGTTTGGTTATGCGACAGATGTTTTTACTTTAAAATATGAAACTTATCCGCTACTTTATATATATTTTTTAATTGAATCTGTACAATTTGACTATAATATGTAATTAATTTATTGACTTATTATAATTTTTTGTACATTTAAAAACTAATATTTGCACGACCGAAAGGTTGAACGTAGTGATACATAATAATTTATTAAAACAACCTATGTTCTCGCAAATAAATATATCATTCATTCATTCAAATAAACTATAACATAGTGAGCAGCACGGTTTTACGAAAGGTCGTTCTACAATTCGCCGCCCTCACCGAATAGCATCGTTATCGACTATTACCATAGAAGTGCTTTTATTGAGAATTATTGTTCTAGCTAGAGGATCGTTTACACCTCGTGATTTTTTTTCAGAATATTCGTACGAGTACTTTTCGAGATAGTCATTTTGTAATGAATTTAACGGTACTGTTCGCCTAAAAATTAAAAAAAACAGTTTTATGACGAATATCATCATTATAGGTTATTACTAACTTCTCAATGTATCATCTTTTACAGCAAACTGTTATCACAATCTTATTCGGGTACAAACAATGAGACAAATTTCGGTTATGTATATTACTATATTATTCGGGTAATAATTCGTATTTTTTTTTAAATTAACATTATATTTCGATATTTACTTTATAAGAGTTGCAATCGTTATGTTGAATACTGTTTACGGGTGGCAACGAAAATAAAACAATCTATCGAGATACTTTGCGAGGATTTCGACATGTATTGACAGGTTGCGATGTATCGTCTATTTATTCTATCATGTACTATGCATTGCTCTCGCTTTGTCGGCATGTGAAAGAAAGCGATAGCCTTAGCCCCGCCTCCAGCACGAGCTTCGTAGGTCAAGCGATGATTGTTTACATGAATTAGTCACAGATTTGTTTTCGTGGAACGTGCATACATAATTTAGAAGCTGCTAATTTAAACAGTAGAATATCGCGTATTAAAGTTTATTCGTGTTGTGTTAATTATTCTTAGTGCCTAATTATTAAAAAATGAAAAAAACTGTTTTAAAAAATTCTCGCGCAAGAAGAATGTTGAATTTGTTACCACCAAACGTTTGCGATGGTGATAAGTTTTTTTTAATTATTTATCTAATAGGTAAAGGTAATTAAATACATTTTTTTATTCTAGTATGAGATTAATAATTAATAATAGGTACCTACCTAATCAAATGAATGTTATCGAAACTGTTAACTTTATTTATGTTGAACTTCGTGAAAGAAACCATGAAAATTTAGATGATAACTCATTCATTAGGTAACAATTACCTAATATGTATAGGTAGGTACAAAGTTCAATTAAATAGGTATTATATGAGTTTATGTACATAATTGTGTATAGTAGGTATGTCTTATTAAGACAACGAGTACCTGCCTAAAGAAAGTTTAAATGTCTGTTTGACCGATACTTAAGAACCTTTTCATTTAGGTACCAAAGAACCTAATGTAATACCTATATCTAGATAGGTACCCATTTACCTACTTTATAGCCTTCGTATTATGTTTCAGGAATTAAGTATTCATCCGATGAAAGGCATAAAAATACTGAAGTTTGTGGAATGGATTTTATGATAAATGCAAAAGATTGTCAGGATTCGACAGGTATTTACTTACCTACAATGCCAAATTTTAGGCCTTAGTCCACACACGCTGGCTTAATACGGGTTTGTGGATCAGATAATATGCCCTTAGAATTTCTTCTATGATATGTGGGTTTCCTCACGATGTTTTCCTTTACCTTCAGCAGATGGTAAGTCACTTGAGTAGTTCGTATAAATTCAACAATGTGAAATTCACATTCCGGCCGGAATCGAACTCACACCTCGTGATGCCTAGGTAGGTTACTATGCCACTGAGTTACCATCGTAGTAATATAAACAATTATTTTCTTAGTGTTTATAAGATTGAAGAAGGAATGAGTACATGTGCGGCTGTACACAGGAAAGGCTACAATATGAAGCAATTTTTTTTTTGCTAGCAATGGTAGAGGCAAAAGGTGGAGAATATAATTTTTACCGAGCACAAGTCAACAGTGAGATGACAAAAGCGCTTACATATTATGTTAAACTTATTGTCTGCAGCGATGGAACTATTGTCGAAGCATCTTGTGAATGCATTGCTGGCAAAGGATATAAAGCTGTGTGCAAACATGTTGCTGTTGGGTGTTATGTTTTATTAAACTTAAAAGAGCACAATAAATTATATATAAAAGATACATGCACAGACCGGAGGCAAGTTTGGAATATGCCTAAAAAAAGTAAGCTAGCCATTTCACCGAAGAAGGCAGAACAAATAAATTTTAGTGTTCCACTATATAATGTGCAAAAAAAGCAAAGAGGAAATTTATGTTTTAAACTATACTGCAAGCAGAAAGAGAAGTTTATGCATCAATGGAGTTTTTATTCCAGCATCTTTTCCAGATATTGCTCATGACCATGACTATTTGTCTATTTCAATCATGCATCAAATGATACACAATCGCATTAAGGTTACAAAGGACGATATTCAGTTTATTGAAGAAAATACACGAGCCCAGAGCAATTGTGCCACCTGGTATCAACAAAGGTCAATGCGTTTAACTGCATCTAATGTAGGTACTGTTATGCACATGTCAGATAAGAAAAATATAAAGGGATTTGTAAATTATATTATTGAACCAAAATCCTTTCACTCTGCTGCAACTGATTGGGGAAAGAAAAATGAAAAAAAGCAATCCTTGCATATGAGCAGGAAACTACAAATCAGGTGGTAAAATGTGGACTATTTGTCTCACTTAATCATCCATATTTGGCTGCAACACCTGATGGACTTGTACAGGCACTAACTGTACTAGAAGTGAAATGCCCCTACTCTATAAGGGACTCATTGATAAATCCTAATACTTTATCATATTTATAAATGCGGAATAACAAACTTAGTTTGAAAAAAACATCTAATTATAATTACCAAGTGGTAGAGGAAGGGAGGCTATTCTTATGCATTACTGTAATTGTATCGTAGGCAGACTAACAGTAGGCTGCTGCGCTCACATCATGTGTATTATATGGTACTTTAGCTGGGCTAGGTACCAAGATCATATTGTTCCACCTGCACAGTTCCTCGACGACTTTTTGATTATAATAGACGATGAATAAAATACTACTTTATTAAAATGTTTTTCTTTTTTTATTCTAGAATCTAGACTATTTCCTTAACTCCATAGCTACCTATTACCTACCTATATACGAATTCCAAGTAATTGACGTTGATTGATATGACTTTACATTCTCCAGTAAGTAAATATATTATACAGAACATATTTTGCTCTTCAGGAATCAGTTGTTAGTTAATTATTGTAACATAACCTTACTTTTACTCAACCTCTAATAACTCAGTTCTCAGATTGCCAAAACTTGCAGAATTTTCAGCGAGGGACTGATAATTTTAAATTTATAAAATCACACCATTTTCATCTCATTACATTCAGGCCCAATATTGTATGTATTCGTTTCTTTCGCCTTTACAATAGACTGCCTGAATGTATCGACTGTTTCGTTATTCCTGCGGCATTAGTATGCGTGCGATCGTGTGATTGCGGGTTCGATTCCTAATTTTAATTTTAGGTACCTAGTGAGTTTTTCTGCCCAGGCATTGTTAGGTCTAAAGCCCTTCTCCCATTACGATACGCGCGCGCGACTCTACTCTCGGAGACTAATCCATGACTAGTCGCCGCAAAGTATCTCACATACATTCATATGGAGACTCGCACACTACGATACTGGTATTCTACGCGTTCGCGACTAGTCTCGCGATACCCACCGTGTTGGTCGCTTGTGCGTCGCGTCGCGCGCACGTTTTGACAAGATGGCGGCGGAGCAAGAAACAAATATTAATTTTGTACAAGTTGAAAAACATGCTTGTTTATATAACTACAATTTACCTGACTACATGCGGAAAAATACAATAGACAAGACTTGGGCAGAAATTGGGCAAAATTTCAAATAACAGGTAGATTTTTTTTGTTTGTATACAAAAATAGTTTATTATTAAATGTGTTATAGTATACACTAATATATAATAAGCCTAATAAGCAGTGACGTTAATTGTCTACGTGATCGCGAATGGACACGAGGCGTCGAGTCAGCGGAACGTCGTGTAAATCGAGGACGCTGACAGCGCATGAGAACTTACGACATCGGCCTGTTTACCGGAATAGAGTTATGTTTAATTATTAATGTATTTTAATATTTGTGTTTGGGGTAGAAACTCTCGGCCCGTGGGGGCCAGGGGCACACAGTATATATAAGGACTTGGCGGAGCGGTTAAAGGAACACACGCGTGACCAGAACGCTGGCTTTTATTTCGGTCAACGGATAAGCTTAGCTATCCAACGTGGAAATGCAGCCAGCATTCTGGGCACGCTCCCATTTGGTGACGGTCTTCCTTTTTAGTTGTTAGTGTTACCCTTTAAGTAATTGTGTATTAAAGTAGTTAATTATAATAATAAATAAATTTTAATATTTCATTCTATATCTAGCATCGATTAGAAACACTAGTATTAACTTTTATTGTAATTTTAAATCATTAAAGTTTTATTTTAACTAAAGTAATTTTGGTTTTTTTTGGGTCCTTCGGCTGTGACATTCATAATTGGCGCAGTCGGTAGGATACTCAAAAAAGTTCGAGGTAGTTAGGGTTATTCTCACATCGAAGAACCATATCGCTACCACTGCAATCATCGAGCTCGAGTATCCAATTAGAAGAACCTGAAGTCGCAGCGAAGGAGAAATCAAGACATCGATCCCGGAGATACCGAGATGAAATTTATGTAAGTACACTCAAAAATCGTTTCTGTGTGTTGCTCTCAATATATCCTAATTTACCTTTAGTCTATTCTTAATCGTTAAAAAATTTTCATCCTAGGCAAACTACCCCTAGAGGGCCTGCTCGTGTTAGAGAAGCCCGGAGGTTGAATTTAGATATTAATAGAGATATTAGTGTAGATTTAGATAGTACTTTAGAGACGTCCGTAAGTTCTGAGATTTTTGAATCCTTCAAGATGACAGAAGTAGATACTATTTTTAAGGCTATGCGCCTAGTACCAGAATTTGATGGCAACCCTCATATTCTGCCTAGATTTATACATTTGTGTGATCAAATCGTCACCGAATACATAAGTGCTAATCCCGGGAATAAGTTAGCGAAGCTCTGCATTATAAACGGTATTTTAAATAAAATAACTGGGCCAGCCGCGCGTACTATTAATTTGAATGGTATATCTGAGGATTGGGATAGCATTAAAAAGGCTCTTATAAATAATTTCTCGGACCAGAGAGATGAGACCGCTCTTTACAATGACCTTATCTTAGCCACTCAAGGGAATAGTTCGCCTCAGGAGTTTTATGATCGTTGTGTTAATATATTCAGCACTATCATGACTTATGTTACTCTGCACGAAAGCATTCCAACTACTATTGAAGCTAAACGTGCATTATATAAGAAATTGACCATGCAAGCATATGTTCGCGGATTAAAGGAGCCCTTAGGCTCTCGTATGCGTCCTGATAGTGTTGAAAAGGCGCTTGAGTTTGTGCAAGAAGAATTGAACGTAATTTATCTTCAGAGTCGTAACGATTTAATTGTTGATAAGAAATCCATGGTACCCAAACCTATGCCATTGGTTCCAACGGTTATGCCCGCGTTTAAACCGTTCAATTTTCCTGCACGAATGCCAGCACCTCACTCTAGCTGGCAGCAACCTCAACAATCGTGGAAACCTAATTTCCAGCCCAACCAGCCTGTGCAGCACAGACCCATGATAGGTATGCCGTCACGCACACAACAAATGTTCCGAGCACCACCCGCTAATTATAATCATAACCAGAATAATTTCCAATTGCCCCCACGACAACCATCACAGCATCAAGGCCCTAAGCCTATGAGTGGCGTAAGCCACTACGTTACCAAGCAAGCCCCTATGTCTGGTCATGATTGGCATAAACATGGTAATCCGCCACCGTCTAACTACTTTAAGACTCGTGAGATGAATATGAATGAATGTGCTAGTTATGGTGATTATTACTATCCTGAATCATATTCTTATAATGAACCAGATGATTATTACTATGCCAATAATGATTACTATAATTCTGAATCTAATTATTTAGTATACGAACCGGGTTATGAAATACCGAATGAGCCCCCGTCATCATATCCCCTTGAGGATCCCTGCCCATCTACCAGCTCCGCTTCGGAGCAGGATTTTCAGAAGCACGTGAAGTCCGACAAGTCAAAATAGAATTAAATTTGCAGACACAAAGACAGCTACCATTTATACAAATTTTGGATCCACCTTAAAATTCTAAATAGACACGGGCGCGAATCAATCTTTCATTAGTCCAGAAGCTGTAGAGACATATTTCTTTGAAGTACCATTCAATTACTATCCCTTGCTTTTCCGAATTTCAAGACAGTGAAAATGTTAAATTATTTATCTATAGATTTCATAATTTCTTTGATGGACTTATCGGACTTGACCTTTTAGAAAAATGGGAGGCTAGAATTGATCTTAAAGATAAGTTGCTTTTAACTCGAAATACTTCCAATCCTATTCATATGTACAACTCGCGTAACGTCAATCTTTATGAAGACGTAATTCCTGCCAACTCTAAAAAATTAGTTAAAGTCCCTATTAATATACAAGACGGAGATGCCTTTATTGATGAGCAAACCATTTCTAACTGTGTAATCAACGAATGCATTACTTCCGTAGTTAATAACCGTGGTATTTTAGCGATTTCGAACCCTACTTCATATGACTTCATATTTTCAATGGACCATGCCTTACATGCAGAAGCCTATACTATCGAGTGCACGGGCTCTAAACAGTCATGCTCGCGCGCTAAAGAAGTTTTGTCTCGGTTGCGTACAAGCCATTTAAATCCGGAGGAGCGAATTAATTTGGAAACTTTATGCGGAAAATATGCGGACGTATTTTATATCGATGGCGAGCCGTTAACTTTTACAAATAGAATAAAGCATAGTATTAGGACTACAGACGAAATACCGGTTTATACCAAAAGCTACCGTTATCCGTACATACATAGAGATGAAGTAAGAGATCAAATTAGTAAGATGTTAGACCAAGGTATCATTCAACCATCTGAGTCTGCCTGGAGCTCACCTATATGGGTGGTACCAAAGAAAGCTGATGCCTCTGGTAAATTTAAATGGCGTTTAGTTATAGATTTCCGAAAAATTAACGAGAAAACTCATGATGATAAGTATCCGATACCTAATATCAGTGATGTGTTGGATAAGTTAGGAAACTGCCAGTACTTTACGACCTTGCCAGCGGATTTTATCAGGTTGAAATGGACCCTGCTGATATTCCAAAAACGGCATTTAATGTAGAGAATGGACATTACGAATTTTAGCGTATGCCAATGGGCTTAAAAAATTCTCCATCGACATTCCAACGCGTCATGGATAATGTCCTCAAAGACCTTCAAAATGTAGTATGTCTAGTTTACTTAGATGATATTATCATTTTTAGCACATCTTTGCAAGAGCATATGATCAATCTTGAGAAGGTTTTTCAAAACTACGTGAATCGACATTCAAAATTCAGATGGACAAGTCTGAATTTCTCAAATTAGAAACAGCTTACCTAGGACACATTATTACTAAGGACGGTATTAAGCCTAATCCTGATAAAATTCTAGCTATCCAGAAATATCCGCTTCCAAGAACCCCCAAGGAGATCAAACAGTTTCTCGGTTTAATTGGCTACTATAGGAAATTCATCCCTGATTTTGCACGTATAACTAAACCATTCACGCAATGTCTTAAGAAAGGTAGGAAACTCACGGTTAATGCAGAATACATCGGTTGCTTTGAAAGGTGCAAAACACTCTTAACTAACGATCCAATTTTGCAGTACCCTGATTTCGATAGGGATTTTGTGTTAACAACCGATGCCTCAAACGTAGCATTAGGCGCAATACTATCACAAGGACCTATAGGATCGGACAAACCAGTCTGTTACGCATCTCGCACTCTTAATGAGAGCGAAATAAACTATAGCACTATTGAAAAAGAACTCCTTGCAATAGTGTGGGCCACTAAGTACTTTAGGCCATACATTTTTGGTAGAAAATTTAAGATAGTCACGGATCATAAGCCCCTTCAATGGGTTATGAACCTCAAAGAACCAAATTCGCGTTTAACTCGGTGGAAACTTAAATTGTCTGAATACGATTACACCGTAATTTATAAGGAAGGACAGAATAATACCAATGCGGATGCCCTTTCTAGGATAGAAATCCACAACGAGGAAACGAGTTCTATGATCGCAAATGCATCCGAGCGACCATCATCTATTGCTGGATCGTCTACAGCATCTGCTCATACAAGTAAAGAAAATCCAATTCTCGAAGTCCCAATCGTAGATGAACCATTAAATAAATTCCATAGACAATTACACATAACTGTAGTCGGTGATATTAAAAAGCGTACCACAGCATCCAAGCCTTTTGACACACACACTAGAACCGTTGTTCAAGTATCTATGACTAATTTAGAAAATGATGTAGTAGATGTTATTAAGGAATACGTTAACCCGAAAGTTAAGACCGCGTTACTTATCAATCCACCGTTATCCATGTATGACGTAATACCTATTATTCAGGAAAACTTTAAGAGTTCAGCAATGAACTTAGTTTTAGCTAAAACTGAAGAAGAGAACGTTAAAAATTATCTCAGTCAGCAAGAGATAATTAAAAACTACCACGAAGGTAAAACCAATCATCGTGGAATTACCGAGTGTTACTTAGCCCTTTCGAAACGTTATTATTGGCCAAAGATGAAAGACCATATTACGAAGTTCATAAACGACTGTACTATCTGCGGCCAAGCTAAATATGATCGAAACCCTATCAAACAGCAATTTAACGTAGTCCCGCCTGCTACTAAGCCCTTTGAAATTGTCCATATGGATTTGTTCACAGTTCAAAACGAGAAATATTTAACCATAGTAGATGTTTTCTCAAAATATGCACAAGCATATCGGTTACGAGATGGCACTGCAATCAGCATTTTACAAGCTCTTATTAATTTTTGTACTCATCATGGTTTACCGTTAACCATAGTTTCGGACAATGGTACGGAATTCACTAACCAGTTATTCAATGAATTTGTTAATATGCATAAGATAACTCACCATAGAACACTACCGCATGCCCCAAATGACAATGGTATAGTAGAAAGGTTTCATTCGACTTTGTTAGAACATCTTCGTATTCTAAAGTTACGTAATAAAAATGAAGACATAGTTAATCTCGTCCCGTACAGTATATTAGCTTACAATAGCTCTATACATAGTTTTACTAAGTGTAGGCCATTTGATATTGTAACAGGTCATTTTGATCCCCGCGACCCATTCGATGTAGACTTAACAAAACATATCATGCAACAATATATTCAAAACCATCGTGATCAGATGAAAACGGTGTATGAATTGATTAACGAGTCCTCTCTTGCTACTCGTACTAATATTATTAATAATCTTAACAAGAATCGGGATTGCGAAGTAGAGTATCAACCCCAACAGCGTATCTTCGTTAGAAATCCCTTAGCTAGTCGTCAGAAAGTAGGTCCCAGATACACTCAGGATACAGTTCTTGCGGATTTACCTATTCACATATATACCTCACGTAAACGTGGACCTGTAGCTAAAAGTCGTTTGAAGAAAGTACCTAAAAGTGCCCAATTGTTACAGGGTGCTACTGGTCCTGACTGCTCATTTGATAGCAGCACAGGAAACAAACCAAGAGATAAAACTTGAGAGTCTCGATGATGGCCCCGGATTACTTCCCTTTCGACTCGGAACAACAAGGCTTATAACCCACTATCATTCATTTGTACAGTATATAAGTCTCAGTGATATCAGTGACAAAATTACGTTATTAGAAAACCAATTATCGGACTTTAAGCTTAGATTGAGAAATGATACTTATATGCTATACGAACTTCAATTAGAATATCTTTCTAGTAAGATGGTAAAGGTCCTTAATCATTTAGAATCATTAGAGCCAAATAGAGTAAAAAGAGGACTCATTGATGGTTTAGGAACAGTAATTAAAAGCATAACCGGCAATTTAGATCAAACAGATGCTGTAAACTATGATAATGCTATAAAAATCCTACAAGATAATGATAATCAGATCACTCACGAATTTAATAACCATATAAGTCTTAGTAAAGAGTGGATGGCCCAGCATACAGACATAATTACCAGATTAACCGAAAACCAGGTTAAGATAAATGAAACATTGCAATCTATTTTAGATAGCGACGCTTATAGGGCAACTAGTCTTATTAAATACGCAAAATTTGCTCAATGCATAGCTATAATAACTGAAAACATAGACGACATTTTAGATGAACTAGTTAGCTTAGAGAATATGTTAGCTTTCATCCGCGCGTCAAGTACGCATCACTCCATGATTAATATCAAAGTCTTAAACTATATGATCAAAAGATTAGTTACAATATATGGTAAGAGACATGTACTAGATTTAGAACTTAGGCAATATTACGATCTTGTGAAGCCCGGTTATTATTTCTCAGGCAGTCAAATAGTAATCATTTTCAGAGTACCTATATTTGCTGTAGATAGTTATGATCTTTATAAATTATCAGTAGCTCCTAATAAGCGAAGACAGGCCCTCCTCCCTCCTTATCCATTGATAGCAACCAACAGGAAAGGTTATGTGTAGATAGAGGCTGAATGCCCGAAGTACGATGACTGGTATCTTTGCGGAGAGAAGATGGACCACCAACTTCGCCGAACACCAGACTGCACTCAAAACCTCATCAACAATCAATTACTGGACAGCACCTGTGAGATGTCTACAATAACCCTATCGAGAGTAGCTATGGAGGAACTGGACGAAAAGCACTACGTCATATCCTTTCCTAATGCAACAAGGATACATACTGTATGCGGAAAAGAAGATTTCAACGTATTGAATGGCAGCTACCTAGTAACTGTTCCTGTGAATTGTTTCCTGTACACATCTGATTTTACAATCACCAATGCAAACGATCAAGTAAAAGGACGACCTTTGAAGATAATGCATCTCTCTTATCAAAATGAAAACCAGGCAGCTGAAGCAACTCAGGTTCACCTCAACTCTATTGATCTCAAGAAATTACATGATGTTCAATATAAAATGATGACGCAGCCTGCTCTACGAATGAAACAAGTTCCATCTTCATCCCTGTACCATACAACAATTCCGCTTTACATTATAATACTATTGAGTGTACTTGCTCTAGTTTTATACCTGCTCGCACAGCGTTGGGATATATTTCAATGCAAACTTAAGATAAATCATGCTGCAGAAAATCCTCCTATAGAACACACCTATGCGAAACCTGAAAATTCTGGAACATCGAGACAGCAGTCAGCAATATTTTCTCATCTCAAGATTCAGAAATAATTGCTGATTTGAAGGGGGAGGTGTTATAGTATACACTAATATATAATAAGCCTAATAAGCAGTGACGTTAATTGTCTACGTGATCGCGAATGGACACGAGGCGTCGAGTCAGCGGAACGTCGTGTAAATCGAGGACGCTGACAGCGCATGAGAACTTACGACATCGGCCTGTTTACCGGAATAGAGTTATGTTTAATTATTAATGTATTTTAATATTTCATTCTATATCTAGCATCGATTAGAAACACTAGTATTAACTTTTATTGTAATTTTAAATCATTAAAGTTTTATTTTAACTAAAGTATTTTTTTTGTTTTTTTTGGGTCCTTCGGCTGTGACATTCATAATTAATGTTACATTGTATTTTGCAAACAGGATTGGTATTGCCAAGGCAATGAACCTTGCTCAGATATAAAGTAGTTTGCTAAATAATTTCGTTGATTATGTGGTGACATAGTTGCCGTTATTTCTATATTATGAGGTTGTATAACGGGAATAGTGAGCAATCTGTTTTGTATAAACTCCCTCGGACTATATAGAATACCCTCACATTTTCGAACATAGTTGTGTAAAATACACACTGCTTTTATTATATTTGTTACTTTTTCTATTGTATGACATCTTATAGCAGTACTTAATACTTGAAATTTTTCAGCCATCATCCCAAAAGCACATTCAATTGTATTCCTTCCTCGGCTTAGTCAGTAGTTAAATACCCTTCTCAAGTCATTCAGGGTTCTTTGGGGATATGGTCTCATCAAGTAAGATAGAAGGGGAAATGCCTCGTCCCCAATAAAATAGTATGGAAATTCATAGTTAGATTGGTCATTAGGAAGTTTGGAAGGTAAAGGAATATTAAGATGTCCATGTTCTATCCAACGTTTGATCCTGGAAGCACTGAAAATTCCACCGTCGCTGTTCCTACCCGCATAGCCAGTCTCGATAAGAGTAAATAGTCCATCGGAATCACAACATGCCATTAATACTATCGAATGGTAGGATTTGTAATTAAAATTACTTGATCCCGAATTAGGTAATTTTTCTATTCTGATGTGTTTACCATCACATGCCCCTAAACAGTTGGGTAAATTCCAGAGGCGATCAAAACGAGCAGCAATGTCTTTCCAATGTTGCAACAAGGTCTTTTTAGTAATAATTATTATTAGTTGTAGTTAGCCTAACTAGAAAAAGGTCTTTTTTACAATTTCAATTTAATTTTTTTGACGCCGTTAAGAAAATTAGGTCACTTTTACTTTAAATAATGTTTGTTTTGCATTGACTAAATAATAAAAGGTTTTAAACTTTGAAGTGCTGTGCTTATATGGTATTGAATGTGTGTCTGAAGTACCACCGGATCAGCTGTTATTTGTTAAAATAATTTGCTGACATGGATCAGCTGTGGATATTTCAAGTTCATGTCGCTTAGCAACTATTACGGCACATGCGCCGTCAATAGATAAAGAAGATTGGCCGCTTTTACATCATCAGCATTACAAAATAGAGCCCCGGCCAATCAGAATTTTTATTTCCTCCGAAATCCGACGGCGCAGCGCGGCGTTCTGTTGTTGTTGATAGACTTCAAGTGATGTCAAGTGACAATTTTAGTATATTTTATTTTCAGTTTTATTTTATCTTTTATGATTTTTAGCTTTCTTAATGTATAATATGCAGCTTTTGCACCAATATTTATATATTTTTTGTTATTAAGAGTATGCTTAGTGCAAGTGGAGTTGTCCATGTCGTGCCCGTTTGTGACAGCCAGCAGTCGCGATGTGTTTCACTGGAGAACCTCATATAGACAAGAAATGGTGGTGTGATCATAAGCACAGATACAAAGGATGACATCGAGAAGCTTAAGAAATCGGAGCAGCTAACGGAATCGGGCCTTAAGATCGATGAGCCTCATAAACGTAAGCCTAGAGTAGTCGTTATCGGAGTGCCCACGTCTTTGCAGGAGAATGAAGTCTTTTCCTGTCTATACCACCAAAATGTAGCCGACAAACTCCAGAGCTTCAACCTTGATACATTTTTATCTGAAATCAAGTTAAGCCATAAATCGGGAAAGAAGGATGCTGAGACGTGTAATTATGTAATAGAAGTATCTGCAGAAATACGCAAAGCCCTGATATCTCGAGAGAGAGTATTCGTGAATTGGTCATCTTGCCCTGTAAGAGATTTTACCTTGGTAACACGGTGCTATAAGTGTCAACAATATGGTCATGCAGCTAAGTCATGTCGAGAGACAGCCTACACCTGCGGCCATTGTGGCAATCAAGGTCATTCAATAAACGAATGCACAAAGAGGACAGAAGAACCAAAATGCGCTACTTGCTTGCACTTCAAAAAGCCAAGCAACCATAATACAGGTGCTGTTGACTGTCCGGCGAAAAAAATGGCTGAAAAGAGGTACATCAATTCTATTGACTATGGTGGCGCCTAAGAGCGCCGTTTATTGAGGTATACCTGACCTATTTATTTATTTTTATTTAATTTTAAATTTTTATTTATTAGTTTTCTACACACTATGAATGATGTAATTAATGACTTAGATAATTTCTCTGTATCCGAATCTAAAATTTGTGAAGTTGAAAATTGCAAACAATATCTATCCTCTTGCAATACTTTAACCATACTAACTCAAAACATACGCAGTATTTCTAAGAATTTTGACAATTTTAGCAAATTCCAACAAAGACTAAATATAAATTGTGACATTATTGTTTTTACCGAATGTTGGCTTGCTAAGCAATATAACTTACCGCAAATGCTCGGATATAATATGTATAAGAGTAATGTCAATTACAATCAAAACGACGGGGTAATAGTTTATGCAAGGAATCACCTAAATGTCACTGTTGAAGAACCAAATATACATGACTGCAACAGATTGTTAATTAAGATTGGTTCGGAGTTTGCGATACTAGCACTATATAGGCCCCCCTCTTTTACAAATATAGACAATTTTATCAATTCTTTGAATATCACCTTGCAGAGCCTATCCTCTTTCAAAAATATAATCTTAATAAGAGATATCAATATTAATATTCTTCCAGGAGGTAACGATACTACCGCTCAAAATTACCTCAACCTATGCTCCTTTCATAGCTTGCTCCCTGCGCATACGCTGCCTACTCATCAAAGTGGCTCTTGCTTAGATCATATTATAATAAAGACTAATTTCCCCGCACTTGCACTAGTTATTAACTCGTCAATAACCGATCACAATGCTGCCCTACTAACCTTAAATTGTAAATTACGTAATGTAAATAATGCTCACACAACCACAAAATTGAATATAAATAAACTTGAAAAAGATTTACGTAACATCGATTTCGACCCAGTTTATAATTCTGCTGACCCACAGTTTTGTATGTTATACCTAATAGAAAATGTCCAACATGCAATTCAGGTAAACACAATAAATATTCGGCTGAGTAACAAAAACTATAATATAAAACCATGGATCACGCCAGGTCTTATTCGCTGTATTAGACATAGAGATAAACTGCATATGAAAGCTAAATCAAATCCAAATAACTCAATTTTGCAATTAACTTACAAAAGATATCGAAATTTCTGTAACGATCTCATGAAGAAAGTAAAAATCATCTACGATAAAAATACATTGGAAAAGGCCGGATCAAATAGTAAAAGGATCTGGAAATGTATTAAAGACATAACATATGCTTCGAAACAACATGAGTCTCTTTCAGGGTTATTACAAGCACATCCATCTCATTTGGTAGCGGCTAATAACACAAATAACTTATTCGTTAATGTTGGAAAGTGTCTGGCAGAAAAAGTCACAACACTATACAAACACTCACTTTACGCATAGCACTAATTTAACATCATTTGCATTGCTAGACACGGACGAAACTGAGTTAGAAAGAATAATAATGAGTCTAAAGGACGACTGTGCAGTTGGTTGGGATAGTATATCAAATAAAATTATTAAACAGTTTAGGCACATTTTAGTACCTCCACTAACATATATTTTTCACAAATGTCTGTCCTCAGGATGCTTTCCCGATTGCCTCAAAAAAGCTGTTGTTGTCCCTGTGTATAAATCTGGTTGTAAAAAACAAGTGACAAATTATAGACCTATTTCTCTACTGTCCACTTTGTCTAAAATATTAGAAAAAATCATAAATGTAAGGTTAGTAAAATATCTGGAAGATAAGTCGATTTTGTCTAAGAGCCAGTTCGGATTTAGACCTAAAGTATCTACTGCTGATGCCGTCCATCAGCTTACAGACTATCTAGTGAAAGAACTTGATAAAGGTAACCACACCGTAGGAATCTTCCTGGATCTAGCAAAAGCTTTTGACTCAGTTTCCATTCCTATTCTTCTATGTAAGCTTGAAGCCATAGGTATAAGAGGCACTCAACTGAAACTCTTTACAAGCTATCTAGAAGAACGTACCCAATGTGTAAAGATTGGCAATGTCTTCAGCGCTAACCAGAAAAATACATCTTTTGGAGTTCCCCAGGGAAGTATTTTAGGCCCTACTCTGTTCCTGATTTACATAAACGACCTTTGCAATTTAAAGCTGGATCACGGCATAATTATATCATACGCTGACGACACTGCTCTTCTTTTCTCGTCTGACTCAGGAGAAGATGCTTTCAGATATGCACAATATGGTTTCAATGAGGTAAATAAATGGCTTCAGCAAAATGTACTAACACTAAATGCAGAAAAGACAAATTATATTAGATTTTCGATGCGCAAGCTGTCAGCTCAAACTAACCCAACATTGAAGGCCCATCATTGTAGAGTCCCCACTAATAACCAATGTGTCTGTCCCGTTATTGAAAATACTAATAAAATTAAATACCTGGGTATTGTGATTGATGAAACTCTTTCGTTCAAGCAACATATTGAAGTTTTAAATAATAGAATGCGTAAGTTGATATTTGTCTTTAAAAAGTTACGCTATATTGCAGATCCAAAAGTTATTAGGCAAGTTTACTTTGCTTTATGTCAATCAATATTAACTTACTGTATATCCACATGGGGTGGTGCGGCAAAAACACTATTATTATCTGTTGAAAGAGCCCAAAGAGCGATTCTCAAGGTATCTACATCCCGCCCTTTTCTTTTTCCCACTAACCTTCTCTATAAAGATTGCAAAGTCCTAACAGTCCGACAGCTATTCATAATGAGCATTGTACTAAAACAGCACACTTCCCTTTCTTACAGCACTGCATTTACTAATAAAAGACGGAAAGATAAAGTTTGCTCTCAAAATACAAAAACAAAACATGCTTTTACATCCAAATTTTTCATTTTTCTCGGACCACTTCTCTACAATAGACTAAACGCCATAGCAAATATCTACTCTATGAATTCCAGTAGCTGTAAAAAAATCCTTATGGATACATTGAAAAGCATGTCCTACGAAGATACAGAGAAGTTACTGTGTTAAAATAAAATGTTATTACCAAATGTATCCGTTTTACATTAATTAGTTTTTTGTTATAAAAGTAATATTTATTTATTGTTTTTCATTATACTGCTGTTTACCAACTACACATTAATTTAAATTATGCACTGTAATATAATTATAACGATTAAGATTTGATTATTTAAGACAAACAAGCTCTTCTCGCCTGAAACACAGGTTTTCCTAGTTCAGGCATGTGTTATAGACATTATACCATAAGAAAAATTGTACTACTGTTGTTAGCTTACTAAGATATTTTTGAATAAATTTTATTATTTTATTATTATTATTATACAGTGCCCCAAATGCCCCCAGGCACGCTTTTTTAAAGGGCAAAGAGGCTTGAAGATTCATCTTGGCAAATCACATAAAAGCCAGGATGAGTTTTCAAGTTCCTTGCCCACTACCTCTCAGATAACCACAGGTAACCAAAATTATTCAGATCCTTTTCATAAACGCATTACTTATTTAAAAAATTCTATAGCCATAGTTAATCGTATCCCAAGAGGTGCTCGCATTAGTGTAGCCCAAAAACTTTCAGATTGCATAAAAAAAACAATAAACGAAAACAGCAGGCATGCCTGGGAGCATTTGCTTCTTTTTCCCTTTTGCATTCTTCATGTTCGGGATCGTAAAAAGACATTAACTGTTAATATTAAAAATAATTGTAATACACCTATTCAGACTCAAAATTTACACGCTCCCCCTTTCAAACATAACTTTAATATTCCACATGCAGTAGAATGTAAAATGAGTGAAGGCGACATCAAGGGAGCTGCTTGCCTTCTTTTCTCCAGTGACACAATTGCGCCAAACGATTTGAGCACCCTCAGTGCATTGGAAAGTAAACATCCACCTCCGGTAGCCAACCCAAACCTCCCGGATTTAAAATCATTAAGTGAACAGTGGGGATATAATTTCAACGAAGACGAAGCCCGCAAGAAAATTACTTGGAATGATATAAAGGTTTTAAAATTCCTGAAGAATGAGCCTTTTGCATTTTTCTATAAAACCTCATACGCTCAAGATGAACTGGTGCGCGTTAACATGCGTAATCGAAGAAAGAAAATGCCATCCTTACAAGACATTTCCGTCCAAAAACAATTCAGCAAGAAACTTGAGCTATCTGATAGCAAAAAAACGTTAACGAAGAATTTAATTCCAAACTACTACGTTGATTATTACAAAACGCTTTTGGATAATTAGACATAGGTTTATTGTGTAGGAAGTTGTTTGAATAACCAAAAATTACAATTAGACTTTCAAAACTTAAATTACTTATCTATTATTATTATTACTAACACTACTAAAATGTTTGGTACCTAAGTAGGTACCAAACATTATACCATAATTATAATACCATAACTTCCAAGATTAAATGGAAGTAGGGTCAAGTGGGGGACAGTGTAACAAGGGGCACAGTATAACATCAAGGTTAGCTCTGCCTTGTTCTTATTTGTCATGGCAACTCTTTCCGTGTTTTGACAACCTCATGTACCGCCATCTTAATCAAGTGTCATCGGACTTCGAATTGCCGAGTTAACGGAATAGTCATAGAATTTATGTTTTGTGGAAAAAAAATGTGAAAAATTTAACTACTGAAGTTTTGTTCTTGTTGGAAAACTAATAATATCTGGTAAGTAAATATATGTTTAATTTAATCTTTAATTACTTGGTGTTTAAATAAAAAACAAAGTGAATTGAAATTTCTAACCTATAAATTTTTATTCATTTTTACTTTTCAACAATAAGGTGTGGGGTACAGTGTAACGGGGTACAGTGTAACATGTTATAGTGTGCCCCTTTTAACATCTTTTACTAGCTTATGAAATGGGTACATACCACAAGCTAAAGATGCCAGCATCTTGGAAAGCTAAAAAAATCGCAGAAAAACTAATAATATCTGGTAAGTAAATATATGTTTAATTTAATCTTTAATTACTTGGTGTTTAAATAAAAAACAAAGTGAATTGCAATTTCTAACCTATAAATTTTTATTCATTTTTACTTTTCAACAATAAGGTGTGGGGTACAGTGTAACGGGGTACAGTGTAACATGTTATAGTGTGCCCCTTTTAACATCTTTTTTTTTTCGAGGTGTGCTCGGAGTAATAAGATGGTTCGGAATCGGAAAAGGAAGACGGAAATTGGTCTACACGATGCTAATGATATGAAAGAAGCAATAGAGTTGGTTGAAAATGGATTACCCTTGAGAAAAGCAGCCGAAAGAAAGAACGTAAATTATGGCACTTTATATCGTTATGTTAAAAAAAAAGCCTGTTCAGCCGAGGAAACTGAAAATCTGCGGTTGACTCCTAATAACGCGGTTAATAAAGTTTTTTCAAATGATCAAGAATCAGCATTAAAAAAATATCTTATAACGTGCTCAAAAATGTGCTACGGTCTTGACACGACTGAAACTAGAAAACTAGCTTATGAAATGGGTATACCACAAGCTAAAGATGCCAGCATCTTGGAAAGCTAAAAAAATCGCAGGAAAAGATTGGTTGGATGGGTTTCGAAAAAGGAATCCAGATTTAACTTTGCGCAAACCAGAAGCCTGTAGCCTTTCAAGAGCTACATCGTTTAACCGGTATAATGTTGAAATGTTTTATAACAATTTGGAAGAGGTAATGAAAAGGTGTCCTAGTTTTGGCGACGGTTCTAGACTATTTTGTCTTGATGAAACTGGTACGACGACAGTACAAAAACCAAAAAGAGTTTTGGCATTAAAAGGATCAAAACAGCTCAATAAAGTAACAAGTGGTGAACGAGGAACCCTTGTGACAACATGCTGCGCAGTTTCTGCCACAGGCAATGCCCTGCCACCGGCGATGGTATTTCCTCGGAAAAATTTCAAATCTTCCATGTTGAAGGGCGCCCCTATTGGTACATTGGGCATAGCGCAACCTACGGGCTGGATGAACACCGAGTTGTTCCCTCAGGTTATAAAGCATTTTGTAAAAGTAACTGGAAGCTCAAAAACAAACCCATCGCTTTTTATACTTGATAATCACGATAGTCACTTAGCTCTGGAGGCTTTGAACATAGCTAAAGAAAACGGCATGACTCTGCTTACCATTCCGCCTCATTCCAGCCATAAATTACAGCCACTCGATGTGTCAGTGTTTGGTCCTTTACAGAATTATTACAACGCCGCAATAGATTCATGGCTTTTGCGTCATCCGGGAGTATCTGTGATGATATACAATATTGCAGAACTACTAGGTGAAGCATTTGAAAAAGCAATGACACCCATAAACATAAAATCGGGTTTTAGGAAAACCGGCATATTTCCTTTTGACAGGAACATTTTCACCAGTGAAGATTTTATGCCAAGCGAGATTACAAACAGACCTTTAGAATCTTCAGCTTCATTATTACTGCAACATGAACAGACAGCAAACCAGACTACGGCTTCCGAAATTTCCTTGATGCAGGAAAATGAGCAATCTCTAAACCGGCCTTCGACATTTAAAAACTCTGAAGAACAGAACAAATAGCTCTCAAATCAAAATACGGCGCCTGAAACTTTGTCATCGCTTCAACAAAATTTCGAAGAAACACAGAAAGTCAGTGATCCGATGAAGCAGCAAGAAAATGTAAGCTTAAGAATAAATGATGTTAATAGAATGGAAGACATTTTAGCCAGCCCAATTGAATGCAGAGAATATCCAAAGGCTGGTCCCAGACTCTAAAAAAGGAAGAAAAAGAGGGAAAAGTTGTATCGCTACCGATACACCAATTAAACAAGAATTTGAAGAAGCAGCCAAAGAAAGAGAAAACAAGAAGCGTAAAAAGAAAACTCCAAATGAGGGAAATATAAAAATAAAGAGAAAACCAAAGAGAGTCGAAAAAGTTACCAAGGTTTTATTTGCTAGTTCTGAGGAAGGCTCCGAAAATTTAGATGAAGATTCAGATATTGTATCTAGCGGTTCAGATGATATCCCTCTTTGTTTGTTGAAAACTCCAGAAAAAGATGATTTTGTAGTTTTAGTTTAAATTTATGGGAAAAAAGACAAAGCATTATATAGGAAAATTATTGACGAATAATGAGTTAGATGAATTCATATTCATGACATCATTGTCAGTTATCTACGCAAAAGTAGTAAAGTTGATAATGTCTTTTATTTTCCTTTAGAACCGGATCTTGTTATTGTCAAACAGGATGATATTGAGCTTATATTGCCATTACCTAAAATGAAAAAACAAACGAACGTCAGGCAGACTTCTATTCATTCCCAGAAAAAATTCTATGGCAGTTTAATCTATGTTAAGTGGTTAGGCCAGTGAGTTGGAATATTTCAGGTTGAATTTATTTTGTATTAAATACTCGTAGCTATCCAGTAAAATGTCTTTGGTTTGGCTACCTGTTTTTTTTCAGAGGTTAATGTCATTGTGTCACTAAGTATACGTACGTCACATACGCAAAATTATTATACAAATTAAAAATAGAAATACATGAGCGTGAGCAGCATTCGCCCTTGGGATTTGCAGGTACGTCCTAACCTTTGACTACATCTGGTATCGCTACGAGTTGAGTCCAAATTCAAAATCGCAAGAATACAGTCCACTCAAGGTTTACCAAACCCATTAGCCATTCCATATTTTGGTCCATCTCCCCGGATGACAATCGAATTTGATAAATTGTTGAATAACTAAAATTCGATGGTGATTCGACTCGAGTTGGCTTTATGCATATATTTTGACATTGAACCTTAATGCGCGCATTGGTTTGAAGTCTATTGTTAAAGTCTTAGGTTACCGACATAGTATTTCAAAATATCCTTAAGTTGTTATTGGTTCACAGTTTCACAACTATAGCCGTTTCGCTCGCATCGCATCGCGCACCTTATATATATATATTAGATACTTGCATCAGTTAGTTTTAAATAATGGCTGAAAAAAGTGTGAAACAAAAGGATATAACAAGGCAAATTCAATTATTGGAAGCTAAACGCCAGCTGTATTTTGCTCAAATAACAAAAACATTTAACTTATCGTCGAAAACAGATGAAAAGTCTCGGTATACTTTCAAGTCGCAAACTCGCCTCGTTGATCAATTACGTAAAGAATTTGTGTGTGTGGTTGATGAGATAAATTTATTAAACTTGGAAGTAAATCCTGATTATATTATTAACTATCAACCGCTATTGGCTTTTGACGATTTGTATTATTTTATAAAGGAGGTTCTCAATGACTTAGAAAAGTCAAACCTCCCTCTTCAAGCTGCGCCAAATACTGGCATTCGCGAACATACTATAAAGATTCCTCGTATCGAATTGCCTATATTCGATGGTGAAATTCAAAACTTTCCGTATTTTTACGAAACGTTTAAACGTTTAATTGATGAAAATAAAACATTGTCTGATTCGGAGCGTGTCCATTACCTTATCAGTCACCTATCTGGAAAAGCAAAGAACATTTGTGCCGGTATAGCCCCGGCTGCGGAAAATTATAAGATTATTTGGTTGGCATTATTAGATAAATATAAGGATGACAGAGCTTTAGCCACTACATATTTAAATCAGTTGTTTTCTTTAAAATGTATTAACGGTCCGTCGGCAATTAATTTAGAAAAAATTGTTGATAAATACGCAGCTACAATAGCAGCTCTCAAACAGCTTAATATTGATGAATTGAGTGATTTTATCTTTGTTTATATGGGGTTAAAACTTGTAGACTCCGATACAGTAAAAAGTTTCGAATCGTCAATTCGCAGTAAAACAGATATGCCTAAATATGACGATTTTGTAAAATTTTTACGAGAACAAGTAAAGATTATGTATCGTACAAGCTCATTGTCATCACAACAAGCTCGTGGCAGCCCTATATTACCACAGCCCGTTTCAAGTGGCCGCGTAGTGACCTCGCGTTTTCTCGCGCCTCCACGCGCACTAATCACTACTGAGCAGGCCCAAACTTCCGGCTCTGGTAGGCTGTGTAAGCTTTGCAAAAATCCCGCACATACGCATCTATATGCATGTAAACCATTTACAAATCTTTCTGCACTTGATAAATTTAAATTTGTTAAAGAAAATCGTTATTGCATTAACTGTTTGAGTAATCAACATACAGCGTTTTATTGTAACTCGACCACTTCTTGCCATAAGTGTAACGCAAAACATCATACGTTACTTCATTTCGGTAAAGAAACATCGCCCGTGCAGTCGAGTACCGCTACTTTAGCTGTTAACGAGGATACCGAGATAAGTGAGGTTTTGAACTCACTTGAAATTGAGGAGCAACCTATTTCAAATCCAGTCTTTGAGAACTCTTTGATCGATGAACAAAGTCCAGATGTATCTTTTTGTACTTTATCGTCAACCAAGTGTGATTTAAAATCAACAACACAAATTCTCGCTACCGCAACAGTTTATGCCACCGGCCGCAATAGTCAAGATGTTATGGTTAGATGTTTACTAGATCCTGGTTCTCAAAAACACTATATAACAACAAAATGCTGTCCTAACCTAGGATTAAAAATTGAATCTAATTCACCTGTCACTGTGAAGGGTATAGGTGGTTCATCACAAATAGTAAAAGGGTCAGTGAAGGTATGTTTTAGATCTCGCTTTAATGACTCAAAATTTAACATACAAGCTTTAGTACTCAATCAAATTACTAGTGACTTACCGACGTGTCCCGTAAATACAATGTTCCTGGATAGCTTGCATAGCATTCCTATGGCAGATGATACTTGGGGTACGCCTGGAAAAATAGATTTACTGATAGGTGTAAACCTTTTTGTTGAGATGTTGCGACCTGGTAAAATAATCGGAGAGCCCGGCTATCCAGATGCTCTCGAAACTGTTTTAGGGTACATAGTCTTAGGTGATGCTCCAGTGACTTTCCAAACTCAGACTGTAACCTCGGTGGCATGTCATGCTATCATAACTTCTGAGGTCGAATCTTTGGTTCAAAAAATGTGGGAGCTTGATGAGATAGATCCTAAACAATTTTTAAGTGCTGACGATATACTGTGTGAAGACATTTATAAAGAGACTGTAACACGTGATCATTTTGGGCGCTATGAAGTAGCTTTGCCTTTTAAATTCAGGCCAGACTTGCTTGGTAATTCTTTTGAAATTGCTAAGCGTAGATTTTTATATTTAGAGCGAAGATTCAGTAACCAATCTATGCTTCGAGAAGCATACGATAGTGTCATAAAGGATTATTTACATCAAGGTTATTTATCTGCCGTAAAAACAGTCGATACGGGTTTTTCCCATTTTTACATACCACACCACGCTGTTTTACGGGATGACAAGGCATCTACAAAGGTCAGACCTGTCCTAGATGCAAGTGCTAAGTCTAGCAGCGGCTTTTCTTTAAATGATCTGCTACATACTGGTCCGAATCTTCAACGTGACTTGTTTACTATCCTTTTGAACATGAGATTATTGCCTGTTGCTATCTCAGCTGATATAAGACAAATGTATCTCAGAATAGGCATCCGTGAGCAAGATCGTTGTTTTCAGCGAATTTTATACCGTTTTAATACAGGACATGACGATTTATGCCATTTGGCGGATAGTCAATATTCGGTAGAGACTTTTGAATTCAATCGAGTAGCTTTTGGATTAAAATGTAGTCCATATTTAGCGCTACGTACTGTTTCACAATTAGTGCAAGACGAAGGTCATCGTTTCCCTGTCGGGAGAGAAATAGTTCAGAGAGACCTATACATGGATGATGTCGTCAGCTCTCTGATGAATTCAGATCAAGCTATAGCAGCTTTCCAGGAGCTCATTGAGCTGTTTAAGGCTGGAGACTTCCACCTGGTCAAATGGAGTAGCAGTTGTAAAACGGTACTTGAACAGATTCCTGAAGATTACCGTCTTTCCCAGAATGTGAAATTTAACAAAGATGACTCTCTAAAAATATTAGGCCTTTGCTGGCATCCTTGTGATGACGAATTTGCCTTCAAAGTGACATCAGATAATCGTCCTTGTACTAAAAGGAACATCTTGTCCTCTGTTGCACGCTTATTCGATGTTCTTGGCCTAGTCGCACCTATAATTTTGTATGCCAAGCTTTTAATCAAAGAACTTTGGATTGCAAAAAAAACCAAAATGAGATTTCCTCGACATATTGGAGTAGTAAACGGTTCTTCAGTGACCATTCTTGGTTTCGCTGACGCAAGCGAAAAGGCCTATGGTGCTGCCGTTTATGTTCGAGTGGAAAACCAACAGGGTCAACAAGTAACTGTTATATTATCATGTGCAAAATCAAAGGTTGCACCTTTGAAAGTTGTATCTTTGGCAAGGCTAGAATTATGTGCAGCTTTATTACTTTCTAAACTTACGAAAAAGGTATTTGAAACTTATTCAACCAGATATCCAATTAATTCTGTCTTTGCATTTTCGGACTCGACCGTAGCCTTAAATTGGATTCATTCTTCACCACATAGATGGCACACATTTATTGCTAATCGAGTCTCAAAAATACAAGACAACTTGTCATCAGATCACTTTTACCACGTTAGAGGTAGCGAAAATCCAAGTGACTGTTTGTCCCGTGGTTTAACTCCAGTACAACTTGTGAATCATCCACTATGGTTACACGGACCCCCCTGGGTCAGCTTACCTAAGAGTGAGTAGCCTATTAAAGTGTTTGTTCCAAATGAATCTCCAGACATGCCGGAGCTTAAACCAGTTTCACTGGTGACAGTGGAAATTTCACCTGGAGAACCTTTCCTGTATAAATTAGGACGTAATTACTCTTCGTGGCAAAAGTTTCTAAACATCGCGAGCTATATTTTCAAATTTACAAAGAAATTGCCCATTGGATCTATCATTGAATCTGATTTGGAATTTACAGAACGACAAATAATTAAAGAAATCCAATTAGTTAATTTTAGTGATGACATTAAAAACATAAACAATAAAAAAAACTGCTCTTCCCGTTTAATTAAACTGAATCCATTTTTAGAGGAAGGAATTTTGCGTGTCGGTGGACGTTTGATTAACTCGGATGAGAGTTACGATTTAAAACATCCTATGTTACTTCCCGGTAAGGATCATTTAGTAGACATGCTTATACGGTTCTACCATTGGAAATATTTACACACAGGAACAGGGTTGTTAACTTCTATTCTCCGAGCTAAGTACTGGATATTATCTGCTAGACGAGCAATAAGATCTATTATCTCTAAATGCAATGTATGTTTTCGATACAGGCCTAGTCCTAAATTGCCCATGATGGCAGATCTACCTGAGCCTCGAGTTAGAGCAGTTAGCAAAGCTTTCGTTCACACCGGTTGCGATTACGCCGGCCCTATCCAAGTAACACCCTATCGTGGCAAAGGTATACGAAGTCGTAAAGCTTATATATGTCTATTCACGTGTCTCACAACACGGGCAGTACACGTTGAGCTTGCAAGCGATCTAAGTACTGCTTGTTTCCTAGCAGCCATGAAACGTTTCTTGGCTCGACGTGGGTCTGTTCAATGTTTTTATACTGATAATGGAACTAATTTTATCGGTGCCCGTTCTTATCTTCGTGATTTGTATACTTTTCTGGAAAATGAATACAGGCCAATGTGGGAAAGGGAGTTAGCCGTAAATCGTATTAAATGGAAATTAATCCCTCCAAACGCTCCTCACTTTGGTGGTTGTTGGGAGAGTAACGTAAAGTGTATAAAAACTCATTTGTATAAGGTCATTGGCCACCAAATCTTAACATTCGAAGAGCTTCAAACTGTTTTATCGCAGATTGAGTCATTATTAAATTCGCGGCCTCTTACGGTTCTTAGTTCTGATCCTTCAGAAATAGCTTTAACACCAGCCCATTTCTTACATACTGCTCCGCTTACATTTCTGCCAGCCTCTGACGTAGCTGATTCTATTTCGCATATTCTGACACGTTATGAGCTCTTAGATAAATTAGTACAGTCATTCTGGATGCGATGGCGAAGGGAATATCTGCATAACTTGCAAGTTCGGCAAAAGTGGAACACTACTTCATGTCCGGTCAAAGAAGGGATGATTGTAGTCATAATACAGGATAACATCGCGCCCTTGCATTGGCCCTTAGGCGTCATAGTAGAAACTTTTAAAGGCAGAGATAATGTTATACGAGTTGCAACGGTAAAGACTAAGTATGGTACTTATCAGAGACCAGTTGTTAAACTGTGTCCACTTCCAACACAATAGTAAATTACATATAATATTTAGGTAGTCGATATTAATGTGCAGCGATAAGGTTCAATGTAATATATGTTTTGAAAGATTCTCTTTCAAAGCTGGGGGAAATGGTTAGGCCAGTGAGTTGGAATATTTCAGGTTAAATTTATTTTGTATTAAATACTCGTAGCTATCCAGTAAAATGTCTTTGGTTTGGCTACCTGTTTTTTTTCAGAGGTTAATGTCATTGTGTCACTAAGTATACGTACGTCACATACGCAAAATTATTATACAAATTAAAAATAGAAATACATGAGCGTGAGCAGCATTCGCCCTTGGGATTTGCAGGTACGTCCTAACCTTTGACTACATCTGGTATCGCTACGAGTTGAGTCCAAATTCAAAATCGCAAGAATACAGTCCACTCAAGGTTTACCAAACCCATTAGCCATTCCATTAAGAAAAGATTTTTCATAATATTATATTTTTTTATGTTTGTTTTTGATTGCCAAAAATATGTTTAGTTCATAATTGAAGTTAAAGGATGTTATATTTTTGTTGCTTTTTGCTTGTAAAACGTATAATATAAATTTGTTATTTTTGTTTTAGATGCCGAAAATACGAGTTAGAACTACCACAAAGGCCTCCTGGTCTTTTGATACCTTAGAAAAAACGGTGAAACTTATTGAAGAAGATGGATTTTCAATACGAAAAGCTGCCAAAGTTTCGAATATTCTATTCTCGAGTCTACAGAAAAGATACATTAAAAAAAATAACTTGGCACCACGTCTGGGGCGGGTGACTGTGTTCAGCGCTGAACAAGAAAAACAATTGACGGACTTGATAAATAAGATGGCGAACATTTTTAATGGATGCACAGCTACACAAATAAGAAAAGTGACTTTTGAGTACGCTGAAAACATGAACTTAAAACACAATTTTAATCGGTTTTCTAAAATGGCTGGTCGTGACTGGTTGCCATCATTTATGGCCAGAAATGATATATCTGTTAGAAAACCAGAAGCCACCAGCATAAATCGGATCACGGCATTCAATAAAACAGAAGTGAAGTATAACAAATATTTGTCAACGAAATAGCCAATTTTTGTAGATTTTTTTCTTACAAACTGTAGGTGAAGAACAAATGAAACAAATTTCGTTTTATTCATTTCAGTTTATACAGGGTGGAAATTTCAGACTGACAACTTTCAACTGACCCGAGTTAGGAAATCTACCTTAAGGGTTGATGCCACGCGAATATGGTCTTGGGAGACTAACTGCGAAAAATTACAATTAACGAGAAGTTGACTATTTTCGAAAAAAAACAGCTGAATCCTGTCTCCGACAATGATCAAACGGTTCTATGGGGTTAAGATAAAAACAAATTGCCCGACAAACACGATAACTTCGACGAAAACGACTTTTTATTTGCTGTTTTAACGCTAGTATTTTTTTTTCCAGATATCATCAAGAGACGCTGCTGATGAAATAGGCACTATTTCCTTTGTAAGTATGTTATAATTCCTCATTTATATCCAATTCTTTCTTTCTTTCATTCACAATTATTTGATGCGCAAGTTGGTGCGATGACGTCCCCGAACGAGGAACGCTAGTGACTCTTGCTTGTGCTGTAAACGCCGCTGGCAATAGTGTTCCGGTAAACGGATACATTTGTTCGAAGTGGGCCACCTGACTGCATTGGAGCTGGCAACTCTTCGGGATAGATGACTGAAAATCAATTTTCAAAATTCATCGACCACTTCATCCAACACGTGAAACCTACAGAACAGCATCCCGTCCTACTCATATTAGATAATCATAGCTCCCACGCCAATATTGAAGCAGTAAAGAAAGCCAAAGAAAAACGTATTATCATGTTGTTTCTCATGATAATATGTAAAATAAATAAATAAAAATGTTTTTCTTTAACATAAATGCCCTCCGCGACTATTTTTCAAACGAGATTTGTTAATGAAGCATTGAAAAGAGGATTCAACATTTTGCGGCGACAAAACATTTTGGGATTCTAAATAATCACGTGACATTTTGAAAGACTGGACATGTTGAGGTTTGATCTATTAGTAACCCATCAGACATCAAAACCATTAGAACTCTATGATTTTGCAACCACAAGCCCAAAATGTTGTGTAAACTTTAGTAAACACAACATTTTGGGATTCAATTCAAATACAAACAAGTACTAATTTGAAAAAAAAACTTTTATATTTTGAAATCACTTGACAACAAACCTTTTTCAACCACTCGATATTTGTGACGCGAATATTCCTAATCAATAATTTTCCAACGAATCAAAATTTTGCAGTCACTTTGGGCATTTTTTTGCCACCATTTTGTACATACCTACTTAAAACCTCACCTATCATTTTCTACACTTATGTTGACAGAATCAAAGACCTATTGGAGATCCTTAGGGGAGGCCTATGTCCAGCAGTGGACGTCTTGCGGCGATAATGATGATGTTGACAGATGTCAGACCGACGGTGCAACATCGGACAAGTATTCCCACATTTCAAACACGACATTTTAGTATAATAACTCGTCAAATTAAACAAAAAATATAATTAGATTTAACAAGTAAAACGAGGAATAAGTAAGATATTGGCTCGGCCACGTTACATTTATTGAGATGACTAATTATTCTTTCATTTATAAAATGATTACACAGTAATAGCAGTAATATATAAAATAATTCTACTTAAATACTATTATGCAGTATTGTTAATTGTAGATTTTTGTGTACAATAAAATAAATTATTATTTATACAGGCTTTAACCATTCCAACACAAGAGTATTGCTTTGTCTCTGATACAATTATAATAAAAAAATGTACAATAATATACATAATCAAGGTTGTAGAAAAGATACAGCCTGTATTACTAAAAATCTTAAAAATACATTTTATTTTTAGTTGTCACATGTTTAGATGTTTGACTCAATCAACGGCTGCATGGATTTGGATGAAATTTGACACAAAGATTGATCATACTCTGGAATAACATATAGGGTACTTTTATCCCGGGAAAACCTAAGATCTCTCGGGAACGCGGGTGAAACCGCGGGGTAGAAGCTTTTTAAAAATCAAATGGAATTTTACATTTATGTTTTATTATTTAACCCTTAATCAAATACTAGGAAATAATTTCCCACTTAGTCAGGATGAACAAATTCCATTTTATTTTAAAAATGACATGAATGAAAAACGAGGATTTATTCCATGATATACCTCTCTTTGAAAAGCGGTTTGAACAGGTTAGGGACACCCACAAAACTACACCACTGAATGTTTTCGAAAGGTTTTTTCCAGACAAGCTAATACTAATTATAGCGGAACAAACAAATAGATATGCTTGTCAAAAAAAATGCCATAACTGGATACTGTCACTGAACAAGATATTAAGGCATATTTAGGAATTTTGGTCATGATGGGCTTAAATCCTCTACCAGACATGGAGTTGTATTGGTCAACAGATCCGTTTTATTACAATATAAAGAAATCGCCCAGGTTTTTCCCATAGTTAGAATAAAAAAAATAACGGAAAATCTTCACTTAAACGACAATGCTACTGAACCACCAAGAGGTTCTTCTGCCTATGATAAATTATACAAAGTAAGCAGAGGTATTGCTTAATGAACTTAATAATGTATATCAAAATGAAGCTCACAATTCGACTGTGCAATCGATTGACGAGTGCATGGTGAAATTTAAAGGCCGTAGTTCTTTAAAGCAATACATGCCGAAAAAGGGGCTTCAAAATTTGGGCTAGATGTGACGCAAAAACGGGATATTTATATCAATTCCAAATTATACACAGGAAAAGGCGATAGCACCGAAGATGAAGGCATTGGCTATAATGTGGTAATGACGCTCTGTAATAATGTACGACAAAACACGTTACATGCATTCGATAACTTTTTTACGAGCTGCAACTTTTAGAAGACCTATATGAAAAAAAAAAGTACTCTCCACAGCACATCAGCCTCGAAATGCAATACTCGTAAAACGAACACAGAAGGATGGATCCAAAAAAGAAATTCTCTGCCCGCAAGCCATAGCTTCATATACCCTTAGTATGGGTGGAGTAGACTTATTAGATCATTTCAGGTCTTCCTACCCAATAAACCGCAAATCCAGAAAATTCTGGATGAGACTGTTTTTCTTCTTATTTGATGCATCAATTATCAATGCGTTTATAACCTACACCTATTCACATGTTGCGTTTAGCACGTTCTCTAGTAGACAATTACACAACGCGGAAAACAGAAGCACAAAAAGGAACAGTTTTTAAAAACAAAAAAGGCGGTAACTTCGGTGTTCCGGATGAAATCCGTTTATTGCTACTTACCAGAAGAAATCAGCACTTACAAAAGATGTAGATTCTGTAGCACGAAGAGACAAGAACAGAGGACCAAAATTCAATGTACTACTTGCATAGTAGCTTTGTGTGCCAAGAATTGCTTCAAAACTTTTCATACCTGTCCATCTCAATAATTAAAATATTGTAATACGGCATTTAATTTTATTTTTGTCATTAAACTATTGTTATCATAACATTGTTTTATTTTAGAATTGCATGATACATGTTTTTTTAAATATAAAAATAAAATTAAAGCAGGGTGAAAAACTAGTATATAAGCAGTAGTAAAATTCTTGAATATACCATAACCTAGACTGAATAATGGGAAATTATTTCCCACCGCAAACCCCCCATTTCCCCCCACTTTTCCATGTTATTTTCATGATATTTGAATTCTACTCACAAAACTCACCCTAGAAACGATCTCAGTTTTTATTTAACTCTTAAAAAGTTTTCCATTTGATTAAGGGTTAACCTGTTTAAATATGGCAGGAACTCCAAACCACATGTATGTAATTTCTCGCGATAAGTAAAAAATATACTCATTATTATACCAGAGTGTAAATTTATTATAGCTGTTTCCCGCGATTTCACCTGCGATCCCGGCAAAAATTATGAGGACAAAAACTATCCCATCTTTTAAGTTGGAACAAATCGCACATTTTGAAAAATAAATACATTAAGATCGGATAAGTAGTTTCGGAGTTCATCGCGGACCAACATCGTGACACGGGAATTTTATATATGTATTAAGATTAAATAAAATATATTTGACACGAAATTTCATCCATTTAGTAGAATATATTCCGATATTTTGCGAGAAATCGAATTACGCAGCATTTATATATGATAATCCCAATCTATTGAAGAAAAACAATATTTTACTAAGTCAGCTAAAACATCACAAAATACTTAAAATTAATTAAAATTGCACACTAACTTCTACACTTCTTTACTTATACTATCTTTATCACCCGCCACACTGACATCGCCTTTCACTTCATCATCGTCACCATCTGCGTCATCACCGTACGCGTCATCACCATTTTCATCACCTTTGTCAACGGTCTTATCCTCCGGAGTATCCTCACTCGGTTCATACGAATGTAGACTTAGTTTTTCTAACCAAAGTCCCATAGAATTCCCTTCAATTTCTCCTTTCACAATATTTGGGTATATATGCTCATGTTTAAATTTCTGTATGGTCTCCTCTTCTGTATCCCACGTGAGGCTATCGTGACTATCTTTGTACCGGGCGTCATAACGCTCGTAGTGTACCTAGAAAATAAAATACCGGATAAAAAAAACCTTTTCATACTAAAGGTCGTTTGTTTGACCATAGTCATGGTGAATATTATTTTTTTTTTGTATAGGCTTGTGTTTGACCACAATCTCATTATGGTAAGTGATGATGTGGCCGAAGGTGGTAAGCACACAAAGCCTAGAAGGAACTGGCTCTCAAGTACAGCTGCCGGAACACACCAATAGGTGTTTGGCGACAGCGACAGATTTTCAACTTGAGGGTGGTAGCCAGCCAGGTGGGTACTACAAAGTACCACCGAGCTATGGGTTCCTCACGATGTTTTACCTTCACCGAAAGCTCAAGCTCATTGTAGGATTCAAACCCACGACCTTCACCGCGGCGTCCGACGTCACTACCACTGAGCTATCATCGCCTTAAATAATGATGTAGTGGAAGGTGGTAAGCATACAGAGCCTAAAAAGACCTAACTTTCAAGTGCAGCTGCCGGAACACACCTGTATATGTTAGGCGATAGAGCTTCAACTTGAGGATAATAGCCAGCCAGATAGACTATAAAACACCCTAGCACTGTGCGTTATTAGCTCCACCTGTAACTATGTAAAAAAAGTCTTGCTGTCAAATTTGACCCAATTCCCGGTTTCCGATTGAGTTGAAATTTTACATGAACATTTAGTTTGGATGACAATGCATGGTTAGCTACAGACCGTTCATCATAACTTGTCCCCTCGTTTAAAAGTTGGTAGCCGTGTTATTCCATATTATCAATCAATAACGTCAATCTAAATCCAATATGGCGGACGCTTCAAAATTGTTTTTTTGAATTTTTAGTGCGTGATAAAAGCCTGTTTTTTAGTATTTTTTTAAACTATAATGTTTATTTTAGTAGTCCTCAAACAACAAGGTTTAATGTACATACCATGTCTAAAACTAGTCCAAGACCAGGGGCGGTGGCTATCATCACTTTGTCTTTACCAAACGCCTTGTCCATAATGGTAATATCTGTGTGCCCTCGAAGAACCGCTATCGCTAAACCAACCATCTTTCGTATCTGATGTAACATGAAACTTTGTCCCTGTAACAATGAAATATATTTAGATAACTGAAGGTATTATAGACTAACTTCTGACCTGCGGTTACACCCATTCCCGAGGGATCTCCCGAGATAAAAAAGTTGCCTATATTCCAGACTATAATCTATCTCTGTACCTTGTTTCATTGAGATCCGTTCAGGCGCTCTTACGTGATTGAGTAACAAACATCCATCCAAACTTTATGGCCATTGACTACAGACTATTTACATTGGTTTTTGGCTCGGGGCTGGCTGGGTCGCCCTGTACGTGTCGGCATAAGTGCTCTCACGTCTGGGACGGCACAGACCGCCAGGCACTTCTTCTCATGCAACCGAGCGGGTGGGCAGGTTGCGGATAGCCTAACTCCGGCAGCAAGGCCGACTGTTTTGATCGACCTCGCATCCGGAGTGCCGCACGTGAGGCCCCGGACAAGAGAAGTTCCCGGTTGTGAAATCCCAAGCACCGGGTAACCCGACCCTATATCCATGATCCACATTTCCAAAACCCGTCCTTCCTTTTCCCTATATCATATCGGTCCCAGAGGAGGGGTAACCTCGATTCCCAAAAAAGCCCAAAAAAAACTCATCGTAAACAAAATGCAGGAAGGAAAATCTAATCCCCAGGTGGGTCCCGGCCAAGCCGGGGAATCCCATGGCCTCACGGTCTGTTCCCGACGTAGTATGGGGGGGAACACCCAACTGCCTCCAGTAACCGCGCCTTCAGCGCGGACGGCTGCTTTAGCGCCCACGACACCGGCTGCGAATCACGCGCCAACTGACACGACAACGGCTGCGACTTCCGCGCCACCACCACTGACACAGGTCACACCTACTACAAACGTCTGGCAACAGAACCTTGTACGTAACAGCGTGACTAATAACCCTGACAATGACAAGGACAACGCCCGTCTCTCAAGCCTTGGCGGCGAGCTTCGCGCGCTGGCACTTCAGCGCGCCAAGATTGACGCCAAACTGAGAGCCGTAGACATAGGGACGGCTATGGATGACGGATCCGGAGGTTCTGCCCCTGTCTCTGCGGATGAAGTACGCCTTTTAAAACAAAAGCGCGGAAAAATCCTTGCGAGAGAACACGAACTCAGCAACCGTATGTGCAATATACGCGAAGGCAACAGCCAGCGCGGTGCACAGACGGTCGCTGATAAGGGAGTACGCGACCAGCAGCAAGTACGCGAAGGGACTACCCAGCGCGAAAAGCAGCCGGACGCGGAAGTACGCGGGCAGGAGCAAGTACGCGAAGGGGTAACCCAGCGCGAAAAGCCATTGCCTGCGTCAGAACCCGTTCAGTCCGACATCCGGCATCGCCCTAACACCGACACCGACACGACCCGCAACCGACCGAGACCCAAAAAAAAAAGGGGGAGGCGGGCTGGGCTCTCACACAAAGAGGCCTTGGCTATAAACCTGCCACGCCCCTCGGAGCCGCAACCTGGGCCAAGTGGCACTAGTTCGGCAAAGAGGGTGCGGCCTGACGACTCGGCCTCACCGAGTGCTCTACAGGGGGACCCAAAACGTGTGAGAACCCAGTCGGCCCAAGGGGAGCAGAGGACCTACGCGCGAGCCACGAAGGACATTCCGGCGCGACTGGCCGTAGCAATCTGCTTCTCCCCCCCGACAAGAGACATGACCACAGATGAGGCGGAACTCATAAAACACGCACTTGAAGACCTGGTAATGGACACCGACCCTACTACACCACTCCCGGCCTTCCGCGGATATCCACGGATAGCGGATGGCACTGTGCAGATGTGGTGTGAGGACGACTACGCCCTTACCTGGATTACCCAGAACGTCCCCAAGATCCGACTCCCGAACACTGAACTGACGCTGACAGTGAAGAAACAGTCTGACGTACCTACCCGCGTCCGAGCCGCGCTCTTTGTACCCCGGTACAATGGGGATATAGCGAGGCTCCATGGTGTTCTGAGACGTCAGAACACTTGGTACGACATTGGTAGGTGGTCACTGTACAGGGCGACAGCAGTCGGTGGTGATAACCACGGGACTTATTTGACCCTGGGTATCCCACCGGATGAAGCCGAAAGGGTCCTGGCGCGGGAGCGACGTGTATCGTACCTCCTGGGGTCGATATACGTTCGCTTTTACCCCAGTACCCTACCCCTAGACACACAGACCACGACACAGACTCAGAACACTGACACACCCACTGACGCACCCACGACACAACAAACGACACAAATAACGACACATACTGACATGGAGAAACTTGAGGAGGAGATGGCCAAAGCAGCGATGGCGGACGTGGATGCCGCACCATCCACACCGTCGGGTTGGCTCGAGCAGCTGCTCGCCTCGTCGCCGAACGACGACCGGCGGGGGGTGGAGGTGGAAGACAGGCTCAGTGATGGGCATGTCTCCTGCTAACTCTACCCCTTCGCCATCGTCGCCAGCACCCATCCCTCTCCAAGTCATCCAGACCAACCTCCAGCATAGCCAAACTGCTACGGCTAACTTACGCAGGGCGCTGGAGACGAACCCCCTTACCATTGCCCTGATCCAAGAGCCGTGGATCAGGAAAAACAGAGTATGCGGCCTCAGCAATATCGGAGGTAAGCTCATCCTGAACTCACACAGCACAGACGCACCAAGAACATGTGCACTCATACCCCAAAATATACCTACCACAACACTCACCCAATTCTGCTCCAGAGATCAGACAGCTGTCAAACTCCAGACCAACGGTGACGCGCCCGACATCGTACTTGCCTCGGTATACATGCCAGGTGAGAGCGATGACCTTCCCCCAAGAGAGATGACAGACCTGGTGCGACACTGCGAGAGCACCAACATGGAGCTGATCATCTGCACTGACTCGAATGCCCACCACCCTCTGTGGGGCAGCACAGAAGCAAACACAAGAGGAGAGGTACTATGCTCTTTCCTATTCTCTACTAACCTGAATATCATTAACCACGGCTCGGAACCCACTTTTGTTACAAGTCGGTGTCAAACAATTATAGACCTCACTTTAGCCACAAATAAAGCGACAGACCTAATATCAAACTGGCGCGTATCGAATGAGACATCATGCTCCGATCACAGACGAATCTGCTTCACGATCTTAGCCAATACAAAAGAACCCACACCGAAACGCAACCCACGCCGCACAAACGTGCCGGGATACAAACGTCTCTTAACTTCACTACTAAGTAAACACCAAACGCCCCCAAACATAACCGATCCCACGCAACTAGAAGACACGGTAACAAAACTCTCAAACTACATAATCGAAGCGTATCATGCATGCTGCAAACTAAAAGTTCCATCCACCAAGGGAAAGGGTAGCCCTTGGTGGAACGCCGAACTAAGTAAACTCAGAACTGCACTGCGCAAACAATTTAATAAAGCCAAAAACTCAAGACTCCCGGACGACTGGGAGCTATACAAAGATACACTGCACACCTTCAAGAAGCAAGTACGAACCGCCAGGAGGACAGCCTGGCGCAACTTCTGTGAGGACATTGTGTCAAACAATGAAGCCGTAAGGGTAAGAAAGATCCTATCAACTGATAAGGACCACACCCTAGGCACGCTCAAAAAACACGACAACACATATACACAAACGGACCATGAAATCAGCAGGGTTCTTCTTGAAACACACTTCCCTGACTGCACCCTTTCAGAGGACAAAACATGGGCTGATGAACCAAAATGGACACCTGCTGAGCAAGATTGGCCCATAGCTAACACAATAATAACAAAAGACCGAATAAAATGGGCAATAAAAACTTTCCAACCGTACAAATCTGCCGGACTGGATGGTATCTTCCCAGCGATACTACAATGGGGCCTAGAGCCTTTAACCCCGTGGCTTGTGGTAATATACCAGACCTGCATAGCACACAGGTACGTACCACGGGCTTGGCGCGAGGTGAAAGTAATCTTTATTCCCAAACCCGGTAAACCTGACTATACACAACCAAAAGCCTACAGGCCCATAAGCCTAACATCCTTCCTATTGAAAACCCTCGAAAGGCTCTGCGACCGGTACATCCGTGACGGTCCGCTAACAAAGAGACCACTTCATAAACAACAACACGCATACTCTACGGGCAAATCTACAGAAAGTGCTCTGCACAGCGTAGTCGCAAAAATAGAATGCGCCATAGATCACAAATGCTCATCACTGGCTGTCTTCATTGACATTGAAGGCGCCTTCGACAAAACCAACTTTCACAACATCAGCACGGCCCTTGAGGGGCACGGTGTTGATCCAACCCTCAGTGGCTGGATAAGCAACATGCTCAGATTGAGGGCCGTACAAGTCACAGTGAATGACACCACCAGAGCTATTGTAGCGAAAGGCTGCCCCCAAGGGGGAGTCCTCTCGCCCCTCCTCTGGAACCTGGTCATAAACAACCTGATAAAACGTCTCAATGACCAAGGCTTCTTCACTGTAGGCTATGCTGATGACCTAACAATAATAATAAATGGGACCCACGTGAACACCCTCTGCGATCTCATGCGCCAATCTTTGATAATAGTAGAGGACTGGTGCAAAGAATATAAACTAGCAGTAAACCCCAACAAAACGGAACTCATTCTTTTCACAAAAAAACGGAAACTGGAATCACTACGATTACCACGTTTTTTCAATACCACCCTAACCCTTTCAACTGAAACCAAATACCTGGGCGTTTACTTGGATAAGCAGTTGAACTGGGCGAAACACTTAGATTATATTACCACAAAAGCCAGCATATCCATGTGGCAGTGCAAAAAACTGCTTGGTAAGAACTGGGGTATTAGTCCCAAGATTACCCACTGGCTATATAAAACCGTCATTAGACCCATTATCACATATGGCTCGTTAGTCTGGTGGCCCAGGACAGACCTCAACAAAGCCCAACTAGATCTCGATAAACTACAACGATTAGCTTGCCTAGGTATCACTGGCAGCATGAGAACAGCACCAACAGCGGCGCTGCAGGCAATGCTGGGGCTGCCACCCCTACACCTGATAGTACAAGAGGAGGCAGCCCTAGCAGCCCTTAGGCTTAACATAGCTGGTACACTAGGCAAAGATCCCAGAATCAGGCACACACGAATAAAAGAAAACACTACTAAACTACAACCCATGTTACTCTCACCCAGTGACAGAATCCAAAAAACATACTGCCTACAAAAACACTATCACATACAACTCACTGAGGAACCCCATGACTTTTCCGGTCCGGAAGAGCTGAGGATCTACACTGATGGGTCGAAGACAAACTCTGGTACAGGTATCGGTGTCTTCTCTAACGACCTGAACATCAGGATATCCGGCCCCTTGGGAATATTCAACACCGTCTACCAGGCGGAATGCGTGGGTATCATCCAAGCGGTACGGGCCATAGAAGTCAGGAGGGTCACAGATATGCACATTCGCATACTCTCCGACAGCGCCTCAGTACTCCAATCCCTCAACAGAAACCACTTTACCTCGGCCCTAACGCTGGAATGTCACAACGCACTGGAGCGTGTTGTTGAACAGTACCGCAACAAAATAACGCTACAGTGGATAAAAGGACACAGTGGATCACATGGCAATGATGCGGCTGATGAGCTAGCCAGAAGAGGATCGGACATGACGGTCTTCGGACCTGAACCCATTGCACCGATCCCCTTCAATCAGCTACGCAGATGGCTACAGAATCACACACACGCACAGGCGGAAAGCAGATGGCACTCGGCACCAGGTTGCAGGCAGTCCAAAGAAGCAATGCCATCTTTGGACACGAAGCTTACCAGGCGCCTCCTGCGTCTGAGCAGGAAAAATATGCGCCTGATGTCGGGTGTCATCACTGGACACTGCTCACTCAACAAACACTTTCACACAATAGGCATTACAGATAGCCCCCTATGCAGGGCGTGCATGGCGGCTGAAGAAACGGTGACTCACGTGCTACTTGAATGCACAGGTGTCACCCACATAAGAGAAGGAACCGTGGGATCACCAAGATCTCTAGCGGACACACTGAGAAGTATGGGAAGTCTAATCTGCTTCTGGAGAGAGTTGGGCTGGCTGGAGTAAAAACCCCTAGAACACGTACAATGGTCCAATTCAAGGACTAAGTGCGGAAACCATACCCACTCACACAGAAGTGGGTTCTTGATGATGATGATGATGATGATGATTGGTTTTTATTTGTTTTTACGGCAATACCGTCATACTAATAATATCATACTGAATTGTTTTGTTTAATTGAAATTGGCCTTCACTGGCAGTGATGAAAATCTTACTTTTCTTCCACTAGAGGCACCACTGTATACAAAAAAATATAAAGAAGGAAAAAAGAAACATATTTATTTGTTTCACGAAGCAGAAAAAAAAAAAAAAAGATATGCATACCTTGACTAAAAGTACTGCAAACTCCATGTCGGATTCCACAAATACTTTTTCCACATTAAAGCCCATCATGTATCGTGACGCAGACGGGTCTTGATAATGTCTGTAAAAACATTATTATATACCAAATAGTCTGCAATTAAATAATTTTAGATAGACTCAGTTGAACATTATGTAAAGGCGATGATAAAGAAATAAATTATTTACAATACAATGCAAATTAATACCTGTGTTCTCCCCTTAGGAGGTCCCGTACTTTCATCAAACAGGTAAGTACCAACAGTTTAATTACGATAATGTAAACAAAAGCTCAGTAGTGACTTTGGATGTCATGGTGAAGCCTGTTCGAATTCTACAATAAGCTTGAGCATTCGGTGAAGGGAAACATCGTGAGGAAACTATAGCATGGTGGTAGGGTACTATGTAGTACCCGCTTGGCTGGCTACAACCTTCCAAGTGGTAAGTGGTTCTTCTAGGCTTTGTGTACTTACCACCTTCGGCAACATCATCACTTACCATAGTAAGATTGTGGTCAAACACAAGTGTATACAAAGTAAAAGACTTCTACACAAATATCTTCTTAATATTTTTTTCTATACAAAATAAGGATGGTATGTTTTTGTGAAAGAACCTATATAAGACATTAATTAATAACCCATACTCACTTCTTCTCAGTAAAATTATGATAACTTTTTGTTCCTTTATAATATCCTAATACGCTAGTAACTTTTTCCAACTTCTCCGGTGTTATTCTGTATTGCTTCCTCTCTTCCTCCGTCACTAAACTAGACTCCAGCACATATGTTGGAAGAGTATAGCTATACGTCCGCGCGTTGCACTTAGATTTTGAGTTGAATTTGTTTGTCACCCGTTTAATTCCAAAAACTTTTATGCATTCTGGTAGCCTCTTGTTGATTTCTTCCGAATTGACTTCTAGAGCTAGAAAAAAAAAACAATTATATGGTATGGAGAAGTACATAGGCTACTTATTACTCCAGGAAAACATAACATCCCTGGGGAACGCGGGTGAAACAGCGGGCGGAATCTAGTAATATTATAAATGCGAAGTGAGTTTGTTTGTCTGTTACCTTTTCATGCCTAAACCGCTGAACCGATCGCGATAAAAATTTGGTACGCAGATAGCCTATGGTATGATGATGTCATTAAAATATACAGACAGACTCGGTGGGGGACTTTGTTTTATAATATGTAGTGACTAGCATACCGCCCCGCGGTTTCACCCGCGAACCCCTATTTTACCCCCATAGGGGTGAATTTTTCAAAAATCCTTTCTTAGCAGATGTCTACATCATAACAGCTATCTGTATGCCAAATTTTAGCCCGATCCGTCCAGTGGTTTGAGCTGTGCGTTAATAGATCAGTCAGTCAGTCACCTTTTCCTTTTATGTATACAGACAGAAGACATTATATATATAAAATATTTAAAACAGTGTAAATTATAAAGATGTACTAACGTAACTTCATGGACACAACCTGTCTGGCCGCCGAAACACCCTTGTCAGTCCTCGAGCTGCGTTGAAATTGTGCATTTTGTTGATTACTGAAATCCTCCTCAGTTATGTACTTTGCTTCAAATAAAGCCTTCAATAGTTCCTCCTCTATTGTTGGAACTCCTGGGTTCCTGAAAAGATGATGATCATAAACTACCAGAATACCTTTAAAACGCGATGTATATATCTAAGGGAGTGTATCACTGGTTGCCAATAAGTCCTTAAAAACTTATCTGATAGATATCTTTACTGGATGACACATGTTCATTTGGAAAGAGAGACTACATTATCAGATATATGTCAAACTAGCCTCCGCCCCACGGTTTCACCCGTGTTCCCGAGGGATCTTATGTTTTCCTGGGATAAAAAATAGCCTATAGCCTTCCTCGATAAATGGGCTATCTAACACTGAAAGAATTTTTTCAAATCAAACCAGTAGTTCCTGAGATTAGCGCGTTCAAACAAACAAACAAACTCTTCAGCTTTATAATATTAGTATAGATAAGCTATATGGAACAGAATGGAACATGAAAGAGAATGAGCTATCTTGCAAAACCTACAATGAGCTTGGTGAAGGAAAACATAGGAAACCACAGCATGGTGGTAGCGTAATTAGTAGTGTCTGGCTACCAACCCTCTAGTTGAAAATACGTTGCACTGAATGGTATGGGTAAATACATAAATCTTGATGGTTTTGTTAGGAACTGATTGGAGCTAAACGTTAAACTATTCATACCTCTGCATACCATAGTAATCCACGCCACAATATCCTAATAGAATCGCCATTTTTTTTCTCTTGATCCTTTCACATGGTTTCTTCTCAACACTTTCTCCATTTTCATTCTGTTAAAAACACTTTTTTTATATTTACTCCAGAACACAAGAACAAAAGTGTCTTACCTTTAAGTGAAACAAAACTAGGAGCATTCAGTGTACATAATATATTAAGACAATTTAAAGTAGAAGATTATATTAATCATTTATATATTATCTTCTGCCCCATGGTTTCACCCATATTCCCAAGAGATTTCGGAAATGGACTGCATTAAAACACTTAGATATGCCAACTTTCATGAGGTTGGACAATCTTCATTTTCAATCTCAAGCTGAATTTATCTTGATGATTTGTATGGAATTGGCAGGCCGTCCAAGACCGGTCCTAATGGAGATCAGTAGGGGAGGCCCATTGGACATAGGCCTCCTCCTCCCTGGACATCACAACACTACAATTAGAACCTTTTATTTATACTCAAAAATATGAACTCACCTTATTTGGGTTCAACTCCTCCCATTGGCGCTTCATGTACCTTTTTTTGAACCTTGTAAAATTCTTGTTCAGTATAATCGGCTCAATTTCATCTTTTTTAATTTCCTCCTCCGTTTTATTTTCTACAGCAACATCCATGACTGTGATTGGCCTAATTTGTAGTGCTGTAAATATACATCCCTCATGAGTTCAACTGATAAATTAACCTCTATCATTTATTCGGAATACACTTTACTACCTTCCGCCCAGCAGTTTCACCCACTTTCTTATGTTTTCCCGGTATAAAAAGTAGCCTATAGCCTTCCTCGATAAATGGGCTATCCAACAATAAAATATTTTTTCAATTTGAACAGTAGTTCCTGAGATTAGCGCGTTCAACCAAACAAACAAACTCTTCAGCTCTATAATATTAGTGTAGATTATTAACAAGCATGAATGATGCAGATTATACTTATACTTTGTGAAATCTACATTGTATTGATCCAATCCCCAGTTAGAAATTGTGCAATGCATGCTGAAGTTGATTGTCCAATGAAAACAACAATCAATTCCATAATTAACTGCCTGATGAGCTTATCTTTCATACCTATGTACCCAGCAGGGGGACAGGCTGGACAACGTCTAATTTGGCCGGACACGCAACCAAAAAGACTGACTGTGTCCGGCTTTATACAGACGCCTGGCAACCCTATGCGTGTGAAAGGTTATACTATACTATTATACTGCTCGATTGCTTAATTTAGTAGACAAGTTTTTTTTTCAGTAATATCACTTTTCAGTGATACATGGAAGGGAGGCCCATGGTCATTTACGGTCCGATTAGAATGAAAGGAAACAAATTATTTGAAAGACAGGCGTGGTTTTTATCGATTCAAAATTTCTCAAAAAATATATAAGCCACAGAAATTATCGCTGCGTTTGCTATAAATAGGTAACCTCTAAGGCTACTATCTGACCAACATTGATTTACAACAAGGACAATAAAAATGGAGTCTACCTAAAATCTAGAGAGTTACTTTGATATTATTCCGATGAATTGTGTGTATAAGGCGTCATTTGGAATATAATTTATGCAGAAAACCACAGCTAAAAACATAAGTCCAAACTTATAACAATACAAAATACCGACCGCCATGTGATAGTAGGTAACTTGTTTAGTTTTACCTGATTTTAGAGGATGTCTCGGTAGATTAAGGCGCAAGTTATTGACAAATAATCTGAATAACGTGACTGACATACCTACTGCAAGTAATACTATAAATCACCAGATAAAATCACAAAAATATCTCTTTTCAACTTTTTGGTAGCGATTTTAGCCATGCAAGACGTTCTAAATAAATTGAAGTTGACGCTTGTAATGAAAATTGATTGAAGTGACGTTGAATCATAGATAATACACAATATGTTGAATGACGGCACGCACGCACAAGCGGTAGCCATCTTTATTTTATTTTTTATTAGGGATGTGCATAGTGAAAATTAAACCGTAACATTAAATTAATCGACTAAGAATCGAGACTTCAGGGAAGAATTTAGTTATTGATAAATCGAAATTGTACTTTATAGGTATTTAATTTGTTTATTGATTCATACATAAAAAAATGAGAATTGATTTCGTGTTTAATCGGTAGGTAAGTCATTTTTTAATCAGCTCTACCATTAAACATTACGATAAACTTAAACAGTTTTAACTTTAATTTTCTTTATTTGGTTTCATTATTTTGTTTTAATATGTATAATTATAAAATTTTTATGTTATGTAAGTAAGTTATGTTTATATGTCCGCGATTTTCTCAAAAACTATTCATCCGATTTGGATGGGGTTTTCGTTATTATAGGTCAGGATACTTTTTGCATATTATACTTACCTACATATCTATGACGCAAAAAAAAATCAAATAAAATCGTAGAAACAATTTTCGTAAGAATGGAGCCCATGGAGGGGAGGTTCCTACGAAAGTTGGGGTTTTCGCTCGAATGTGGTACCTATCGTAAAAAAGGTATATTAAAAAATAGAAGATTGTCTTACACACTTCTTCGATATAAAGACGTTTACGTAATATAAATCATTTTTGTTAGAGTTGAGTATCAAAATCTAAAAGTATTCACAGTAGTAACATACCTATTATTGTGATGAATTTAAAAGGAAAAGTTACACCGGTATGTAAGCTTTACTAGATTACGAGCATTGTCACGATATATTGTTAATTTATGTTGAGTCTTAGGGTTTCGACTGTACCACATCGTACTGTTTAGATACGGAACCCGCGGGGCAAAAGCTACTTTAATATAATATTATACAGCAGAAGATATCATTATAATAACCTACGACGCAGGCAGGATACGCCTCTCTTTTTAGGGTAGGTACACAGGTACTTCTTATTTTAATTGCTTAAAACACTAGGCATATTCAAATGAATATTTGTTTAAACATTCTAGAATGCATGCATTCACGTCACGATGTCACGAAACACGATGAGTCCCTACTCATCGCGACTCTATACCTACTACGCATGGCAAAATTCTGCGCATGCGTTAACACGACGAAGACGGCATTTAATTAGGGCAAGGATTTTATTTCAGCATGGGCTGACGCAGTGCTTACAAAATGAGGGGTGGGAGCTCAGAGCGTCTGGTCGTGCGACCCACGCGTCGAAGAGGTGAAACACGTGCAAAGTTAACGAGGTATATCACTGTTATGCTAGCAGGATTACTCGGTGGCGGTGGTTCAGCTCTACTTTTCCTCGTACCACTGTACGCCGACCCAGCTTTAAGTGCATTAGCAGCTGACTTCGATCCGACACCAGCGGAGTGCTTAACGGAAAGACGCGACGATAGACTTGGCTTGGACAATTGTACGTGGGCATCGTGCAGAGAAGGTTGCACAAGCGACGCTTACAGGTGCATTCAGCTACACGTCAAGTACAAAGCTTACACGGAGGAGTGGCGTCCAGCTATTCTATTTGTTAATATCAAAGGATGCGGGTATCCACCGGTCGTCGACTGCGAGAACTTTACGACGAGTTACGGATATGTTGGAGCTAAGTATCCGTGCTATTGGTCAAGAGCAGATAATAGTATAGTAGTGCCGCGATGGTCGAGGGGCGAACAAGTAGCGACGGTTACCAGGACCTTGGCATTGCCGCTATTTCTGTCAGGATGTGCTGGGATTGGCCTCTGTGCCCTACACTGTGAGTGCAGGCCACGGCGTCGACGTCGTCCGCCACGTAGGCCTCCTCGCATGCCCACCTTAACGCCCGACGACACGTCTGTCTATCGACTCGCCTAGTTTCTTCCACAAACGATATATTTATAAGCACAAATTATATTTAAAATTATTTTGAAGAAATGAGTGTTATGTAAAAAAAGTGTGAATATAAAATGAATGTGTACCTATATTTTTTTTTACTAAGCCTGATTATAATAATTTCAATAATGTTTTTAGGGAATCTTAGGAAATTTGCGATGTGACTTGAATTTATAATAAAAGACTTAAATAAATAAGTAAATATTTATTTCAAGGTTTATAATGCGTCTTTATCGATATTTAGAGTACAAAATAGTTTTTCAATTCAGTCCAATGCCATTTGTAACTAACTACTGAATAGTAACTTATCCTTCAGTCTTCGAACAATCAGTTATTTATATATTTCTGTCCATTTCAGTTCTGCTTTACAATAAGTCATATACATAGTTATTTTTTAAATCTGTAAAGAATTTCAAATGAACGAGAAATCAAGCTGCCATAGTACATATAGGGTTGTACCTAATCAGAATTTCTAAAATCGTAAACATCGGTTTTTGATTTTTACTTTAAATTCTTTACATTTTTAATCTGCAATACAATACCTATTTAACATACAATTTCTGTCAATAAAATTTGCTTTACAGGCGTTATAATTTTTATGTAATCACATAACATGAAGGCAATATGGGTTTCATATAATTTATATATTGTTTTTGTTTCTATACATTGAAATACATAAAATAAACTATTAAGACTATATTCTTACCAACTGCAAATTTCTACAACTAACCCAAGCTTAATTATAATGACTTTAGTACATTATAGTAAGTACTTACATACTATATTCACCGACAGATATAGTTTTTTTACGGGGCAGCTTGGATGCTTTTTATTTCTTCTATAAACTTTATAGTATCCTTTATCAAGTATATAATTTAAAACAAACTTTTGTTTGTTAAATCAAAACATAGGAGTATTAAAAAAAATGGTAACTAAGTATTAACAATACAGTGGTGAATAAAACTTTTCAAAAATCGATCTCAAAGACATTATCAACCTTTTTCAAAATCAACAATATACTTCCATCCACGCGTTAAGTTTAAAAAGTTGATGGGCATGGCAGTTATCCTGTCCGACAACTGACCGCTTCAGTTAGAGGCGAGCCCTAATTTACCGGTTTAAATCGTAGATAACCGTTTTCTAATTATCATTTTACTGAAACTTATTTAAACCTAGCGTGTGAACGAATTCATTAGTTCTTTAAAAAAACATAAGAAAATATTCTAGCCCTTATACAAACCCGCATTATGATAGGGCGATAATAAAAACGCCGTTTGATGAGAAATATAACGTAGTATATTGTATTTTATGTAACCGAAATAGATTTGTTAACTAAATAAGAAAACGAATGACTAACAAATAGAACTGGCAAATAATTTCCTACGTTACAATCCTATCATAAACGGCTCAGTGATAATGGAACGGAATCTTTGAATTTGTATAAAATAAAAACAGTAAAAAAAACATTTTGTTTCAAATATAAACATGAGCAATATGAAAAACATCACAAAAAGATTCTATTCCATACCACAAACTCAACGAACCTCATTACTGATAAATGTTACTGTTACACTTGGAATATAGGAATATAGTAAAATTACTGGTTTACTGAAATGTTGATTAGCCAAAACCATTTTGCTAAAGCTCAGAAATAAACAATTTATTGACAGTTTTGCACTGGGAATGTTTCAAGTAGTTCAGTTTACAATGTTCCTTTTACATAAAATAAACTATAATTCTTTCAATATAGTAGTAACATTAATAAGTACAGAGGCATGGCAGCTAACATACGAAAATAAAATAAAATAAATTAAAACAAACACTACATAATCACAACCACACTCCATCCAAAACAGCTGGCTCATTTCGAAATAAATTAAATACAATAACGTTTCACAAGTTAACATCCGCCATTTCGGATAAAGCATATTTAAAAAAAATATATACTACAATTCATAATAATAAGGTGACACTATAATACTAAGGAGTTTGGTATATCGATGAAATACCGGCTTTAAAACATGTCTGCCACATTGTGGTAAGTGATAATGTGGTCAAAAGCGGTGGTTACATCTATAAAAGTTGTTCAGTCAAGAATAGTAGCCAATTAATTTGGTCACCTTAAAATTCAGCAAAAAAAGTTAAGTAAAAAAATACCTATCTATAATAAGTTCGGGGTATGAAATGACTGTCAAATATTCCCTTTGGCAATCACTACCCTTATAAGGCAGTCGATACACGTATTAACATCAACGCAACATGTTTCATAGTCGATTTTTTTTTGGGGTTACCAGTTATTTCAGGTACCTGTAACTCAAATGTATATAGATAAATAATATGCATGGTTGAGGCTGAAAAAAAAACAGAAAACTTGTAGTAAACGATATAGCAAGGCACTGTTTTTTTTTTGTCAGTTGCATTTTTAATTGGAGGTTGGCAGCCCAGTTTACTTTTTAACACGTGTTGCATGGATGTTGATACAAATTAATTATCTAAATCTAAGTCAATTCCGCTACCTTACAGCTAATTTTGCGATGCATTTCGAGGGTTGACTTGCGAGTCACTAAAAAAAATGTTCAGATCTTATCTAGCTTATGAAAGCATTTATGATTTTGGGAGAAAGTTATCTACCTCTGACAACATACATCAAAATCAGTTTAGTATTTTAGCTATAGTAAAGACAGACTCATTTGCATAAAAAAGAAAGTAGAGAACGAATTATTTAATTGAATAAATGGACAAGATATTACTTTTTGTCAAATTTTAAATTGCTTCATTCATACTCAAAGGTAGCGGAAATCGACCATTAATTTGTTATCTATCTAAAACGCTACAAACAACTTTATAATGTCGTTCGAAGGAAATGCACAATTGAGAAGTGTAATCACTAGTATATATAATATATACTTTTAGCACAATCCAAAAGGTATTTTCTCTAAAAGTATTGATTAAAATTTGATGGTGTTACAAACATAATATAGGTGTTCAAAGGACCAATCGTTTGTTCATGAGAAAATAGCGTTCGAATTTTACTATATATTTATGCTCGCGACTGTACAAGTCCATTAGTTTTGATCAATCAGCATTACATTATTTGATCCAAGATTAATGTAAATTGCATTATTTTTTTTGGTTTAAAAATATATAACACACAAAATTCATTCCAAAAACACTGTCCTGACTATGGATTCTGTTAAATTATTGTGAAAAACTACTTTCTTGGTTCAATATTCGAATGTCTGAGCATTTTCAACAATTTTCCTTTACATTCGTAATTAAGCGTATAAAAATATTTAACTTCTCAATCGATATTATTGCTACACGATATTACAATAATTATTTGCATTTATAGGAATTGTATTACATTATTTTTAAAGCTAGCTTTCGATATTTAAAATTGTTTACTAAAGAAACTACAGTTTCATAATTAGAACGATGTAATGCAAATTAAGAAAATTTTAATGATATTTTTTTTTATGATATGGCCGAAAGTCCTGAGCACTTTAATGCCAAGTTTTTTTTTTATTGCAATACTATTCCTAGAAATCACACATAACGTATTACAAAGCAAAACTTTTATAATGTGGTTACAATTCATTACTAACCATATGGAATACGTGGTATAAGACTAAAGAACAATTACAGATGATATATTAAAAATATCTGAAATTGTATATCTGTATTCATGAATGCAAAATACTATCACAATTCATTTTAAACTAATGTTCTATATGGAAAATGGGCGGACACATAAGGTCGTTTACACACGCGATACTTTTTGTTACTTGCCGTTCTGTTGTCAACATAAAATCGCTAAAACTAAATGGATTCTTGTGTATGTAATATACAGATGTTATTTTACATTACCGCGATATCGTGTATTTTATCGTAAAATTGTATGGTGGATTGTGGTCATTCGCGGGCAACATTTCCGTAATTCGTGTTCTATTGAAGGAATTACTATCAACCTCCGAAAATAACCACATACTGTATAAGCGCGATAGCGATAAGTACGCCTGGTTTTGTCTAAATTTGTCATTACTTTTCCATATTTAAGTAAATCTATAATTTTATAAATTTTGAGAAAAAATGCAACAGTGTACAACCGTATGCGCCCACCCTTAGAAACATTCACAAACACAGACCTATATATAGACTAGAAAATAATCATAGAACAACTTGAGACATTTGCGAGGTGAGACGGTAACGTTTCCTCTCTAACTCCACATTGGTATCTAAACCACGTTTCACAGCCATACTAGTCGACGGTTGGACCGCATCTAAAAGTCTACTAGTTCTACAATACCTGTAATCCGCTGGGTTATTGACCCTCTGGCATGTCATGTCAACTGCTGGTATATAATAATCTTGAGCGTTCACATTGGGTACGTTTGTATTATCCATGTCTAACACGGAGTAAGCATTGTCAGGTCTTCGTTCTATTGGACGTTGACGGTAGGATGTATCTACGTTCAGGTGGCTACGGGATGAGGTGCTGCAGGTGCTCGATGCTGGTGACACGTGGAAGCTTGGAGACGTACAAGGGGTTAAGTTTGGTGATTGAGCACTGCTGTAGCCCTGATCAATTTCTGATTCCACACCGGTCTCACGGGATTTGAGTATTTGCATCATCCTGAAAGATTGAATTTAAGTTAGATTTGTTGGTTATGTTTTGTTAAAGGGTGTTGAGTTTTTGAAGTCAGTGAATCGCTTCTTTGGTATAACCAGGTAAAGGGACATCAACCTTACGGGATATCGACCGTCGGAGCTCGTTTTGAGCGTCTTTTCGGCCTTTGATCATCATGTATATGTTAGGGAGTAGGAAATAATACTTTCAATGTTACAAAAATTTATATATTTTTTGGCTTCAACAGTATAGCTAAATTAGTGCACCAAGATAATTTTTTTTTTTAAATACAAATCACTAATTAGAATGTATTGTCATCGAGTTGTGAGCTACCCTGAAAGTTTCAGCCGGATAACTACTCGGGAAGTGCTCGAAATTTGAGCAAGATTCCACCCGAAACGACAGATAGACAAACAAGAAAGTGACTTAATAAAAACGTGGTAAAATGTGATGAAATACTGTCAACAAAAATATTCAATTCAGCTTCCAAGTAATTGTTGTATAGAAAGTATTAGTCGTAGATACCTCTGCAAGAGTCTCGCGATGGGTGCGACAGCAGCAGGCTGCCGGCCCGCCCTGGCGGCGAGCCACGGCGGCCAGCCCGCCAGCCCGAGCTCGGCGTGCGTGGCGTACGTCCACGCACTCCACTACCTTCAGTAACATACCTCTGCAAGAGTCTCGCGATGGGTGCGACAGCAGCAGGCTGCCGGCCCGCCCTGGCGGCGAGCCACGGCGGCCAGCCCGCCAGCCCGAGCTCGGCGTGCGTGGCGTACGTCCACGCACTCCACTACCTTCAGTAACATACCTCTGCAAGAGTCTCGCGATGGGTGCGACAGCAGCAGGCTGCCGGCCCGCCCTGGTGGCGAGCCACGGCGGCCAGCCCGCCAGCCCGAGCTCAGCGTGCGTGGCGTACGTCCACGCACTCCACTACCTTCAGTAACATACCTCTGCAAGAGTCTCGCGATGGGTGCGACAGCAGCAGGCTGCCGGCCCGCCCTGGCGGCGAGCCACGGCGGCCAGCCCGCCAGCCCGAGCTCGGCGTGCGTGGCGTACGTCCACGCACTCCACTACCTTCAGTAACATACCTCTGCAAGAGTCTCGCGATGGGTGCGACAGCAGCAGGCTGCCGGCCCGCCCTGGCGGCGAGCCACGGCGGCCAGCCCGCCAGCCCGAGCTCGGCGTGCGTGGCGTACGTCCACGCACTCCACTACCTTCAGTAACATACCTCTGCAAGAGTCTCGCGATGGGTGCGACAGCAGCAGGCTGCCGGCCCGCCCTGGCGGCGAGCCACGGCGGCCAGCCCGCCAGCCCGAGCTCGGCGTGCGTGGCGTACGTCCACGCACTCCACTACCTTCAGTAACATACCTCTGCAAGAGTCTCGCGATGGGTGCGACAGCAGCAGGCTGCCGGCCCGCCCTGGCGGCGAGCCACGGCGGCCAGCCCGCCAGCCCGAGCTCGGCGTGCGTGGCGTACGTCCACGCACTCCACTACCTTCAGTAACATACCTCTGCAAGAGTCTCGCGATGGGTGCGACAGCAGCAGGCTGCCGGCCCGCCCTGGCGGCGAGCCACGGCGGCCAGCCCGCCAGCCCGAGCTCGGCGTGCGTGGCGTACGTCCACGCACTCCACTACCTTCAGTAACATACCTCTGCAAGAGTCTCGCGATGGGTGCGACAGCAGCAGGCTGCCGGCCCGCCCTGGCGGCGAGCCACGGCGGCCAGCCCGCCAGCCCGAGCTCGGCGTGCGTGGCGTACGTCCACGCACTCCACTACCTTCAGTAACATACCTCTGCAAGAGTCTCGCGATGGGTGCGACAGCAGCAGGCTGCCGGCCCGCCCTGGCGGCGAGCCACGGCGGCCAGCCCGCCAGCCCGAGCTCGGCGTGCGTGGCGTACGTCCACGCACTCCACTACCTTCAGTAACATACCTCTGCAAGAGTCTCGCGATGGGTGCGACAGCAGCAGGCTGCCGGCCCGCCCTGGCGGCGAGCCACGGCGGCCAGCCCGCCAGCCCGAGCTCGGCGTGCGTGGCGTACGTCCACGCACTCCACTACCTTCAGTAACATACCTCTGCAAGAGTCTCGCGATGGGTGCGACAGCAGCAGGCTGCCGGCCCGCCCTGGCGGCGAGCCACGGCGGCCAGCCCGCCAGCCCGAGCTCGGCGTGCGTGGCGTACGTCCACGCACTCCACTACCTTCAGTAACATACCTCTGCAAGAGTCTCGCGATGGGTGCGACAGCAGCAGGCTGCCGGCCCGCCCTGGCGGCGAGCCACGGCGGCCAGCCCGCCAGCCCGAGCTCGGCGTGCGTGGCGTACGTCCACGCACTCCACTACCTTCAGTAACATACCTCTGCAAGAGTCTCGCGATGGGTGCGACAGCAGCAGGCTGCCGGCCCGCCCTGGCGGCGAGCCACGGCGGCCAGCCCGCCAGCCCGAGCTCGGCGTACGTGGCGTACGTCCACGCACTCCACTACCTTCAGTAACATACCTCTGCAAGAGTCTCGCGATGGGTGCGACAGCAGCAGGCTGCCGGCCCGCCCTGGCGGCGAGCCACGGCGGCCAGCCCGCCAGCCCGAGCTCGGCGTGCGTGGCGTACGTCCACGCACTCCACTACCTTCAGTAACATACCTCTGCAAGAGTCTCGCGATGGGTGCGACAGCAGCAGGCTGCCGGCCCGCCCTGGCGGCGAGCCACGGCGGCCAGCCCGCCAGCCCGAGCTCGGCGTGCGTGGCGTACGTCCACGCACTCCACTACCTTCAGTAACATACCTCTGCAAGAGTCTCGCGATGGGTGCGACAGCAGCAGGCTGCCGGCCCGCCCTGGCGGCGAGCCACGGCGGCCAGCCCGCCAGCCCGAGCTCGGCGTGCGTGGCGTACGTCCACGCACTCCACTACCTTCAGTAACATACCTCTGCAAGAGTCTCGCGATGGGTGCGACAGCAGCAGGCTGCCGGCCCGCCCTGGCGGCGAGCCACGGCGGCCAGCCCGCCAGCCCGAGCTCGGCGTGCGTGGCGTACGTCCACGCACTCCACTACCTTCAGTAACATACCTCTGCAAGAGTCTCGCGATGGGTGCGACAGCAGCAGGCTGCCGGCCCGCCCTGGCGGCGAGCCACGGCGGCCAGCCCGCCAGCCCGAGCTCGGCGTGCGTGGCGTACGTCCACGCACTCCACTACCTTCAGTAACATACCTCTGCAAGAGTCTCGCGATGGGTGCGACAGCAGCAGGCTGCCGGCCCGCCCTGGCGGCGAGCCACGGCGGCCAGCCCGCCAGCCCGAGCTCGGCGTGCGTGGCGTACGTCCACGCACTCCACTACCTTCAGTAACATACCTCTGCAAGAGTCTCGCGATGGGTGCGACAGCAGCAGGCTGCCGGCCCGCCCTGGCGGCGAGCCACGGCGGCCAGCCCGCCAGCCCGAGCTCGGCGCGCGCGCACGCCACGCACGCCGACCCCACGTCCACGCACTCCACTACCTTCAGACGGACATCTGGTGACGAGGTGAGATTGTATCATTACTACCTGTCGACCGTCGTTTCACCAGAGTTCCCGAGAATAAAATGTAGCCCATGTCCTTCACCATACCATAGGCCAGGGGTGCTCAAACTTATAGTGTCGGCGATCTACCAGAAAATATTTTGAAAGCAAGGGATCGACTAACTAAATTACTATCTTATCTCTGCTAATAGGTGGCGTTGTCTGAGTGATCGTTGCCGCGTACCGTACCTTTCAATGTTACCTATTATGTCAGGAATGCGTACTAGTTACCTATAATAAGTATATAGCTGGTGATCGACCGTTTGAGCACCCCTGCCATAGGCTATCTGCATACCAAATTTGATCACGATCGGTTCAGCGGTTTAGGCGTGAAAAGGTGAAAGACAAACTCACATTCGCATTTATAATATTATAGTTAGGATACTACTTGTAAAGTCTACTCTAAAGTTTAGGGGCGTTATACATATGAAAATTCAAAATGAAAGGCTTCTGACGCGACTTGGCCAAAGAGAGAAAAAGATAAAACTATAGTTTTACACAAGTAAAGCGATGCCAATTTTTTATGTTTACGAGTATCACTGGTTTTCTGGCGGATAAACATGACGTGGGAACAATGGACACGATGTGTGGCCCTTTCTGGCAGGGCCACCACAACGGATTTGGATTCCAAGTCTGTCGCTATTTTGTCCTTAATTTGTCAAATTTTGTCCTCGAATATCAGATTTTGTCGCGCCCTGGTTCAAAAGTTATAAGGGTTTTTAGGTGGCCCTGCCAGGACGGGCTCTTCCTGGCAGGGCCACCTCGTATCTCAAGCACCAGACCACCTAGCGAAGATCTGTTTGCTCCCAGAATCTGTCCCTAATTTGTCTAATTTTGTCACCAAGTATCAGATCTTGTACCTCTCTGGTTCAAAAGTTATAAGGGTTCTTAGGTGGCCCTGCCAGGACGGGCTCTTCCTGGCAGGGCCACCACCGTATCTCAAGAACTAGGGCACCTAGCGAAGATCTGTTTGCTCCCAGAATTTGTCCATAATTTGTCTAATTTTGTCCCCGAATACCAGATTTTGTCGCGACCTGGTTCAAAAGTTACAAGACATTTGTTGTTGTATGGAGAAGTCCAAGAGCTATGTAGTTTTTTTCTATACAAAAGTAAGACAAATTTAATATTTTTCTATTATTTCATTCAAAAGGCAATTTTTAATGATTTAATGTTCTATAAATATGCAAACAAGAAATAATCATACACTGCATTCGTGTTTTTCTGGATTATATCTCTTGATCGGAATTATGTAAAAAGCCTTGTAAATATTCACTTTCACTTCTAGACTATTCGATACTGAGGCCTGTCCTGGCAGGGCCACCTAAAAACCCTTATAACTTTTGAACCAGAGACGTACAAGATCTGATACTTGGTGACAAAATTAGACAAATTAGGGACAAATTCTGGGAGCAAACAGATCTTCGCTAGGTGGTCTGGTTCTTGAGATACGAGGTGGCCCTGCCAGGAAGAGCCCGTCCTGGCAGGGCCACCTAAAAACCCTTATAACTTTTGAACCAGAGACGTACAAGATCTGATACTTGGTGACAAAATTAGACAAATTAGGGACAAATTCTGGGAGCAAACAGATCTTCGCTAGGTGGTCTGGTTCTTGAGATACGAGGTGGCCCTGCCAGGAAGAGCCCGTCCTGGCAGGGCCACCTAAAAACCCTTATAACTTTTGAACCAGGGCGCGACAAAATCTGATATTCGAGGACAAAATTTGACAAATTAAGGACAAAATAGCGACAGACTTGGAATTCAAATCCGTGGTGGTGGCCCTGCCAGGAAGGGCCACACGGACACGATAATGTCCTCTAGCCTAGCCATTTTTGACAAATTGTCAAAAAGATATATTTTCTGTATTGAGGTCAACTAGAGGTTACTTGCTGCCGATTCCAACAAGTTCCAATACTTTTATTATTAAAATTAATTTATTACCTGCCTAGTTTATTAAAAAAAACTCACCGGACAAAGTCAAGTCCAAATAGGCCTCCAGCAGTTTTGCACCGTCTCGTTTGAACCGCCTCACAAATTTCGGATGTCGTGTCGTCAAATCCGCGTCAGTCACAACATATTGAGCTAGCAATGCTGCAAACGACACCGGAGTTGGCGCCAACAATCGCCAACGCACATGTTGGCCAACCATCCATTCCAACTGTCTGAATGTTCTCCCACATAATTGTACTCCACTGATTTTTGCTAGGATTTTTAGTGTAGGTGCTCGGCTGAATTTCTCTTCACTTTTTGCTGTAGAATTTTAAATTTATAAATATTCATGCCCCCATAGATTTTGATGAGACAGTTGGCATGGTTGGTAAGATACCCTATCTATCACGTCACAGGTCGTGGGTTCATGTTTGTCCTGAGTCTGGATGTAAAAAAAAGTAGTATCTGGTTTCCATAGTTCGGGATCAGATGGTCTTGTGTGGGGAATAACCCAGGTTATTATTTTGATATTCAAGCTAGATGGACAGGATACTTTTTAACCAGGTTGTCTGGGATGTAATGAATATATTTTGGTTATTGCTTACCAGCAAGGCTAAGGCACGCAAGTGCAACATGAGTCAGCCGATCTGCTCTCAGTCTGTGAGCATCCATGAACAGGTCTAATAGTGCAACGGCCGAGTGCAGGGTAGCGATGCTCAGCCCTAGTTTCTTTGTCACGTCGCGCAGTTGCTGTACTAGGGCACCACGGAACTCCAACTGTGAAGGAAATAATGATTAAATATGAAGCAAAGAGAAACCCACCTGGCTGGCTACCACCCTAAAGTTGAATAGGTGTGTTCCGGCAGCTGCACTTGAGAGCTAGTTCCTTCTAGGCTTTGTGTGCTTACGACCTATACAAAGCACACAAGTCGAAAGTAAAAAAAAAATGCTTGTATATTATACCTAATTGACGACGGGCGATGGTAAGCACAACAGATGAGAACTGGCTTCTGCAGCTACCGGAACACAAACATTAGGAACGCGGGTGAAACCGCGGGGCAGAAGATAGTATTACGATAGTATTAAGATAATGAGATTTTTTTCGGAAACGCGGGTGAAACCGCGCGGGACAGCTTGTTTTTATATAGTGTCAATAAATTGAAGTTATTTTCCATTATTTTTGAAAGCTTATCAGTAACTAATTTAATAATACCTCTTCCTAAAATTACAGCAACATTTCATCATCCTCTAACCAAATCACGCAATATGAGGAAAACCTTGCACCACAAAGGTTATGTTTGTGTACAAACAAATAACGACCTTAACACATGCCGACACATGTGAAAGTGCAATGACTCAGATGAATTGTTTAGGCACTTATGAACGTTACAATTGATTCTACCAATGATGATGCAATATTTATTGTGATTATATTACCTATTAAAAATCACAGATTCACATTTTATTAAGATTGAATTGAAGTGTTCAATTGTTTTCTATAAGATAAAAGTGTATTGCTATACATAATGTTTTATTTTCACGAAGGACAAACTTATTTAATTATATTTCATAATATATAGGTAGTATGTGTTCGCAAGTTGCGTCATATTTTTTTTACCTTCATAAATTAGGCTAGGCTTATAAATTGTGACAACTTCCAAGGAAAAGGCAGGAACTTAGATAGGTAAGTATAAACTGGTAACTATAAATTCAACTTTTACTTTGATGGGAGAAAAATATTCTTTGTCTATTTCTGAGCTTTGTATGTATTGCTTAAATAAATTCTTTAATAAACCTTTTTGGAGGCAAAATTTTTAATATTATGTGATACTAACTGTAGTGTAGCCTATGTTTTTCTCTATGTTATAAGCTACCTTCATGTTAAATTTCATCACAATTGGCTGTGCCCACATAGTAGTCAGAGACATATTTGTGCTATTGATATATCAAAATAACAAACTCACTTTCGAATTAATCTATACTAATAATGATATTATAAAGAGGAAAGATTTGTATTTATATATGTTTGTAACGAATAAACTCAAAAACTACTGGACCAATTTCGGAAATTCTTTCACCTATGGAACGCTATATTATTAGCAAGTGAAACGCGGGCGAAACCGCGCGGAAGAGCTAGTTATATTATACAGGATGATAATACACACAATCCCATTGTGAGATTGTGGTCAAACAGAAGCCTATATACATACAAAAAAATAGTAATTTAAAATAAAACCACTGAAAAATTTAGTATCGAGAAATAAAAACCACAGCTGGTAAATTGTGTACATATTTTTTTCATTCCACAGATAACAAAAACACCATTAGATTGGATAGTTTACACAGATTTTATTCAATGACAAACAAACAAAATGCTTGAAAAATTAAATAAAATGTGGCATTGGGGAATTGTTAAATAATTTTGATTGTTTTCCATTTTATTAACCCACTATGTAATGTCCACTAATGACTACTAGTTTTAAATAAATAAATTTATTGTAAAGAAACCTGTACTGCCTACCATATACTCTATACAAGTACTAGGATTTCACCACAATCTCATTAAGGTATATGAAAGTATAGTGTCACAAAAAAAGATACAGTCTAACAAAAAAGATAATATAGTATATACATTACTACATTATATTTTATCTTATCATACAATTATTATATGATTATGATAAACATCATGTGAAATAAATTAAGTAACTTCATAGAATGTATACAGGTGTAGGGGACAGCCCTCTCCAGGCTAATGGGGTTCAGTATATCATACTAAGATGACCAGTACATGATTAGAGTATTTCAATAATTGCTGATTTGTTGATTTTAGTTTTTTGAATTTACATAAATGGAGTGTTGTGTACTAAGAATTAAATTTTACATTGAAATAAAGGAGTTGTACTTAACTGAAAAAAAAACGATAAAATATATGATAATTTTCCGGTGGAATATGACTCAAAATAAGGAGCTTAATGCACCCTGTCAGTTTGCGAAGGGCTGTCCTGTCCCTTACAACCTGTATAAAATTAATTGATAAAGAAGTATAAATACAATCTTTTAATTGTCAATAGCTATTTAACACCTGAATCAGATTTATTAGAACAGAGTTGAGAAGTAAGTCCCTTATATCCTTTGGAGAGGAAGCTTATGAAGAGCTGTCACCTAGCTGAACAGTCTGAGGTGGAATAAGTACTTAATTTTTTAACTTACTTCTAGGCAGGGTTGCCACCTTTTGGGATAAACAAAATCGGGACAATCGGATGGTTATCTATCAGAGACGGTTAGATGTCAGTCCAATTTAGATCATCAAAAAGACTGCAGGAAATAATAGACACGGGACAATATCATCGAAATCGGGACTGTCCCCGCAAGATTGGGACAGGTGGCAACCTTGCTTCTAGGTGTTGTGTGCTTACCACTTTTGGGCATTATAAAAAATAAATTAAATGTCTTACCTGTGGTGATTGAAGGTGAATAGTAGGTTTCTCAGCTTCCTGTGCCAACAGATTCTTCCATATCTCTTCTCTGTATTCACATTTATACTCCTCATCATGATCTGTTAGTGGCTGTAACAATATTATTTATTATTTACTAGTTGTCCTCCCCATTCCCTCAAAAAAAGTAGCCCATGTCTTTCTCCATACCATAGACTATCTGCATACCAAATTCCATTGCAATCAGTTCAGCAGTTTAAGCATGAAAAGTTAACAAAACAACAAACTCACATTCTTATTCATAATATTAGTTAGGAGCATACTTAGGTTCATGTAATGGGGTGGGATAACTTCTAAATGGTTTTGTGCTTAAAAAAACCTAGTTGTATACTACTATACCTACTACTAATATTATATATGTGAAAGTGTGTATGTTTATTACCACATGTTACATGTTATGGAGTAGCATAACAACTAAATGGATTTGGATGAAATTTGGCACATATCTAGAGTATATTCTAAATTAACATTTATGATACTTTTTATCCCGGGAAAACACACAATCCCTCAGGAACATCGGGCAGATGCTATTCCTTCGCTATGAGGGTGGTGTGTGAGTGAAGATTTGATAGGTAATCAACCAAGGAGGATAACATTCACCATGATCATCATCATCTCAGCCGCAAGACATCCGCTGCTGGACATAAGCCTCACCTAAGGATGTGTATCATGTATAAAGATTTAATTGATAAGTTTTTCAGTGAAAACATACAGTTTTTTTTCTGTATTAAAATAGACTATCAAAAATATAATTAGTTACATTATTGAGTACTTTAAGAACGATTTGCAAAATTTTATGCTAGCATACATAATAATTTAGAAACAAGACTTGGGCATTGTATGGTCAACATTGAAGAATTCAGAAGGCCTTACTTTCTCTAAATTTTCAATAATGGTAATTACATGAATTGATTTTTATGAAGCTGATGCAATAAATTCTTTTTTGCAATATTTAAGCAAAATAGCTTGTAATTTTATTTGATAGTAATATGATCTATGTTCCTCTGTTTCATTCAAATGATGTTTTTGGCATCTGTATTTGGACATATGAAAATTGATCTCACTAAAATTTATGACGAAATTATGAAGTAAACTTACTATTTTATTCACCTGAAAAGACTTCAAACTTCTCATAGCGATAAGAACTGTATATACAGGTATCGTAAGGTTTTTAATTAATTTATATTAATTTTAAACACATGGTAGGCGGTAACTTACATTCAAATTAATATCCGCTTTGACTACAGGCATTTCAGTCTTCGTAGGATTGATCTCTGTCGAATTATTGCTCCTTACACTGGATAAATTAAGCTGCGAAATATTTAAGGACTCCATTTCTTAATAAAAATGCGAAGGCAGCAAAATATATTACACGTCGACCGATCTTCTGTGACAATCACCACGTGGAATCAAATGTCATTTAATGCCGAATACTTCAATGAATTCACTACACGTATCCAGTTAATCGCACGTTAATCTAGTTATCATCACTTTTCCTTTGTTGAATAGCACAAATACGTAGGAAATTATTACAAAGAAATTATTTTAAATTTATTTCATCACATGACACATCATTCTCGTTCATAGCATTTTTGACAAGTGAGTGACTTCGACTCGATCGACGAACTCGGACTGTGTGAGTCAGGGCTGCCAGCCGTAGAACTTTTTCCTCGTACATAAGCAGCTAAATTGGCTGAATGCGCTAATCTCAGGAACTACTGGTTCGAATTGAATAATTCGTTTAGTGTTGGATAGCCCATTTATCGAGGAGGGCTTTTTATCCCCGGAAAACATAAGATCCTCGGGAACGAGGGTGAAACCACGGGGCGGAAGCTAGTATATAATAAACTAGAAAATTTACTCATTATTTTTTATTGATGTTAACGGGTAATTTCTAATTATTGTCTTTCATTTTATGAATGTATTTATGATTAATATGTATTATCTATTCGTTGCGATCACAACTGCTTTTATTTGAATGCGATAAACCCTATAACACAAAAGTTATAGCATTTTTTTGACATAGTCTGTAGTATAGAATAAAAAAAAGAGTAAATTTTTTAGACTAGTTTATTATTTTTCCGTCGATAATATTAGGTCTAGTTTGATCCCCTTTCGCTTGTGCACTTTATCCATAATAACACTGTATACAAATAACTATTCCCTTCGGTTTCACCCGCGTTCTCGGGATGAAAAATTAAGTAAGTACTAAACTTACTAAATATGGGTGAAATACAAAAAACAAGTAAATACCTACAGTAATTAAATAAGAAGTAGCATAACAATAGATAAAAAAAACATTACTAAAAACCACAGACAGATCTAATTAGATGTCGCAAGTGTATATACTGAGCGTGCCGTTTTATTCTAGTGTTGAGTAGGACACGGTTTTAAAATGAGTTTGTAAGAGTAGCCTCTTTTTTGTACTGAACCAGTACAATGTCCCACTTCAAATGAGGCGAGGTGTCGTGAAGCTTTGTAGTACATTTGAAGTAAAGAGTATGTATGACATTTAGTGTTGCTGTCTTTGTATTTGTACTGCCCAATGCCGTACCTTACAAATACGTGTTATTGTGATTGACGTAATACTTATCTCAAAGTAATAAGAAGTGAATGATAATAGAAACTGTACGATTTTATGACGTGACTACAAATTAAAATTTAAAAATAAAATCTGTGACACTTTTTTGCCACTGAGCCTGTTCCTCCTATCTACAGTAGTTTATTTATATATAATAAGAGACATTAATGAAATGAAGCCTAATTGCAAAGTTATTAGGTACAATGACTTATCTAATAAGTTCGTTTATTACTTCAATCAAACCGTTTGATAAATAAACTCGGCAATAACACACACACACACTACTCACCTGTGCGAGTCACTAATACAATACCTACATACAAAAATATAATAGAGTTAAAAAAAGTCCTGAAAGTCCACCTCTATTGCATAAGAAATAAGATCGGTTTTCTTTAATTCCACGGGACTTCTTTGGTGGCGCCAACTCTACGCGTCATGTTGTTGCTCTCGCTCGGACGGTCGCGTAAATGTCCGTCTTGAATAAAAAGACGTGCTATTGAAATGAAGCATGTAATGCTTCTCTGTCTCTCACTCACAGTTCACGTCATATGAAAGAGTAAAGAGTACCGCGACATTAAATTTGAAGTAGTACATGTCAAAATCTCGTACCGCTCTTACATTATTTTGTCATGTACGGGACAAATGTACCGCCTCTTGTATGTCCTACTCAACACTATTTTATTCAGTCCACGCTCCACCGCTGTCGGTGCCGGACGTCATACGAAATTTAGAAAAATACCTGGTTGTGCAGTATTGAGCTGTAAAAACTCCAAAAGAAAAGTTGACCGAGATAAAAAAAAAAAAAGCTTCTTTTCATGAGTAACTAATTTTGTTATTAAATTGTGTGTCATTTATTTTTAAATCAATTGTTTCATGTTTGAAACGGTTCCTGCAACGAAAACTACGCAACTGAGTGTGTACCGCATGTTCTTAATACATTGCTGCTTTTTGTTACAAAGGATTCGGATTCGGATTTTATCATCCAAGCTCGTCGAGGCTTCGGGAGACCGACGGGCTGGGAGCTTTTTCCGCCAACGCATAAGCTTGGCCATCCAGAAAGGGAACGCTGCCAGCCTGTTGGGAACCTTGCCTATCGACAGCAGCGAGGGCTTTGAGGATGTTTTCTATATATGATAGTTTGTATTTTATACATTGATTGTAAATATGTAAATATATTAAAAAACGGTCTAATAGGAAGCATCTAATGTTGTGAATATTTTGCAATACCTGATATTAATTATGGCAAATATGAGTTACGGGTCAATTGATGGCAGTGCTTTGAGACAGTTTTTTCTTTCGGAAACTTTTACCTACCTAAGGTGGGTACCAAAAATATCAGATAATTAATTAATTTAGAAACTGAAAATAGCTGCCACTACGATGAGGGTAAAAAAGAATGTTTCTAAATTAAGATTTATCATTCCTCTGTCTTTTTTATTTACAAATATTACTTTACTTTTACAAATATAACAAAATTAACATACGTAAACTCACGCCACATTTTTAAATAAAATCTTTACTTATTACGTATATACAAAAGTCTATGTCTGTGATAAAAGTAAACTTACTTAGGTAGGTAAAATTATGGCGTTTATGACTGAATTTCGACATTAAGTGCAGTACAGTACAATTCGATGGCAGTCTTTGTTGAATTTCCTTTACTTTTACATTAAATTCAATCCAGTTTATATTGTAATTCCCCGATAACATGATGATTTGATAACATGGGATTGAGTGGGACTCAACTAAGTGTTGCCAGATTCTATATCGAAAAGTCGCTAAAAATCACTAAAAAATATATAATCGCTAAGAGCTCTGAAAAATCACCAGATCTAGGCCTTTTAGGCCAGGAATATACGTCAGACTTTTTCATCCGATAGTCTGATCCGGCGAACATTCAATACACTCCGTTGCAACTATCAGATCGGACGTATATTTAATGTTCAAACAAAAAGTAATAGAATAGAATAGAATAGTTTTTTATTTGACAGTATATATCAATTTCTAAACCTATTACATGCTTATACTAAAATTATTATTAATTATACTGCCAACAAAAGGCAACCGCTCAGCAATATAGTTGCGGTATAAATAAACCCACAACGCTGATTTTCAGCGGCAACTTTAGTTGACGTTTGGACGCCCCTGCGTCAATATGGATGCACTTTAACCCGTTAAAAGCAAAATATATTAATATCAATTACTTAAATAATTTTATATAATTGAGAAAATATTAGTTAGAATTATATCCAATATTTGAGGTTAGGATGAAATAAGAGAGAATAACTTTTGTTCTCTGTGCTAAAATTAGGTTCGATACACCGCCACTGCAAATTCTTATGGCGAAATTAAAAAAGTGACACCAAAATTCTATACTTAGATTTAAAACCTGACATAGTTTGACAGTCACGAAGTGGTGGTGGTAAATTGTTCCAACATTTAGTGGCGGCGTAACGAAAACTGCCTTCAAAAGTTGCTGTTCTGTGATGTGGAATCAAAAGCATGTACTTTGATGCACGTGTATTAATTGGATTATGTTCATGTGCCCATTTAATTTAATGGCTCCAACGCCTTCCGATAGTCGGATCAGACTCTCGGATCCGACTATCGGATGAAAAAATCTGACGTACAGTGGCACCATTTTAGGTACCTACTACAGTCTATCTATGCTCTTTATCTTAGTTTACCTTTCTTTCTTTTTATTGAAACCATAGACAAACAACTAAATAAACCTCAATATATTATATTTAATAAAAAAAACGTGTAACCAACCACATAATCGTTGAAAATAAATAAAAAATCTTCATAATATAAGTATTATGATAATTTATCAAAAAATCATGAGAAGTCTGAAGGCTGTTGATTTGATATGCCCATATTTGGGTATGTCAATGAGAACGAGTCAAAAAACAATCTTGCCAACATTGTAAAAAAACTACTTCACGTCATTTTTTTGGAAGGCTATGGAGTGTAGCGGCTGACCGTGTTTTTCCTGAAAAAAATCAAAAGTACTGAGTAAACTATAGTTTTAGCGGAATCAGTGTAGTGATTAGTTAGTGACGCGTAAGAATACAATGTCGTATTCCAATAGTAAGTCCCAATTTATTCAAAATTATCAGTGGCATGGTTTCTAGTTTTATGGATGCAAATGTATTGATAGCTTTATACCTTTACATGATTTAATGTATTATGAGTGTTGATTGAGTGATCGTGTGTCCACAGAATACACTTTTGCGGCCTTGCCGAGGACCCAGAGAGGTACACCGTTAGTCTTAGGCGGGGACCCGAAGGGAAGAAATTTCTTGTATACCAACGGGAATTCAGTAATAATTCGCGACATAGAGAACCCTGCGATAGCCGATGTATATACGGAACACTCGTGCCAAGTAAATGTGGCTAAATACTCACCGAGCGGGTTTTACATTGCATCTGGAGGTAAGGTTATGTCAGTTTGAATCTTTATCCTAATTTATTATTTGCTTATGACTCATATATTTGATAATAACCTTATCACATATTATGATTCACCATGCTATGATAATATTAATCGGAATGGTGTATATAAACACACCATTTTATTTGAACTGTTTTTTTAATTTATAGTATTTTGCTGTAAGTTACAGTTACAGTGACCAACAGTTCTAATTAATTCCATTGTTCCATTGCCTATATAGTTGCAAATTGAACTTGATTTAGTGCAGAATATTGTATTTCAATACAAATCCATTAAGAGTCTAATTGGAATGGGTTTCAATAACAAATTCCAATTAGACTCTAAATGTATGTAGGTAGTGTACCTAATTCTATAAGTGTCAAAAAGGTTTCCTACATCAATTTAAAAAGATGCATGTATTTTATTATATTTTTTGGGACATATATTTTTTTTGGGCGGCCTGCATCCAGCGTTTTCCAACGAACTTTACAAGGTCATCTGTCCACCTTGTAAGCGGACGTCCTACGCTGCGCTTGCAAGACCGGTCCTATTGGAGATCATTAAGGGAGGCCTATGTCCAGCAGGGGATGTCTTGCGGCTGAGATGATGATGATGATATTTTTTTTGGGACATTATTCCTCACACACGGCAATCTGACTCCAAACTAAGCAGAGTGTGTACTATGGAAGCCAGATAACTGATATACTTGCATATACTACTTTTCTTTTGTAAATACATACATATATAGATAATTACACCCAGACTCAGGACAAACAGACATGTTCATGCACACAAATGTTTGTCCTGAATGGAAATCAAACCCACGACCTGCTGCGTGATAGATAGGGTATCTTACCAACTACGCCAACCGGCCCGTCAATTATGCATGATATATATAGTAAAGAAAGATGTGTATGCCGAGATGTCTGTAAGGATGAATAGAACATAACCTTGGGGAATCATAACCATTAGGTTGATCAATCTTTTAGAGTGAGAGTCGACCTGACTAAGGTTGCTATACAAAGATAATGGTTGCCTATATCAATTGAGGAACATTTATCCCATTTGCATTGATTGATTGACATGGTTAGGGTATTATCTCGGAATTCTTATAAGATACAATAGGTAAAAAATCATTTTATTACCAAATAATCACTTACATAAAAAAATCTTTATGGATAGGACAGTATGTTCAATATTTAATTTGAAAATAATCTAATTTTAATATAGAAAGTAATATTTAGTCCCTAAATGTTGCCATTCAAAACTGTGTAATAAAATGCAGATGTTAATAACCAGTTATAAAAAAAAATGTGTGTAACTTAGATTTCTTAATTTTCAATAACTTATTAGTCTTTATCGCCCAGTATAATGTGGTAACAAGTAATTACCCTTATCTTGTGTTATCACTTGATAAGATTGTGATACCACATTTACTTAAACAATTTTACCTTATGATATTTAAATTGAATGAAAAATGAGAAAAAATTATGAATGGATTCTACATACACCATTTATATACGTTCGTTATGTTTATATACGTTATTACATACATTCACACATTTTCACATATTCGAAAGGCAACACGTAAGCGACTGGCGAGTCTGAGACTAATTTGAAACGCGATGACAATTTGCTGAGTTGCATTCTCAGCTCACCACGCCGCTACAGGTGGATGGATGGATGTCTGTTACCCAATCACGCCAGAATGGCTGAATGGATCTGGATGAAATTTGGCACAAAGATATATTATAGTCTGGAATATCACATAAGACTACTTTTTATCTTGGGAAAACATAAGATCCCTCGGAAATATGGGTGAAACCGCAGGGCGGAAGCTTAATCTTTAGCTTAACAAGAACTACATTTACACTATTTGTGCATTACAAGAGCGTTGTACTTAATGCTTGGTTGAGCATAAGCCATTATTTCTAATTAACATAAGCACCATTATGTTAATTAGATAACTATTTTACTATAGTATAATATTTTATTGGTGGAGATTTTTAAATGGCATATGAATATTCAACTGTTAACTTATTACTACTATTTTGCTGTAAATCTTCCTAAAAGAAAATAAATAAAATAGTGAAACAAAGTAGTTGCTTTGTTTCTATGATTATAATTTTTAATTAATTATAATATAAAATTATTTAATGATAGCCTGGCTGGCTACCACCCTCAAGTTAAAGATCTTTCGCCAAGTACCTACTGGTGTTTTCTGGCAGTTGCACTTGAGAGCCAGAGTTGCCTTCTAGGCTTTATAAAGGTCGGCAACACATAGGCAATCCCACTAATATTGCTAATGTCCATAGGCAACGGTAGCCACTTACCATCAGTTGGATGGAATGCCTACCTGCTTGTCAGCAATCTGACAAAATAGAATCTAGCTTAAAAACAGTGACTAAATATATAAACGTGGCAAACCCGCTTTGCACTAAGTAGGAGATAGGCCAGATAAACTATTACCATGGTAACATGTCATTGTAGAGTATACAAGTTGTTGACCTTGCTATAGGTGTGTGTGTGTGTGTTATAGGTGTCTTTATGGATCAACTGTTGACTGACAGTCCCCCTTATTCAGACCTGCTCGGTTGCGGTTCGATATAGTAGGAGAACCGATTGAGTACTTAGTCTACTGCAGGATTGCCCAAAGTGGGTTCCGTCGAAATTATTTATTATGATTAATGTGTTTCTGTTATATTACATATTTCTCAAAATAAATTGTTCTTATATAAATATCAGTGTTGATCATTTGATATGAGGTTCCATTAAATAAAAGTAATTTGGCTGGTGTTCCGTTATCTTTAAAGTTTAGGAAGCCCTGCTCTACTGTATAGGATGGGTCCTATTTTCTCATTTCAGAGTTCCATTTGGAATAAGGCAGTTGATCGGTACGCGATCGCGGGAAAATAATTCTGCGACTAAGGCAGCATTGAGCCTAAATTTAACTAAATAAAATCGTTCTTTCCGATCGGAATGACAACCAAATGGGTCTGAATAAGGGGAAGTGTCCAGAAAGCCCTCCCTCCCCTTACATATGTAAGGCGTGGCCAACGAATAGCCTAGGCACCACAAAGTAGTAGATTGGTGCTATAAAACTAAACAACCATCAAAATAGCTTCATAGTTAGCGTCACATGTCTATTTTTGGTGAACATGACATTTCCATTTCACGCACAGGAAAATTCATGGAAGTCTTGTTTACCTTGTACTCGCCATAGTATAAATTATCAATGCTAAGGACTGTACTGTACTTGGATATTACCATCTTGCTTTATTACTAACTAGCGACCCGCCCCGGGTTCGCACGGGTAGTGGAACATACCTACGCCTACTTTTTTGAATATACGTACATACCGTTACTAGAGCTTTACTCGCGTGCGCCGCGTAAACCAATAGAGTTATAATCTATATAAATGATAATTTGAATCACTATATGTGTTGCTAAGCGCAAAACTCGAGAACGGCTGAACCGATTTGGCTGATTTCTTTTTTGTTGTGTTTGATGAAGTCTGAGGAAGGTTCTTATGAAGAGAAAAATTGGAAAAGTTGCCTGGAAAATTAGAAAATTCGGGAAAAACTTAATGTATGGGATTTATGTATGAACTCAAGATACCGATATTTTTGCGTTAGATACCCAGTTTATTGAGGAACGTTATAGGCTACTTTTTTACTTTTTACATGGTGAAACCGCAGGGGACAGCTAGTATAGTAAACATATTTAAAAAAAGTAGGCGTATTATGCTCTGCTTCCCGTGCGAAGCCAGGGCGGGACACTAGTATCATATAAAAACCTTACCGACATCCCTAACTGAAACATACTTGACATATGTAATTGCATCACAGTTTTACTTAAAGTAAATAAGATGAAAGTGTTAACCATTTATTATCTACTCTATGTAAATTGTATAACGTTGGAAACGTGCCAAATGTGACTCGGATTTGTCCAGAATTAAACTGTGTTTCTAGTTTTCTAACTATAACTATGATATAATATGATACAACTGTTGTAACAGCAGAATGTTGGACAAGGTATTGACCCGCGGTTATGCCTCTAGACTTCAATGCATCTTTATATATTTATCAAAGGATCATAGGCATTTTTATCCACATACAGCTAGGACACGAACCAATTATGTGTTACATTAATGTTGTGGAAAAAAGTAAAAAAAGTGTATCCACCACCTTCGGCTCGATCATCATTTACCATAGTGAGCTTGTGGTCAAACTAAAATGCTGTTAAAACTTGATTAATTCTAATTTAAATCACACATAAATATCGTTGCGATTTCTAAATATATGTTACGCATTTCAGGAATACTTCATTACGATTTGAATTGTTTTTTTTTATGTCAGTAGGCTGACAAGTAGGCGGACCACCTGATGGTAAGTGGCTACCGTCGCCTATGGACGTTAGCAATATACCAGTGGGATTTCCAACGTGTTGCCGTCCTTTATAAGGCCTAGAAGGCAACTGGCTCTCAATTATAGATGATAATACTGTCATAATACATACGTCAAGGTGTGAATTAATCTTAAACATTTATTCCAGACGCTTCGGGTAAAGTTCGTATCTGGGATACGGTGAACAAGGAGCATATCCTCAAGAATGAGTTCCAGCCTATCGGAGGGCCTATCAAGGATATCGCGTGGAGCGCAGACAGTCAGCGTATGGTCGTGGTGGGAGAGGGACGGGAGAGGTGAGGATTCTATTTAGACCTGCGTAGACTTTAATACTTTTTTTCAGTCTGTGAAAACCCCAAGAAAATTCTGTGCCAAATTTCATTCAAATCCATTCACCCGTTCTGCCGTGAGCCACTCTATAGAGTAGGGAACGTCTGACGTCGCGGCGGCGTCGAACGGTACGCGTATTGCATTATTATACTCTGTGATAACTTCGGTCCGTTTTACCCTTTGGGTACGGAACTCTAAACATGACGGATACGTTAATAAGTACCCGTCATTAGACGTTACGTTATCCCAGGGTATCTATGTGCCAAGTTTCATCCAAATCCATTCAGCCGTTTATTCGTGATTGATTTTCACATCTAACTATCTATAGAAATAGAAATGAATGACTAAATGTGTTGCTAAGCGCAAAAGTCCATAGCGAATGACCAATTCGGCAAATTTATTTTTTTAAATATTCGTTGTAGCCCTAGGAAGGTTCTTATTTAGAGAAAAATTGGAAAAGTGGCCTGGAAAATTGGAAAATTCAGGAAAAACTGAATGTATGGGATTTTTGTGCGATAGAACTCAAGATATAATTTTTGCGTTATGTAGTCAGTTTATTGAGGGAAGTTATAGGCAACTTTTTATCTTGAGAACGCAGGTAAAACCGCGAGGCACAGCTAGTTTATAATATTATTATGTATTCGTGCCTTAACAGTAGGTATAATATGTTGTTGAATAGACTATAAACCCGAATGTATCCATTTTTCGAGCTTTCTAAATCTACACCTAAGTGGGTGTTATCTCATTCATAGATCTACTAATGGGTTACTATTTTGGCAATTGTTTCAACAGGCGAGGGTCAAGGACCGCTAGTCTTTTTTGGTAACTTGGCGTGCCGCCCGGATTGTCGAACTGATGTCTCTCCTTCACCTAAGGATATATGTTAGGTTAACTTACAAATATAGTATAGATAATTACACCCAGACTCAAGACAAACAGACATGTTCATGCACACAAATATCTGTCCTGAGTGGGAATCGAACCCACAACCTGTGGCGTGAAAGATAGGATATCTTACCAACCACGCCAACCGGCTAGTCAAAACTAGTACAAATGTTTTATCATACCACTAAATATTATAAATGCGAAATTTTGGATGGATGGATGGATGTTTGTTTATCAATCACGCCAGAACGTCTAAATGGATCTGGATGAAATTTGGCACAGAGATAGATTATAGTCTGGAATAGTACATGGGCTACTTTTTATCCCGGGCATACATAAGATCCCTCGGGAACGCGGGTGAAATCGCGGGGCGAATGCTAATAGTCTTATATTTTTTTAAATAAAACTACGTTTTTGTTCCAGGTTTGGACACGTATTCATGTCAGAGACCGGTACATCAGTGGGTGAAATAAGTGGACAATCCAAGCCAATCAATTCTGTGGACTTCAGGCCGGCGCGCCCCTTCCGTATCGTGACCGCGTCGGAAGATAACACTATCGCTGTGTTTGAAGGGCCACCGTTCAAGTTTAAATGCACCAAACAGGTGAGATATAGGTCACCTAGGGACCTTTCTTTAAATACAAAAAAAAAAAAAGTTATTTAATTATTTTTTTCCGTTACTAATGTCTAACAAAGTACAGCTCAATGCTGTATAAGAGTCTTGGCAACGCAAAACTGACGCGTGGGAACTTTCCTTTAGGTATTTGGTTAGTATTTTGCGACATATTTTCATTAGTTAACTGTTATTTAATATTATTACCTTGTACGACGTTTTTTTTTTCAGGATAAACGGCTATATAGATAAACTTAAAAAGCAATACCTTATCTTAATACAAAATCGATCCAAATCATTGAGCCGTTTCCGAGATACACGAATTGCTCTACGACTTTCTCGTTTAAAGCTTATACAGGCTGATTTTTTGTCGTTGGCGATACTTGCAGGGGTGGAAGTACTCATCAATAAGGACAACATTAACAATGGGACTAACTGTGAAATTATGAAAAAAAATATCTGCTGCTCCATACAAAAGTTCAATACCTACTCGACCAAAATTTATGAAGCAACTGTTTTATTTTACGCGATATCGGAGTTGGTCCCATAGTGAAAGTTGTTCATATTTTATGAGTACTTCCACCCCTCCCAAGTAATGCCAACGACAAAAAATCATCCTGAATAATAATAATAAATATTCTGGGACATTATTCCTCACACACGGCCATCTGACCCCAAACTAAGCAGAGCTTGTACTATGGAAGCCAGATAACTGTATGTCTGTCACGTGGAAACTTCAGACCCTCATTGATACAAATTTAACTGTGATGTTAGAAAAATAACCTAAATGACCGTGTGTTGTTGTTTCAGGAGCACACCCGTTTCGCTCAAGCCGTCCGCTACAGTCCCGATGGCAGCTTGTTCGCGTCGGCTGGCTTCGATGGGAAGATCTTCCTATTTGACGGTGCCACCTCGGAACTGAAGGGAGAGGTACCTTTAATATTATTTTTTTTACGTTACTTACCAATTTTTTAACCAAACTGTTAGACAAAATGGAAATTCTAAATTACTACATACAATTTGATGTGATGTGCTAAATCTAATATGGTTGATACTGTTTTTTTTTAATTACCTGCCGAGGTAAAGAAAAAAAAAGGTAAAGGCATGTACTCTTCATAATGTATGTAATTAATGTATTCGTTTAGAGAGTTTTCAGTTCATATGTAATGTTTTCACAGCATTTGAATATCTTCTAGGATGGTCCGAAGTCCTTAAGGCGATGATAGCTCATTGGTAGTGACGTCGGAAGCCGCGACGAAGGTCGTGAGTTCGAATCCTACAATGAGCTTGAGCTTTCGGTGAAGGAAAGCATCGTGAGGAAACCATAGCACGGTGGTAGGGTACTTTGTAGTACCCGCCTGGCTGGCTACCACCCTCAAGTTGAAAATCTGTCGCCAAACACCTATTGGTGTGTTCCGGCAGCTGCACTTGAGAGCCATATCCTTCGAGGCTTTGTGTGCTTACCACCTTCGGCCACATCATCACCTACCATAATGAGGTTGTGGTCAAACACAAGTCTATACATAGTAAAAAAAAAAAAAAATAGTCCTTGAACTAGATCAAAAATCAATTTTTGTTTTTTTTTGGCTGCTGTATTTACTTTGACGTATGTGAAAATTAATTATTGTCACGTATCATCAAAATTGTTGAAATTTACATGAAACAGTAAAATACCTTGTAACGAAGCATATAGGTTAAAGTCAAAGTCATTTATTCAGAGGTCCTGAGAGGGCATTTATGAAGGCTGAAGCTACTGAAGTTACCACCAGTTCAGACGTCAACTGAGAAGAACCGGCAAGAAACTCAGCAAGGTTACAATTTTAAGGTTACACACACAAACTTCCCATTAATAATATTAGTATGTAGGTAATAACTCATTATTTGAATACATTTCAGATAGGATCCCCGGCGCACAAAGGCGGTGTATACGGTATAGCGTGGTCACCCGACGGCAAGCAGCTGTTGTCCTGCTCTGGGGACAAAACCTGTGCCATTTGGGATATAGAGACCATGCAGAGGACCACACTCTTCAACATGGGCGGTGCTGTTGAGAATCAACAGGTAAAAAATATATAAAAGCAGTTTATTCAGCTTAGGTTCTAGAAGGGCATCTGGTTCTCCATTGTAACTGCCGGAACACCAATCGGTGCTTGGTGACAGATTTTCAACTTGAGGATTAATTTGTAAATAATAAAATAGGTATTACTTCTCGTAAACATAGTACTACTTATCAACTTTTTCTCATTTACAATTGCACTAGCTGTCACTCGGTATACAGTCGAATAGAGAACCTCCTCCTTTTTTTTAAGTCGGTTAAAAAGGTGCCTTTTGTTTCTCCTTTATTAGCTACATATATGCCAAATTCGTTGAGACATATAATTATATTAGACGTATTTTTGTATAATTTTTCAGGTATCGTGCCTATGGCAAGGTTCCCACCTCCTGTCAGTGTCTCTGTCCGGGGTGATCAACTACCTGGACGTGGACAATCCGGACGTGCCCCGACAGATACTGATGGGGCACAACAAGCCCATCACGTGTCTCGCGACCAGACCAGACGCGAAGGCCGTGTATACCGCCAGCCACGATGGAACTGTTACTATATGGGATGTTGAGACAGGTAAGCATGAAGAAATTATATGTTTTTTTTTCCAAAAGGTCACAATCTTTTTTGAGACAGTCACGATTTATTTTCACTTCATTAGTGAACTTAAGGTATGTTCCGATATACACTGGGTGCACTGTTCAGTGCTCTTACTGGGGAGAAATACGTTCCGTTATGGACTGACAGTAAACTGCCTCAGTATCCTAGGGAAACATAATGACGTCATAAACGCCGCCACTTTTGTACTGTGAGCACTGGCATTTTTGAGGTAAGGTGCTCTCAGTGCTTTGATCACGTGATCAACAGCGTTCAGAATGACAGTAGGTAGGATATATACATGGATGACAGACTGTATACTGGACTGTGTTCCGTTTTCAACAGTACCCAGTATAGCTAACTATAAAGGATCGATTTCTCAGTATACTCAATTGACGTCACACTTTACAGTGCTAGCAATGTATACCGGAACATACCCTTAAATTGATCTTCATTAGACAATGCGTCACCATGTTCATATAAATAAAATTAAAACGCAAAGTGTGACCAAAAAGTTTATCTTTATTTTATTTTAAAATGCTGACTTTTTTATTTGACGAAAAAAGCGTAGGATGTTCTCAAGTCGACCCGTATATTTTATTTTTATGCATAACTTTTTACAGAATAGTCCAAATTCGATAATTCTTCTTTATTTTCTTTTTCTTTTGAATAGTAGCAAATACAGTGCATTCAGTTAGTAAAGAGATATCAGTTTCTGAGAACACTGCTTATGTATTAAATTTCAAGTTTTTCCCAAATTGTATGCCATTGAGTGTATTTTGATTAAGTAAAGTTGAACTTTTATGAGAAAAGTTTACATTTTTTCCTATATTAAAAGTTTTGCAATCAAATTATCCTATAAAACCTTTTTTTTTCATTAGTATTAATTTAATTTCAGGCGAAGGTCGCCACGTCCTCGGCCAAGGTCATGGTAACCAGGTGAACGGCATGAGAGCCAGCAAGGATGGTACCCTGCTTACTTGCGGTATTGATGATACACTCAGGAAAGCTGTACCCAAGGGTGAAGGTAAGTAAAAGCAATAATCTTTTTTTGCAGTTAAAAAACTAAAGTGATATTTAGTTTTTTTTTTACTGTGATGTGGCCGAAAGTGTTAAGCCCAAAAAGCCTTGAAGAAACTGCCTCTAAAAGCAGCTTGCGGAACACAAGTGTGTGTTTGGTGACAGATTTCCTACTTGAGGGTGGTAGCCAGTCAGGCGGTATTACATGGTACCCTACCACCGTCCTATAGTTTCCTCACAATGATTTCTTTTATCAAAGCTCTAGCTCAAAGTAGGTAACTTACGGCATTCCACTAAATTGGCTTTAAAAGTTAATGTCATCAGATAATCGTATATACAAGGTGGATATGACAGTCGATCATTAAATTTTAACACTATCGTTCCGAGTGGATTAAAGCACTATAATATAGTCAAAAAAGATTTTAGAACAAAATAAAAAATACGAAATTTTCAAAGAAAGTAAACTCCTTCGGAACGTAAACAAATTCCAACACTATTTATAGTTACATCGTCACTGACCTGTTAGAGGCGCGACCTTGGGCACGGTGCAGGCGATACGCTTTCTTTGTCTCACATAACGTGTTAGACAGACAAATAGAGGCAGCGCGAGGATCATTGGTTTGCTCAGGTCATTATCCGACCTACTTTAGCATTTTAGAATTTTGTTAGGCATCTACATGATGAGTAAAATTGATAAAACGAAAATAATTACTGCGACTAAACTACTCGATGGATTTCAATTATTTTGTTTACGTTCTAAAAAGAACGTGACAAAGCTCTGGTTGCATTTAATGATCGACCGTTTTCTCCACCATGTATATACAAATGTTAATTATGTATGTTTGTAGGTGAGGCGCCGACGTACACCGAGGCCGCGGTGCCGCTGGGCTCGCAGCCGCGTGGCATGGACCACATTATAGAAGATGACACCACCATCATTGCTACCGTTAAAGAGGTAGCCACTAATATCTATACATATAATAAACTAACTGTCCCCCGTGGTTGCACCCGCGTTCCCGAGAAAAAAAGTAGCCTAGATTGCAATCAAGTTACGTTTCTTCTCTTGTTTCCTCTTCCTGTCAAGTTATTACAAAAAAACTAATAATTTCTAGTTAGCGGTGGTGATCGGTGGTAGCAAGCAGTCCAGCCTGCCTCTCAAGTACGAGCCGACCTGTGTCGCCATCGATCCTAAGACAAGATTCGTCGCAGTTGGTGGTAAGTTATTACTTGAATTTAATTAAAGTATCATTAATAGCTGGCGGCTGATGAAATGCTTAGGAATTTCCCGTTCCCGTTAGGTATCAAAAAGTATAGGGTGATTTTTAGTTGCTGGCAATACTTTCAGGGGTGGAAGTACTCATCAATATGAACAACTTTCACTATGGACCAACTCTGATATCGCGTAAAGTAAAACATTTTCTTCATATATTTTGTTCGAGTAGCTATAGCACTTATGTATGGAACAGCTGATTTTTTTTTCGTGATTTCACAGGTGGTCCATAGTGAAAGTTGTTCATATTGATGAGTACTTCCACTCCTGCAAGTATTGCCAGCGACTAAAAAATCACCCTGTATAAAAACACTCTTATATAGAAAAGCAATGTTGTGTAAAAAAATCTAGTTAATCTACAACTTTTCATGTTTTGCGAACACAAACATACGGAAGCGAATTTTTGATACATAAGTAGGAATATATGAAACGTCTTCGAATATTTTTTTGTACTCTTCAGGTGCTGATAACAAAGTGCACTTGTACACCTTGGACGTGCGCACGCTGACGCCGGGAATCGAACTGGAACACCTCGGTGCAGTGACAGACGTACGCTTCAGCCCCGACTCGCGGTACCTTGTCGCCAGCGACGCTAATAGGAAGCTCATCTTGTATAACACTGAAGATTATAAGGTACTAGTTTCTGCCCCGCGGTTTCATCCGCGTTCCCGACGGATCTTATGTTTTCCCGGGATAAAAACAAACATCCAAACGTTCCAACACAAACTTTCACATTTATAATATTAGTTGGATTCAAATAAATGGCTTATTACGCAAGGACTTATGAATAGTTGGACTCTAACGCACGGTTCGGAAGGTTGCTTTTGCTGAAAAGAGCCCACAGTAAAATAAATATATTCTGGGACATTATTCCTCACACACGGCCATCTGACCCCAAACTAAGCAGAGCTTGTACTATGGAAGTCAGATAACTGATATACTACGTATACTACTTTTCTTTTGTAAATTCATACTTATATAGATAATGACACCCAGACTCAGGACGAACAGACATGTTTATGCACACAAATGTCTGTCCTGAGTGGGAATCGAACCCACAACCTGAGGCGTGATAGATAGGAAAGAAAGAAAGAAAGAAAGAAAAAGATTTTATTTTATGCACGCATCCAACGCACACAACTTCAACAACATTTCAACACGAAATATGCATCAACACAAAAAAAAATATTATGAACTAATACAAAAAACAGAATAAAGACACTATGATAGATTTTATTTTTACATAAATAAATAACAATAAAAAAATACGACTAGGCTGAATGGCTCTGAGCCATTGTCTGCCTTTTGACAAAAGAAGTACATAGGCTAGACCTCTAGTTATTATGTATCATCTATGCACAAAAAACCAAGTGTCAAACAACAAAATATTTTGCAAATGTAGTTTGTGTGAAATTAACACATTTGATGCCATTCAAACAAGAAGTGAAGTGCCGACGTTATTAAACAAAAACAAATAAAATTCCTAAAATAAAAATGAAATTTGCGTCGTATGTGCGCAAAAAATGTGGGTCATTGCTCAGCATATTGCTGAGACTTAGGACGAACCTAATATCTACAGCGCTGATTTTCAGCAATAACCTGTGAGTGAGACGCTATGAGTTCCCACCAGTGAAAACCCGATAATCGGAAGTAATTTAACCTACTTATACTAATACACAGTGAAAGAAAAGTAATAAAAGTTGTTCACATTGATGAGTACTTCCACCCCTACAAGTATTGCCAGTGATAACAAAATCATCCTGTATAAAAAAAAAAGGATAGTAGGTGTATCATTCTATCATTCTCTTAGATACCAAGTGATAATGTCAATACGTTTCCAGCTGGCCCACAACAAGGAGTGGGGCTTCCACACGGCGCGCGTCAACTGCGTGTCGTGGAGCCCGGACTGCAACCGGCTCGTGTCCGGCTCGCTCGACACCAGCCTCATTGTCTGGAGCGTCGACCAGCCCAATAAACACATCATCATTAAGAGTATGTACTACTGCTTTTTTTTAAGTCAGGCAGGCGGTCCACCTGATGGAATTTTTTTACCGCCTATGGATATTAGCTATACCAGTGGGTGTACCAATATGTTGCCGACCTTTATGAAGCCTAGAAGGCGACTGGTACACAAGTGCAACTGCCGGAACACATCAGTAGGTACTATAAAGACACCTACCACCGTGCTATGGTTACGAAAGCTCAAGCTCAGATGGTGAAAAGCATATAGAGTCTAGAAGTTTTATTATGAGTCTATTGTGATTTGTTACAAAAATTCTGTGTCATACTGTGGTATTTTTGGGTTCCAAAGTTAAGGAGCCAATGGGACGCTATTTAGTATGTGATTATATGACCAATAATGGTAAGGTCATAATGCCTAAGAATGAAATGAAGGTCTACTCCAAAAGCGATTGCAAACTATTGGTTAATATTTTAAAACGAAAATTGGATTAGATTATTGTGTATAGTTTATGGAATGTATATAATAATAATATAAAAGCAAATTTGCAGTTACAGTTGACACAAATTCATTATTTTTGTACGGAACCCTCCGTACGCGAGTACCGGAACGCTTGATAGGTTTATCTCCAAAATGATCATGGTCTCACTTTGATATAGTTAATACCTAACGAAACATTTGTACCAACAGACGCCCACCCACAAAGCCAGATAACCGGTGTGACGTGGCTCGATGAAGAGACCATAGTGTCCGTCGGGCAGGACGCCAACACCAAAGTGTGGAACGTACCCAAGCCTTGAACTGTCAGTGCTGGGGCACATGCTGCGGGGGGAATATTATATTGTTACTGTAATTTAAATGTAAGTGTATATACAGATTTGCTGTATATTTCTGTAAAAACATTAAATATAATAAGAATTAATTAAAATATCATTTTAATTAATTCAACATTATTCACACATGGTAGATTTATCAAGACCCAGAACAAAAAGACATATTCATGCACACAAAATATTAGATCTGGGTATCGATACCGGTCCTGTTGAAGACTGTTGATGAGATAATAATGTCACCTTCCGGTCCATAAACTATCTCTATGCATGAAATCGCGTTAATCCGTTGCTTTGTTGCTGCGTGATGGGACAAAAGAAAAACACTTAAGCATTTATAACAATAGAGATTGTGCAGGTGACATAGTTTATCCATTTATACATCGTAATTTGCCATGAAAATAGCCGCTCGAAGCTCCAAAGTCTTCGAACCCCTTTGTAACAATCACATGCAGTTAATTTATTTTAATGCAGTATAATGAAATCAGTTTGGCTAATGCTTATTCTAATATTATATTTATAAACGTTACAATAAATATTTTCCCCACAGTTATAATATAAAGAACTATTGAATTTAGCTACTATATACATAAAAATAAATACTAACATATTTATTTCGCTTTATATTTAAGTTCAACATATGAAAGATAGCTCTCAGTTAGTCAAGGATAACTTATTTTTTATCTAACATGCGAGTTTATGATGTACTGTTGTTTGCATGCGTTTTGGGGACAGGCTGGATAAAAAAAAACAGTTTTTAAAAAACTGTAAACTATGAAATAAATAAGAACAGAATGATAATTTTTAAAGATGGAACATTTTAAAATATAATATTGTTTTAAATGAAGAAAATTTTAAAAGTGTGTCATTCGATATTTGGAATGTGAAATAGGTATATTATACTTTCTAGTCGGTTTTCAATCGCATAAGCAAACATTGTGATTTTTTTTTATTGAAATTATTATACGATCAGTATGATCCCATTTTTATACGCGTCAATTGCATACTAACGCAGTGTGGAAACTTCAGTCCTATTCTTAATGATATAAGTACTACTTTGCAACTTATTTAGAAAGATAAACTTTTAAATAAAAAATTATAAGAAAAAAAATATTTTTTATGAGTTTGTTTTTGCATCAATATCTTTATTTATTAACTATTTAAGTATTTTCTAGTTTGTCTTTATAAATAGGTGGATAATTCTTAACAGTATTTTTATACTAATTTCCGATATATTTTTCTCGTTTTTATGTGGTTTCTACTACTAAAATGATGTATGTAACATGATAAATAAAATTGTATACACTTGTACATTTTTGAATTTTCATTTCAAAGACAATTAGATTTTTATAGTGACGGAATAGAGTTGAAATTTCAATGCCGTGGGATTATTCGTTTCCGCGGTTGGTACGACCTATGTTGCAGACGACTGTCGACGTGTGAAGCCAACATTATTGGAATCCTAACTAATATGCGAAAGTGAGTTTGTTTGTTTATTTGTTTGTTTGTTACCCTTTCACGCTTAAACCGCTGAACCGATCGCGATGAAATTTGGTATGCAGATAGCCTATGGTACGGAGAAGAACATAGGCTACTTTTCATCCTGGTAAAACAAGAGATCCCTGGGGAACGCGGGTGAAACCGCGGGGCGGAATCTAGTAACAAAATAAAATATAAATTCATAGAAATAATTTAAACAGCAAAAGTTTATTCTTACATATAGCCTTGTAATGACACTAAAACATACTCTAATCTCTACCGCTATAAAAAAGTACTTGTAATAAATAAGATGTTAATTTTGGGAATAATTATAACATACACGTTGAAATCGTACTACTTATTGTCTTTGATATACTGCGTTACAATTTTTAAACTGAGCCCCGAGCACGAACATCTATCGTAATCGCAGCGTCATCGTGTCGAGTGCCCTAACTCAAATTTGTATGGGAATTTGAAAATCGAAAGGTCCCAAACGTTAACGGACCTGCAAATCGGCAGCACGAACACATTTGACAGTTGCTACGTTTCCCGACGTCACGCTCGTGAACGTTACGAATACGCAGCTTGGTATTGAATTTGGTAGCAGGAACATATTTTGACGTATGGTATCGTCTACTCGCTAGCCAGCTAGCGTCAACCGTCTCGCCGCCATTTTTTCAGTGACAGCGTTTCTTAATGTTATTTTCACGTGTAGTGGTAGATATTGGTATTTTTTTTTTTTGTGATGATTTAAAAAAGTTATGATTTTTAGTTTATACATTTATTGTGTATTTATTATTTATAATCATATTCATTAATTTTGGGAAATCAATCACAACATTCTAAACATTAAATAGGGAAGACTCGTGTCCTTTTTTTTACTACTATACGAAAATCAACCATTTTGATTTAACAATATTTTCGTGCAATTTCTTAGTCATATGTATTTTTTTTATTAATTATAAATGTTGGATTACAATCTCACCATGATATAAGTGATGATGTGGCTGTAATTAGTAAATACACGAAGCCTATAAGACAACTAGCTCTCAAGTGTGACTGCCGAAACACACCAATAGGTGCTTGGTGATAGATTTTCAATTTGAGAGTGGTAGCCAGACATAGAGTAAGTATTACAGCGTACCCTACCACTATGCTTTGATTTCTACACTGAAAGATCAAGCTCATTGTAAGGTTCGATTCGAACTCACAACCGGCATTCGAGAGTAATTATATTAAATAGTTTATTATGAAACTTCATAATAATTGTAATAAGATTTGTAATGAAAGATAAATTTCAATAGTTTAAGTTAAGTGAAATCCAATCCATTAACACTGCTAAAACAATAACTAAAATTAAGGATCACCGTGTTTTAATTTCCTTCGGAGTCACAAGACTTCATGTCTTACTATTTGTTACTTCTAAATTCAAACCTATAAACTTAGATCTCCTTGCTAAAAATAAAAATAAATTAAAAAAGTATCTTCGCGCGCTTTTTTGCCTTTTAACAAGTTTGACCAAATAGACTACGTTCAACAATTTTTATTTCTCGATCAAGAGAAAAAAACAATATACCCGTGAGAATTTTGTTGTTATATTACTTTTTATTTTTATCTAAACATATCAAATATGCAGGTTCTTTATTTTATTTTATGTTTTTGTGAGTAAATATTTTAATTTTGTGTGTTTGTACATAACATTAAAATTAAAAATTATTGCTACAAAATTTCTAGACGAATTTAACGTAGCTCGCAAGCTGGGTATCGAGTTGACGATACAACTTCTGTCAAAAATGACACCTACTCGACACGATAACTTTACCAAGGCGATACGCAAGTGTTTCGTGCTCAGGGCTCTGCACAGTGTACGGCAATGCAAATGCCAAGTTTTTTTTCTTGTACCTATTTATTTAATGGGGATTTGACAATATTTTTGTTGGTAAGTCAAAAAGGAAATAAAATAAACAATAATAATTAATATTTTTTTTAATAAAACTTATTACAAATAAATATACTAATTGTCTTTTTCATAAATGTCTTTTTGGACACCGCTTATGCTAAATGTATAGTAAAATACGTAACACATAAATATAGTTGACTAGAACATTTCGAACAAAAAAATATGATCTAAAAATAAAACACTACACTAGGATTGTAAAAATATCCATTTCACTCTGTATGAATGACATACAAAAATGATTTCTATTTTGAAAAAGAGTTAGTGAAATTGATAAAAATCGTGAATAGTGCCTAGTTGTTATATCACAGAATAACATAAAATATTGAAAACTGATAGAAATAACAATATAAACAATCCCTTTATTTAATGGATACTTAATATATCGCACGGTAGTGCACTTGGCAAAGTTTGAAATTAACACTGAATAAACGTCACAATGTCACAACCAAAATAAGTAACATTATTTTGTAGAAAGAATGATTAGGTACATAATAAAAAAAATATTAAATTTTAATAGTTTAGTTTTTTCAATCATAAACTTAACGTCATCAGTCATCGGTGGTGCTTTATTTTTATGGTGGAAAATTAAAATATAGACATAATAAAATTAGAGTTTGTCTTTTTCTATAAATATTTAAAATATGTCTTTACATTATGTATGATATCTTTATATCCGCGTTAAAGTATTTTTGGATCTGTAGGAATCAGCAAATTGAAAATCTACAATACATGTCTTTTTTAGGATAGCAACCCAAATAAAATTGTCGAATTATTGTGAGCTAGCTAAAATAATCCTCCGATCAAAGATTTATCTACATTGTAGTGCTTGAAAAACCTCATATTTCCAATTAAAACACTTTTCATAATGTGTTCTATCTGGTACTTTTGATCGGACTAGTAGAAGCCCCCTCCCCCTCACAAGTCCCTCCTCGCATGGTGCGGCGCCTGCGCATGCCTGTAGGCGACATGCTTCCGCAGCGCGTCCCGTGAGCGCGAGACGTGCGTGCAGGCGCGACACGCGTGCCGCCGCCCCGCGTGCGTCTCCATGTGCACGCGCAGGTTGTATTGGTTGCTCAGCCGCTTGTTGCATATCGTGCACACTGAGTTGTTCACGCGCCATTTTCTGTCGTACGGTTCTGGGGGATCTGGAAATGTTTAAATCATCTTCTTTTACAGAGACCGGATGACAATTTATGGTTAGAGATTGAATGTAGAGATTGCAGAGTGAATTGTCGTGGAAAAGAATGAACGACATGACTGATAAGTCTGCAATAGAGTTCAACACAGCTTTCTGCAACAGGGTATTCTAGAAATTCTGTCTCATTCGCAAATTCTGGTAGTGTTTGGGAGAACTAACTAATTATTTATTTTTATAATAGTATTTCAATGTTAGACAAATACTCTCCCTTTTTTTATACACTTCGGTTCAGACAGTGGTAGTGTCGAAGGCCGCGACCAGATATGTGAATTATTTGAAATACATATACATACATATTTCAAATGCAAATACAAAATGCAAAATACCTATTTTTATTTTACATTACGTTTTTGTATTTTATTTGAAATACTTTATGTAAATATATAGTATTTGTAAAATACAAAATAGTTTTGTTACATTTTTTAATTCATTTTTCTTATCTTTCATTCTTAAATCCAAAATTACTTTATTTACAACAAGAACAATAATGCCAATATTGCGCGACAAGCAAATGTTAGGTAAATGGCGTCAATCAAACTGAATTTTGAACATGAAAGATGAAATCTTTGAACAAATACTAGTATTAAAATCAGTTAAACAAGTAACAAGGTCTTTTATTTGGAAAACCTATTTTGAAAATACGTATTTTGCATTTTGTATTTAAATACCTTTACTATTTATTTTTTCACATCTCTGGCCGCGACGAAAGTCGTGGGTGGGAATCCTACATCGAGCTTTTAAGCTTTCAGTGATGGAAAACTTCGTGAGGAAACCATAGCACGGTGATAAGGTACTTTGCAGTACCCGCCTGGCTACCAACTTCAACTTGATAGTCTGATGCCAAGCACCTACCGGTGTGTTCCGGCAGCTGCATTTGAGAGCCAGTTCCTTTTAGGCTTTGTATGTTTACCACCTTCGGCCACATCATCACCTACCATAATGAGGTTGTGGTCAAACATAGTGTGGTCAGCCTTTACGTAGTTAACTTACCACTTATAGAAGTTGGCGCAACACTTGTAGGACTAACAATCTTATGAGTGCTATATAGATTCTGAACAATCTGGTCCAATTTACTCAATCTATCTTTCTCTCGTCCATTAATATCATAATTCAGTTCTTTATCAGTATTTGGTGATAGTATCTCGTCGTAGTTCAGTTTTGAGCTGCTGCTTGAGTTGTCGTTGATCAGGTGGGGAGCTACGTCGGTCTTTGTTTCGAGGTTGATTGGTGAGGTGTGCTGTTCTTCTTGCGTGATGTCGGGGTCAGTTGATGTAAGAGTTGATGAATTCTGGAATTGAGAAGACGTGGGTGAGGTAAGCAAGTTGAGGCGCTCGTGGTGTAGCTTGATTAGCCTTTCTTAACCGATCGGTTAAGTTAAGTAAGTTAAGCCTATAGGTATTTCAATTTGAGCGTTTCCGTACTTCAAAAGGCGCGTAACGCCGTTGGTCCCGGCTATCACTTAATTGTGATAGTCGTTAAGCTAGTTGGAGGCCTCCTAGATGGGTTGGAAACTCTAACAGTAGGTCGACCACTAGCCTTCCGCAGTGGGCGGGCACGCGTGGTGAAATTTATGTCCATTCCCTTTCACCCTAATTTGTGAAAGGAAGCCTATGCTCAGCAGTGGGACATAAAAAAGGCTGTTAAGGAAGGAAGGGGTAAGGTAATGGGCTCACATCATAGAGAAGAAGATACCGCTGGGTGAAAGCTAGTTATTAGATTTTTTTGATAAACCTCTAAATTATGTATCAATACTCACGGTATCTGCATCAGTCAATCCAGAAACCTTCAAAGTCTGCGCGAGTCGTAGCAATGAAGGCAGGATCTTCTTCGACGCAGTGACCTCTCCCGTATACATGAACGTGAGGAGTAGTTTCAGTTCCATCGCGTTGCAGCTGAGGACCACAACTAGTGTGTTGTTTTCAGCCTCCACCTCCTAAAGAGCAAGACAAGGTAAAATAATAAGACTGAGATGCAGGTGACGCAATTCAGTGCAGCGCAGATTTTTTAACGTTTGAAAAGAAATGTCACTGACTGCCCATCATAAAATCTACAAAGAATCTAATATCGGTATTATTGAACGTCAAAGTTTAAGTCAAGTTTTGAGTCGAGAGTTGAATCTATTCTCGAGATTTGACATAAGCTTTAATTTTTGTTTATTATACAGGATGTAAGGGACAGCCCTCCGCGGACTAATAGGGTGAATTTAGTATATAAGATTACCGGGACATTAAATTATTCCAGGAACGTTATGGGAATCCAATAAAACCCGATTTGTTTGATTACTTCATACGCAATGTATCGGTACCGTGGCAAAACGCACGTAGCGAACTGCAACGCAGCGAGCCGTTCGGCCGTCTTCCCCGCGTTGTTCGTATGAGTATTTCAACATCTATTGCTGATATTTTTGAATTTAGCTGTTTAATTTAAATAAATGGAGTGTTGTGTACAAATAATTTTATTTTACATTGAAATAAAAGTAACTGAAAAAACGATAAAAAAATGAAAAATTTCCGGAGAAAATTTCCTGGAATATGATTCAAAATAATGAGCTGAATGCACCCTGTCAGTTTACGGCGGGCTGTCCATTACACCCTGTATTAATATGCGCCTAAAACTCTCCTACACTGCGTCGAACTGCGTTGCCTGCCTGTCAGCATATGCTCAGCCAGCAAATTGTTAAAAAATTACGAGACTTGGACCTATTTTTCCAAGATTGTTATGTTTATTCTTGTAATTAATTTGAACGTTATTCTTTTTCTATGATTAAACAATACAACCATAGCGCAGTAAATTACTTAATTATGAAGTTTAACACGTGGCTTGAGGGTGTTATAAATGGTAACCCAACGCTTGCGTGTCTTCCAAAGACTTTTTCTTAAACGTCTCTTAGATTAAGGCTGCGTGTGTCTGAACGGGTGGGGTGATGGGTGTGTGTGTGGGGGGGGATCGAGTGTTTGAAAGAGTGTTTATTTGAGTATCAAGTAGCCTGAATGTAAAGAATTGACGTTAGTAAACTATTAATATCGAGTTCGTGTTACAAAATTTTGTATGGGACATATTAGTTCTATGATTATTCCGCGAGAGACGCTGTGATGTAAATTCCTATCATGAATGTAGTCCTATCTCTGTTTTTCGTCTAAGATTCCTATAGATACAGAAATGTCGTGAATGCAAACGCGATAAAGCGTTTATAAACATCAATTCTTCACACTCGGGGTACAAAACGTAAGCGGTCAAGTCGAGGGGAGTTTCAGTCAAGTTTCACCCCAACATTATTTTGCAAGCATTCCTTACCTTGAATAACTGAGCAAAGTACTGGCTGCATGATGCCAATACAAGTTTATGGGCCTTCACCGAAGTCCCGCTGGCGCTTAAAGTGACGTCTGTCAGGGCTCCAGTACTCAGCATGCGCCCTAGGGCTCCAATGACACTGTTCTGTTATTTGAAATAATACTATTTAGTTGATGGTTGTGTTACAGCTGTTAAGAAAACTCCGTCATTTTCATGGATGTCTAAAGTTTTTTTTAGCGTATCAAGTGTGCGTAGGCACTATTGTAGGTTTGTACTAAATTAAAACACATAGAATTTCAATTCTTGCCTTTTACAAATCGTGATTGGCAAGCAGCCATCGCTTTACAAAACAATTCTACAAAATTAGTAATCTGATTGAGCGGTAGAATTGAATGAGATGACCAATAAGTGCAACCAACATAGACTGTATTGTACGATCGTGTTCAGCCGGCGTCTATTGATAGTGTGCATTGATGTGTCTACCATCGATTTAGTCAATTGTGTAATATTTTAGTCGATTTCGACTACAGTTTGGTTACACCATTTTTTGGGAAACTTGTAGATTTTCTCTACTTATGTTCTAATAACTCAACTCATTGTAATATGAAGTATCTAAAGTCGTCACAATTTAATAGGACCATGCATCCATGTGACAAAAAGAGACAAATATAGCGAGACCAAAAGAGATTTCCACTTATCTAAACGGGCTTATGACGACATTAGTGGTCTCAAAGTCAAAGTCCAAGCCATTTATTCCTTGAAGGGCACTTGTGAACGTCGAAGCTACTGAAGTTACCACCGGTTCGGAAGTCGACTTCAACTGAGAAGAACCGACAAGAAACTCAGCAAGGTTAAATTTTTTATATATTTGTTGGCTTGTTTCCATTAAATGTTTAACAATTTCAAAAGCAATATATAATAAGTATAAACAACAAATGAGAAAAAAACAACAAGAAAAATAAATAAAAAATACCAGGTTAAAAACTAATAGGTAATTATATAATATTAATTAAATTATACAACAACATTATGTCAAGGAATTTATCGAAATGACGGATTTATCGTAAACAGCTGCGGCATAGTTGTTGATTTGGTAGTATCGGGTATATAATAAAGTCTATAAATGTGGTATTAGTTGTCTATTTATTTAATGTTTTCGCTTATGTACAAGCTTTGCAGCATATCTAAGAATATAATTAGAAGTAAGTCAATAAGGTTTACATTAAAACAAAAAATTCTTGCATAGATCTACGAGTGTACCTATTGATCGATGAATACCTACCTTATTTTTATCTTTATTTTTTTAGGGTAACGTACGCAACGGGAGCCTAATATTATTATTACTAGCTTCCGACCCGCGGTTTCACCCGCATTCCCAAGGGATCTTATGTTTTCCCGGGATAAAAAGTAGCCTATAGCCTACCTCGATAAATTTTCTATCCAACAATAAAATAATTTTTCAATTCGAACCAGTAGTTCCAGAGATTAGCGCGTTCATACAAACAAACAAACTCCTCAGCTTTATAATATTATTATTGTAATGTATCTTTCAGACATCACGGCGCGAGGACCGTTCCTTTTTAAAGGCGTGCGTGGGGATATAGATCCAACACGTAGAGGCCCTTTAAGGTACGTTAATGTGTTGGGATATGTACACCTAGCGAATACTATCTCTACCTGCAATATTGTTATTACTATTCCATTTATTAATATACACTCCTATAAATTACATTTTTAAATATAAGTTATAAAAAAAATACATTTAAAAATATAAAAAACAGTACCCCACCGGTATCAGGAACAGGGTTCTAGTTACCGGAGGTCAAGGCTCCAGAGAGAGGAACTTCCTCACCATGCGTGCCGTCTCCAGGAGCACTGCCTACTGAATTTGGCCCTTGATCCCGCCGCCTAACGCGAGCCTCTTCAGGTGTTTATCGAGGCTCTTGGCCATAAGGCCATGGGCTGAAACGACTATCGGTACAATGGTTGCCGAGTCAATATCCCACATGTCGACAACCTCATGTGCCAGATCAAGATATTTGCTTTCTTTATCTTTCTCCGACTTCACGAGGTTCTCGTCATGAGGGACAGCAATGTCGACAATCATTGCACGGCGCTCTTGGCGATCTATCACCACAATGTCAGGCTTATTGGCGACAATAGTCCTGTCAGTGATGATAGCTCGATCCCAGTATGGTGTGATATGGCCAGCTTCGAGAACCGGTTCTGGCACATACCTGTAGTACGGTACCTCAGACGTCACCAAGCGTATAGATTAAGCCTACGCAATTCGTCTGTCTTTCCTAACTCACGCAAAAAGTTCTAAATAATATTAAAGGAAGAGGTGAGGTGAATAACTGATAGTAGGTAGGTACTTACTAAAAATAAAATGTATGAGGGATAGATAATTCTTACTCTATCTTTATGATCTACTACGAATGAATCTTAAATTAATGCAGTAAAGAATATCATCTAGGGAAATCTGTATGCTCTAGACTAGAGGATTAATTGGTGTTCGCTTTGGTTCCGTACATTATAACATAATTATAAGAACTTAATATATTATCTATTTGTAATATATTTTATATTTGAGCTAATTTACCCGACTTTATCGATATGGCACCCCATGGCTTACGATCTTCCGATTCCCAGATCCGTTCAGAAATTACGTAGATGAGGTAATTCGATTAAAGAAACATCGTGGGGAGACCTCCATGCGTTTAACTCATTATTTGTTTTAAATGATAAAGGTGTCTACTATTTGTAGGTACCTAGTTTAAAGTATTGTTATGTTTTGAGTAAAGTCTGTATTTGTTTCTTCCAATTCTAAATTACTTTTTGTGTGTATTTTATAATAATATTTCGGCAAAAGAAATAATACCTTATAGGTATCATAATAATTTTAATTAAAAAAAAATTATAAAAACATATATAATACCTACAACAACTATAAATTGTTAATTATACATTAACATAATTATTTAATATATGTACATACAAGTGACAATAATAAGCATATAGCAGGGATGAAGCGTGAGGCAATTGTAAAAAAATAAATAAGGATGTATAAGAGTGTACCTGTGCCTTCTGTGGGTGTGTTCTAAATAAAACAATTACTTACCTACCTGATGGTTGTGCCAGCGCAATGAAAATTGTTGGACATCATCCTCATCCATATCAGCACAATATAAAATATAATATACAAGAGATAAGCGCAAGCAAAACTTTTTAAACACTCACTGTTACAAATCGACGCACCCACTTGCAAGTGTAGGTAAGACAATAATATTGTTAACGAATCCAGGCTACTTTATTTTAGTCGGTACGCCTGGAAAACCTGTAGCTACCTATTTCTGGAGCTGATCGTATTTATAAATCCAATGACATTCAGTCAGTGACGCGGCTCACATACCAAAACTCATCCAAAAACAGATTTAGTTCGCTTGCGATGATTGGCACCATTGTTTGTGTTAATTGTCGATAGGCTACCGATTCTTTTTTTTTTTTCAATAGAATTTACGCTGGCGTTATTGAAACTCTTTGGTCTGGTATTATCTGGCTGTTTGTCGGCGATCGCGTGCAATGGTTGACCTACATTCGATATTTAAAAAGTTACGATTTCCCGCTATTCGGCTATTTTTGGACGGTTGTCAACTTTTTTTTATTGAACGATTGGTGGGTAGAAGTTTTGGGAATTAGTTTTAGTAGAGAATTCATTAAAAATATTTTAATACTGTAAAAAGCTGAATAAGTTAATTCAATTGTTTTACTACAATTTATAAAGGAATTTTGAGTAGGCGGTAATTAGCCCGCCAACACTGTTTACGTAAAAAAGTAATAATTAAAGAGTTAAAGAGAATTCTTTATTGGTTTTCATTGCCAATTTCTGAAATAACAACTACATTTATATAAAAAATATCAATTTCTTCCAAATATTTATTCCAAGAATGGATAAGCCATGCAAATCCTCAGATGATATGAACGACCCAGACTACTTCGATAACATCACAGCTAAAATTGAAAAAGAGTTGTCTAGTATGAAGAAAATTGTAAACAATGTAAATCAAATGAGAGGTACAAGCCATTTTTTAAATATTCTGACATGTAGATTGATATTTTATTCAATTAATGACTATACTCGTATAAATATAAGTATAATATGTTAATTAAATCCAACTTTAGATCGTTTGGGGTTGAAACTCTGGGTCCGTGGGGGTCGAGAGCTCACCATCTTATCTATCGCGAAATATCCAAACGCCTGGTCGAAGCAACTTGTGACCAGAATGCTGGCTTATATTTTGGTCAGAGAATCAGCATTGCCATCCAACGTGGCAATGCCGCCAGCATTCTGGGTACGCTGCCTTCTGATAGCGACTTTTTTAATTTAGACTATTTTATATAAGCTTCTTACTTTTAAGTTTTCTTTTTGTCAAGTGGATTTATGTGTTATTGAGATTTAAATAAATATATTTTTACTTTAGGTCTGATTTTTCAATAGCCAGACAAGCGGTAGGTATCTGGTTTTGATTATTTATATGTCTGGACTGAAATAGAGCGTAACTGTCATTAAATAACTTCTACGCCTCTGTGATAAAGTCTTTTCGACATTAATACATTTTTTACTATTTTAATTGGGACTGTTTAACAATTGTTATCATTATGCACGTACACTAGGACAAGCAGAATGTCACAGCCCGAGCAAATGTCACGCACACCACCATAACAAAGTTGGCCAGTTTGTTTTAGTTTTTTAGTAAAGCGACTCGAATTTGAAATTAGAATATCTAGTTTTTGTATAGATCAGAGGAATTATAAAGCAATATAAAATTCAGCCATTATTTTTAATTTATTATTTCAGTAGATGCAGCTTATTTGGAATCAGATTTGATGATGTTGATTGATGCGTCGACATGGGAAGATATTACTGATCTTATCGGTATTACTTCTTTGAAAATTATTGCTTTGGATGACGACTCTAAATAAAACTTCTATTCTCTTATTGTATAAAAAAAAACTATAACAGTTTTATGAAGACTTTTATTTTGTATTTTTGTAGTGTTTGGACAGAAAAGTGTTATATAAGTTACGACTTTACATAAGTAGGTAGGTACTTACGGAAAAACGAAACTGATTTTGATAGCAGTATTCTCATAAAGGTATCCCAATCCTAATCGTTCCTAATTCTAACTTATATAATATTATAAACGCGATAGTGAGTTTGTTTGTTTGTTACCTTTTCACGTTTAATTTAAACCACTGAACGGATCGTGATGAAATTTGGCAGATAGCCTATGGTACGGAGAAGAACATAGGCTACTTTTTATCCCGGGAAAACATGAGATCCCTGGGGAACGCGGGTGACACCGCGGATTCATTTCATTCATTTTGTTCATTTCATTCATTTCATTCATTTCATTCATTTCATTCATTTCATTCATTTCATTCATTTCATTCATTTCATTCATTTCATTCATTTCATTCATTTCATTCATTTCATTCATTTCATTCATTTCATTCATTTCATTCATTTCATTCATTTCATTCATTTCATTCATTTCATTCATTTCATTCATTTCATTCATTTCATTCATTTCATTCATTTCATTCATTTCATTCATTTCATTCATTTCATTCATTTCATTCATTTCATTCATTTCATTCATTTCATTCATTTCATTCATTTCATTCATTTCATTCATTTCATTCATTTCATTCATTTCATTCATTTCATTCATTTCATTCATTTCATTCATTTCATTCATTTCATTCATTTCATTCATTTCATTCATTTCATTCATTTCATTCATTTCATTCATTTCATTCATTTCATTCATTTCATTCATTTCATTCATTTCATTCATTTCATTCATTTCATTCATTAGAACAAGCAGATGTGTTGGGAATATTTGTCTTGGGTAAGAATCAAACGCACGACCTGCGGCGGTGAAAGCCTATTATGCCTACCTTCTAGCCCCAAGATTTGTAATGTGATGTCGTAACAAACATATTTTTGTTACCCACGACGGAACGGAGAAGGTGTATGTCTTTAGGGTGAGAGGTTGTTTGTTTGTTTGTGTGTGCACAAAACGAATGTTCCCATTTATCTCCAAAACGGTTTGACCGATTTAGATACGGTTTTCCGGTTACTGATTATTTTTATGTCAGAAGTTTGGTAAGCTGGCAGGCAGTCCACCTGATGGTAAGTGGCTACCGTCGCCTATGGACATTAGCAATACCAGAGGGATTGTCAATGTGTTGCCGACTTTTATAAAGCCTAGAAGGCAACTGGCTCTCAAGTGCAACTGCCGGAACACACCAATCAGTGATTGGCGACAGATTTTCAACTAGAGGGTGGTAGCCAGCCAGGCGGATACTACAAAGAACCCTACCACCGTACTATAGTTTCCTCACGATGTTTTACTTCACTGAAAGCTCAAGCTCATGGTAGAATTCGAACCCACGACATTCGCCGCGGCATCCGAAGTCACTACCACTGAGCTATCAAGATCAAGCTCATTGGAACCCAGGTATATTGTTACGGCATTCAACGACACTATCACTGAGATATCATCTTAAACACGCAAGTACCCTTGTCAGCTCATCTTCCATCATACGGCTCCATCAATTTGTAACTGGCAACGCGTGGCATACCTATAAAGGTTCTTGTTTTAAATGGAGAAGAGATAAGTCCGCGTAACGGTGGAAGAAGGTCCCCTGGACCCACCACCTTTCTGTTCCAGTCAAAAAAAAAATGGAGAAGAGATATATTATGTCGTAGTTTAATATTAAATAACAATAAGATATTTGTTTTCTATAAACGTAAAAAAACTTATCTCTTTATAGGTTTGCAGCGTGGGGACGCTCAATTCTTTTTAAAAGGATTTTCAGTGCGGCTGCTTGCTGAAGCCGGTAGAAACCAACTTATCTTTAAAGAAAATATTCTAAATTGTACCCTTAACCGTTGACATAGAGTCCAATGCGTGCGTAGATAAAGGTTTGTCGGGGGCACTGGTGAATTATTCGCTCCAGAGAGTTCTATAGTACGTACAACGGCCGGCAGGGGCGCGACGTTCGCAAGCTATTTTATGACGCTCCAAAACGAAATTCTTTCCAATTGAAGCAACTAAAATCGAATTGAATTTGATGTCGAGAATACGTAGTAGTGATGTTCATTGATTTCTTACTATTGTCATCGATAGACTGAATTTCACTTGGGTTGTATTAAGCAACCTTTTACAATTATAATATATCTATTTATTTACAACAAGTATTTACAATCAATGTATAAAATCCAAACTATGATATATAGAAAACTTCCTCAAAGCCCTCGCTGCTGTCGATAGGCAAGGTTCCCAAGAGGCTGGCAGCGTTCCCTTTTTGGATGGCTTATGCGTTGGCGGAAAAAGCTCCCAGCCCATCGGTCTCCCGAAGCCAAATTAAAACTTTCAAACTTTTATAACTTTCAAAAGCAAGTACTCAAAACTAATTTATGAAATTTAGGCTCTGATAAGGCACTTATGAACGTCACATTAATGTCTCTACCATCGCTTCGGAATACACTTAAACTGAGACGACTCCCGAAAATTTAATTTAAATACCAGTCATACAAATCATCTGAAAATGGCTTAAAAGGATTAAATATAATAGATATTTTGCATATCTTAAAACCTAATTCAAAGGAAGTTTATACAAATTACCTAAAACCGAGTAAAATTTTGTATAAAAATTTACAAAAAAAAAATAGGTAAGTTTGGGCGCATCACTAGTTATAGTACGGTCTGAATTACTTCTTATATAAAGTGTTTACAAGGTGAGTGGCGGGAAATAATGTTTACACTTATGTTTATTTATTTCCTCGAACACTTTCTGGTATTATGACGGTTTTCAAACTTCGATATTTAAATAAATCAAGAGGTGAAAAGAGACGTCTCGCTAAAGTTGTCTCTTTTTGATATATGGATAGATATAGGCGACGAGTGCTCAATGAGTGTGACGTCGAATGCCGTGACGTAGGTGAGGAAACTATAGGCTGATAGGGTACTTTGTAGTACCCGCCTGGCTGGCTACCACTCTCAAGTTGATCAGTCGCCAAGCAACTATGTGTGTTCCGACAGTTGATTTAAGAGCCAATATCTCCTACATTTTGTCTGCCACCTTCGGCAATATCATCACTTGCCATTATGGGATTTTGGTCAAACAAAAACATGGTTAAAAAAGGTGATAGATTTTCTAATCTCAACTCATAATTTGGGGCTGCAGGGAACATCGGAAAAAGAATTATAAACTGTAGAACGTTAGATACTTATTTAAAGTACAGTTTAATTAGATATTTTTTATGCAAAAAGGCACCATTTAATCGCAACGTAAAAGTAATTGAATAAAACCACATATAAACCGTTTAAGACCATTTAACATTCATCTTCACATCATAAAGCGTATTAAATAAAAAAAAAGAGCGTAAATGTACCTACATACCTAACTTAAGTTAAACAAAACAAATTTACAGAGACACACACCTTGGCATAGAATAAACGAGAAATATAAAGTAAAGGAGGAAAGCAGCTTTATGCCTGATAAAGAAAATAACACGTCACTCTGTGAGGAATTGAAATTTACACATTTATGCTCGCACCGGTGGAGTAATTCGCTTATTTTTCATGATTACACCCTACACAAAGCTTTTCTTATACACCTTCCTTTATAAACTTAGTTTTCATTCATATGGAGATCTCGTTTCGTTTGTTGGTATCTTTATTTGTTTTATGTATGTATTTTTATATCTCAAAGTGTTATTAAGTATATTTTTTGTTTATCTCCTATACTAGCTGTCCCTCGTGGTTTCACCTGCGGTCTCAAGATAAAAGTAGCCTACAACCTTCCTCAATAAACTGGCTATCTAACGCAAAAATATCGGTGACTTAAGTTCATACAAAAATCCCATGCTTTCAGTTTTTCTCGTTTTTCCATTTTTCCAGGCAACTTTCCAATTTTTCTCTTCATAAGAACCTTCCTCGGACTTCAACGAATTGATCCACTTGTTTTCGAGTTTTACACATTGTATATACTTGTAGGCATATCTGCCTTATAGTTCTCAGCTTGACGTCAAGTGCCCCTATCTCGTTTTGACGTAATTAGTTTGCCGGTAGAAGAAACGAGACTTACATGTTTTCAAAGCTACGTGTTTTGAACTCGCAAGTGGTTACGCATTTCCAAGAAATGCTTGTAAGACGTTGCTCCTCTAGTATTTGTAAACTCACTGCTTTAGTGCCCATAAAACTCTATAAGAATTTTCGTATCTCATTATCCACATTCGAGGTACATTACAGAGTTATAACATACGGATAGTATAAAACCGGCCAAGTGCGAGTCGGACTCGCACACCGAGGGTTCCGTACAAACTTCGTCCATCGTTCGTTCGTCCATCACGGGTAATGCACAATTTTATTTATTTACTTTATTTGAGGTTGGTGCCAATTAACTATGTATGTATGAGGACAATTTCTTGCTAATTTTCTTTAATTTTCAACATTTTTTTTTTGAATTTTTCTTTATTTGTGCTGTAAGACCTTGCTTTTTGCCAAATTTTGTGATTCTAGGTCAACGGAAACTACCACAAAACAAATAAAAGGGCAAAAAAATCACGTTTGTTGAATGGGAGCCCCCCTTAAATATTTTTTTTTATTTTGTTTTTAGTATTTGTTGTTATAGTGGCAACAGAAATACATAATTTGTGAAAATTTCAACTGTCTAGCTATCGCGGTTCTTGAGATATAGCCTGGACGGACAGACGGACAGACAGCGAAGTCTTAGTAATAGGGTCCCTTTTTTACCCTTTGGGTACGGAACCCTAAAAAGAACAATATTTACTATAACAAAACAGCAGTTTTATAGCTACCAATGTGTTATTGTTCTGTTACTTCGATTCCTTGTAGAGATAAATGGGAGTTGCGTGTTTATGAGCCGGTATGTTTGTATATTCGGCATTTTGATTTGCGATGCATTTATTGATAATTTTGTTATTATGTAAGGTTGTTTGTTCACTTTTTGGTTAAGCTTAGTATTTTAAGTGTAAAAAACTGACGTTAAAAAATACTACGTGATTACGTTTAGAGCTTTTATAAAGTTGTCACAGCGCCGCGCACAGTTGTCTCGGGGGATACTCAGAGAACTTATTTATCTACATTCCTTTGCTATGGGGCCATTCGTTAATTAGGTAATGATGATTTTGGCTATTTTTGAACACCCCTAAGGACACATACCCCCCCTCTTAAGTATAAAGATAAAAAAAAATGCTATTATTGCATGACAGTAAAGAGGATTTCTTTACAAACATTTGAATTAAGAATAGTATGTGAAAAATAATACCTTCAAAATTTATCACATTTAATATTAAAAAAATAAGAATATGTACCTACTTAAATTAAATTGTAAATTAAAAAAATAGATCTTGTAGTTGCTTTACCTAACGCTTTGCTCTCATTTGTCCATCACTCTACATTGGGAAACGCATATTCCGACTTGTAAACTATTACGTAAGAATGACTTATACCCCCCTACCCCCCTACTCCATTCATTAATTACAAATTATGAATGGCCCCTAACGTCATCAAAATATATTATGTCACTTGACATTGTGGTTAAATCCAAGCTTATATACTGGATGGTACTTTGAGACAGGTTCTATTTTATACTTACCTATATTCGGTTTATTATCGTGAACAAATTTTATTGTAGGAACATCTAAGAAAAACATATGAAAAAAAATATTTTGTAAAAAATCACATTTATAGCAAAAGTTAATCAACAAACCTAACATAGATTTTGAAAAATGCTCAAAATGTTCAAAGTACTCATTTAATAAAAAAACTTTTTGAGTGACCTACTCTAAAAGCGCGGAAAAAGTCAACTGTTACTTACGCATAAACGGCTAAACGGATTTGGATGAAACTTGGCAAACACATAAATATTATCTTGGATTAAAACATAGGATACTCTACGGTCACGCGAGTAAAACCGCGGGGCAGAAGTTAGTGTACAATAAAAATAAAACCCGTCATCAGGAAGGAGATTCATAATTAACCATATACAACTAAAGCTTAGTTACTTAGATAATGACGAGCAAACATATAAACAGCACCCGGGTATCGAATACGTGACTTATCAGTACCCACCCGGTAATCAACCTTCGTCACCGGCCACCTAAATACAGGGACGAACCGGATAGATCCGGGTGATAGAACCGCTCCCGATACAGGCTGGTAAAGTTGAAGAACCCAATATGTAATTAGGAGAGATTCATTTATTTAAAGTTTTTAGACAATAAATTTAATACCTATATAATAAAAACTAGCTTTTCCGCGCGGTTTCACCCGCGTTCCCGAGGGATCTTGTGTTTTCCCGGGATAAAAAATAGCCTATAGCCTTCCTCCATAAATGGGCTATCCAACACTGATAGAATTTTCCAAATGGAACCAGTAGTTCCTGAGATTAGCGCGTACAAACAAACAAACTCTTCAGCTTTACAATATTAGTATAGATATAAAATACAAACTATAATACATATAAAGAAAAATTCCTAGAAGCTGCCGCCGCTGCCCATGGTTCAGGTTCCTAACAGGCTGGCAGCACTTCCTCTTTATATGACCAAGCTAATTTATTTTATTTTAGATTTGATGTATATTCTGTTTTAATATCGGTGGTAACTTCAGTAGTTTCGACGTTCATAAGTGCCCTTATAGGGCCTAAACTGAATAAATGACTTTGACTTTGACTTTGAAATCACATATTGTGTATTAAAATTATTTATTTGCCATAATACTATGGTTCGTAAAAATGTAAAAACCAAAAATACTTTATTGCAAATTATGTAATTTACTGTATACACAATTCATATATACTCAAAGGGGAATGCCCACGCTCCATTGTGCCCAGCATTGAGTATTTCAAAATCATATGTATTAGATATATTAATAAGGATGCCATTATTTTAGACAGCAGAAAATTATACAAATGTTAAGGTTATTTTACAGTATGAGAATATGTCTTACACTGCGCCCGTTATTCTTCCGTTATACCCATTTTTGTAGGTATCAAATTAAATAGAAATAAGTTTATTTACAACAAGTATTTACAATCAATGTATAAAATACAAACTATGATATATAGAAAACTTCCTCAAAGCCCTCGCTGCTGTCGATAGGCAAGGTTCCCAACAGGCTGGCAGCGTTCCCTTATTACTTACCATTATTTTAGACAGCAGAAAATTATACAAATGTTAAAGTTATTTTACAGTATGAGAATATGTCTTACACTGCGCCCGTTATTCGTCCGTTATACCCATTTTTGTAGGTATCAAATTAAATAGAAATAAGTTTATTTACAACAAGTATTTACAATCAATGTATAAAATACAAACTATGATATATAGAAAACTTCCTCAAAGCCCTCGCTGCTGTCGATAGGCAAGGTTCCCAACAGGCTGGCAGCGTTCTCTTTTTGGATGGCCAAGCTTATGCGTTGGCGGAAAAAGCTCCCAGCCCGTCGGTCTCCCGAAACCTCGATGAGCTTGGATGATAAATTCCGAGCAAATCGGCGAGCTTCAAGCCCCCACGGATCCAAGGTTTCCACTACGAATGGCATGAACAAAAAATTAGGACCAAGACAAGCGTATTTTTTAAATTTGGATTTTTCAGCACCGGTCGCAGCCGCCCCAGCGACTTAACAAGTCGCCAGTAAGTGGGAAGGCGCAACTGTATCTACACACGTGGCATCCCACACCAGCGGCTTGCCAACACTCCACGGGATCAAAGTCATATTCCATTTGTAGATAGAATGGCTTGCAACCAGTGACCCGATTCCTTCTCAGAGACAGCTAACAAGCGTGCACGGTCCGTGGCAATTTTTGGTTTTTCAGATTCAGTAACAGAATCTGAAATAAGTAGCTCGCATTTGGAGTACTTAAATTCAAGGCCAATTTTATAAAAATTTTCGATCAGTGATTTAAAATCATTGAGAACAGAACTAACATCACCTCCCAAGGTGCCATCGTCTAAATATCAAACATTAAATTTAGACTGTAAACCGGAAATGATTGGATGAATTGCCAAACTAAAGATGGCTGGATCGAGAGGGTCGCCCTGTTGACAACCCACAGCAGTTCCTTAAAAAACAGTTTTGAAGGGTGCCCATAACATTGCCAAAGGTATGGATATAAGTCAGGACAGATTATTTATGTACAAAATAATTTTCTATTATAGTAATGTCCACCGTGGACCCAAAACGGGCAGTTTTGATGCACTTTTTCCGTAGCCTATTGACCCTTGCAACACCAGGGGAATCACTCTTATATTTTTATTTATTAAAAAACAAAAACATTCCTAATATAACATATCGTCAATTACCCTTTCTAAATCAAGAAAATTTACAACAAGATACTGCAATGCGTATAAAGTTATTAGTATATAAAAGATATAAAATTAAATTCAACAGGCATAGTTCTGTGGATGCGGCAATTATAATAAATTTAAAGGGGAAGGTGGGTGGAGGTAAGTTTAAGTGTAAGTTTGCTGCAAGCGACTTATATCGTACGGGTCCCGCGGGTACTGCGAGGTTAAATGGACAATCGCTGGGTCAAGTGTTTTGTTGAGCACGGAAATCCTAACTTAATATCTAATATATAATATGTATGTATAAAGTTCTCGTGTCACAATGTTAGTTACCATACTCCTCCGGCTCGCTCGATTTTTATGAAATTTTGTGTGCATATTGGGTAGGTCTGAGAATCAGCTAACATGTATTTTTTAAACCACTGCGCGAGTGAAACCGCGGGGGACAGCTAGTAATACTATAAATGCGAATGTGAGTTCGTTTGTTACCTTTTCATGCCTAAGCCGCTGAACCGATCGCGATAAAATTTGGTACGCAGATCACCTATGGTATGGAGAAGGACATGGGCTACTTTTTTTTATCGGGAACGCGGGTGAAACTGCGGGGTACAGCTAGTTATTATTATTTCACTGTGAGTTTTCATTCATTTGTTAATTGAGCTCTGTGATTCCCAGTGTTAACGATGTCAAATGCCGTAGTAAAGGTCGTGGCTTCGAGTGATCAAAAGCTTGAGCTTTCGGTGAAGGAAAACATCCTGAGGAAACCATACCACTATGGTGGGGTCCTTTGTAGTACCCGCCTGCCTGGCTACCAACGTCATGTTAAAAATTTGTCGCTAAACCTCTATCGGTGTATTTCGGCAGCTCTACTTGAGGGCTAATTCCCTTCTAGGTTTTGTGTGCTTACCACCTTCGACCACATCGTCTCTTACCATGGTAAGATTGTGGTAAAGAAAAAGAAGATGGAAGCACTTTAGTTTTCACCAGTACAGTCACGTTCAACTTAAATTAACTCCGTCGTATATCAGGTTGTCTGTTAATCTGACATCTACATATGTCGTTGAAACGAAGAAATCGGTATGACCGTCCTGTTCCAACACGAGTGTCCTTGTCTAACGTAAATATCTCACTTCGAACCAAAGAATATTTATGGTGTAGACTAGATTTTAGACATTTTATACAGGTGTGTGACATTTGAATATTGTCAAATAACCTTTTTTATGTTTAGGTACGTTTTTAAGACACAAAACCTATTCAGTTTATTTTTATTTTATCTCAAATATAGGTATTTATTTATATAATTTTATAGGTACCAATATATTTAACTAGCTACGGGTTGATTTTCGAAATCCCATGGTATTTTTGAATAATCCTTCTGAATTCTAACCTCGCCTCTTAACTTGTCTTGAGTTATCTCCCAAAGCGCACCACTCCTTCCAGTCCTCCATCATCCTCAAACATAATTTGTAATTTGCGCCTGTAGCGTATGTCAAGATATATGTATGTACTAGCTGTCCGCCGCGGTTTCACCCGCGTTCCCGAGAAAAAAATGTAACCCATGTCCTTTTCCATACCAAATTTCATCGCGATCGGTACAGCGGTTATGGCGTGAAAAGGTAACAAACAAATTTAAGTCGTTATATAAACAAAATGGCGACTATTTACCGAAACGAAGTCATATAAAGGGCTGTTTGAAAAACATGATACCATCTACAGATCACATAATCTTTGCAAATATATATATATTACAGATGAAACTAACGCCCAACTCGCTTTAGGGTCGCGGAACTGTTCGCAGTTTATGGTACTTCAGAGTTACCTTGTTATAGAATGAAGTTGTTTTTAACATATCCGCGGATAGGAAATGGGATTTTAACTTTGTAATTAACTTCAGTTCACACATTTGCGATAATGACTTCGAAAGTGTTTCGGGGATTAACCTTATTAATGTTTGAGGAGTAAAGGTCTCAGCAAGGGCAATGTAACGAAAGGACAGAGCACAATCAATTATTTTTAAGTCTACTTTATATAGGTACCCTACTTATTACTAGAATTAGGAACGTTATAAGCTTGAACTTGATCATTGAAGCAACATGCAACCAACGTAATGTTATAATATTTCTCCATAAGATTTAATTGCGTTTGAGCATTTTGAGGGGATGATAGGTCAGTGGTAGTGACGTCGGTTGCCGTCTTGAGCTTTCGGTGAAAGGAAATATCGTGGGGAAACAACAGTACGGTGGTAGTGTACTTTGTAGTACCCGCCTGGATGACTACCACTCTCAAGTTGAAAATCTGTCGCTAAATACCTACCGGTGTTTGCCGGCAGCTGCACTTCAGTGCTAGTTCCTTCTAGGCTTTGTGTGCTTACCACCTTCGGCCACATCATCACTTACCATAGTGAGATTGTGGTCAAACACAAGCCGATACAATGTAAAAGTTATCTATATAAATAAAAATGAATGTTGGTAAGCGCATCACTTGACAACGGCTGGACCGATTTGGATAATTTTTCTTTTAAATTGTTCGTACCTATTAGTTCGAGTAAGGTTTTTAGAGAATGAAAAATTGGAAAGGTTACCCGAAAAATTGGAAAATTCTTGATAAACTCAATGTGCTTTTTTCTATGGGATGAAGATTATATGTTACTCTTCATCCCGAGAACGTAGATCAAACCCCGGGATACAGCTAGTTATTAATGTACAAAAGACTTACAGGTAGGTATACCAAATGCATTTGATTACAGCACACTAGATAATCATGATTACACCAAAATTTGCATGCTAAATCGGAATTATAAATGCAATTATAATTAATGGATTGATTCACATGACGATACCATTACTAAGTACTTACTTTACAAATATTGTAACAAAATTTGGTAAATGTCGAGTTTCTTTTTTGCAATGGAGTAGAGAGGAAGTTAGCAAGCTTAGTGCAGATTTGGTGAACGGAGTTCTTTACGCGGCTTGCGGTAGGAGTTGATGAGACTGGTAGAAATTGTCACGAAAGGAAAAAGGGTTATGCCCCTCCATGCGATTATATATATATATATATATCTCTCTGTTTCTTTCTACTATATACGAGTGTGTGTGTGAATTGTATTATTTTTATAGTTTACAGTTTATTTTTTTATGTTAAATGGGCTTACGTATGACCATCGACTGACCAGAGGAATGAAGACGTGGCCGAGGATGTTGTACGCTTGCCTAGAATAAGCCTGTTCACTCTGTCCGTGAAGACACCTAGGTTACAGGTGTCAGGAAACACACTTGTTTTTTTTTGTTATTGAGAGGTGTTTACCGGGTCTCCACTAAAAGTAAATTTACGTCATTAGTTACTCTATCAATTATTATTTAAATTTGTAACTATTTTTAAAATTTATTACTATTAAGTGTATTTACTAAATAGGATTCTAATTCTATATTAATTTAGCGCTAGTTTATGTAGATATTATTATTTATGATTTACCCGGGACTTTGTGATGAATCCCGCGGGAATCTAATCCCGGGATGAAATAAAAAAAAACATCCAGTACCTGTGTAGATTTGAGATTAACTATTAATTTACTATAAACATTAATTATAAGTCTTCTGTTAAATCATAAATTTTAAAAATATAAAATACAACCTCTATATTAAAATTTTCGACGTTTTCTTTCACATCACTTCAAAGCAAACTAATTAATCAATCTAAACAGTTATAAAAGGAACACTACAACTCAAATATGCCGTATGACACGTAACAATATAAAAGCCGCAAGAACCTAACATCAATTATACTGAACGAAACACTTTTCACATTGTAAGCGTTATAAATTTCACATTATTACGGAAGGAAACTTTCCAAGTAAACATAGCCCTATTGTTCGCTAATTCGTTTGCTCTTGGACCAAGTGAAAGGAATAAGCGGTTTTCGTAGCGTTGACATAGTGGGAGTATATTTCCCTTCTAGGCTATTAACTTACCGCCTTTAATCACTTGTTAAAAAGCGACCGCTTTCACAGATAAGCCCTTTGAGGCTTCCTTGGTAAATATTAAAAAAAAATTTTTTTTTGTTAAAACTTGAACAAGTGATTTAAAAAAAAATCACATCATCACTAACTATAGTGAGATTGTGTTAAAAAATCTAGCAGAATGAAATAAGAATAGCAACTACCTGATTTATATTGACAACTCATGTAAATCAGGTGACGTGACATTTCGACAAAGAAACTAAATAAAACATATTTTACCAAAGCAGAGTTACTAAGATAGTAGAACTTGCAGAAACAATATGATTTTATCAAACCTAAGATAGAATAGTTGTCAGTTTTTTTTATGTTATTTTGGTATAACATTGCCTCTGCCTACTTCTTTCGGGTATATAGGAATGAAGCCATTTATTTAATAAATCCAAAAGACTTATAAATGTTATAAAATTGTAAAATCTAATTTAGTCATTAAATTATAATAGAAACTGTAATATAATTATCCCACCGCTCTAAGCTTATGCATTGCAACGCGCCTCACATATCGCCGAGTCAGCCACGGCGCAGTCCGCGGCTGGGAACTCCGCCGAATTCCCGGCAAATTCCCGGAAAATTCCCGGCCAATCAGACACTACGTCCCCCACGAGGCGCTCTTTACTGCGGCGACCACGATTTTTGTTGATCGAGTGTAATATTTTTATGCAGTGTCGTATTGATTATGTTTTTTTTATTACAGATTTTTTAAAGATATACCTAGATAAACTAAAAAGTTTAATGTAGGTAGGTATATAGTTTTCCTAAATTTTTGAGCAATAGCCAGTTTTTAAATATTAGGTCCTTACATATTAAAATTGGCGTTTTGTCAAACTGCCCACTTTGATCTCAAATAAGTATCTATCTGGCGTTTGGTTAGAAATTCCAAATTCTGGTAAGTGTCTGGTGGATCAGTGCTGGTGTCATCCACTACAGCTTCCTAAGATCTGGCCAGACGATTACGGTAGATCTGTATTGTCAACAATTGCATACCATGATGGAAAAGCTAGCCGTTAAACAACCGAGACTGGTCAATTTGTTCTACACACACTGCACAACAGACGGTCGCTAAATTAGAGGAGCTGCGATTGGAATGCCTCCGACACCTACCGTACTCCCCGGACTTTGCTTAAAACCGCCTTCAAAGATTTATTGTGTCTCGCTCCCACAATTTTTTCAGCAAAAGAATCAATGAACTACCGATAAAATGGAGAAAGTGCATAGATAACATAGGTACATACTTTGATTGATTAATTAAAAAAAAATTATTAAAAAAAAAACGATTGGCTTTTTCCTTACAAAACGCCAATTTCATATGTAAGGACCTAATATATTTTTTAATCTTAGATAAACAAAAAAATCTAGTATTTTTTTTTATATAAAAATTACTAGTTTAAAAAATGATGCGTAACCTACAATATTTAAGGTATGTTACACACTAGATTTGAAACGGGCTCCCGTATGCAGTACTAGTATTCAAACTTCAGTCTTGAATTGAGATCGTTCCAGAATTTCTAGTCTTCAATTTGAATATCAAACACCTTTGAGACTGGACGCGGATCTCAATGTTTGAAAAAAGGAACCGTAACTTTTTGAAGATTGTACAGTTGCATGCAAAAGTATTTAGGATATATATTTTTTATGAGTATGAGATAAGCTGGAGATTTTAATAAGTAAAACATTATAATGAAAATATGACAATAATACAACCCGAAACATGAAAATGAATTTAGAATTGAAATATACAATAGTTACAAACAGTCAAACTGGCTTTTATTCCATTAGTTACGATACGTAAATACGTTCAAATAGTTTAAATTCCGGAAAAGCAATACAATGAAAACTAAACCAATATGGCGGGTTTACCTCGGCGCTTGTGAAAAAGTAAATCTTTAGAATGCCAGAGCCCTTACCACGGGGATATACATCTATTTGCTTATTACTTTTGTCAAACTTAAAGCTCACGAGTATTTTTTCCTAAACTAAGCATCAGGTAAAAAGCTGATTTAATGGAAGCAATTTTTTTATTGTCGGCAAACAAGGATACGGCCCGCCTGATGGTAAACGGTTACCGTAGCCTATGAACGTTTGCAACACCATGAGTATCACTCGCGCGTTGCCGACCCTTCCCCCCTCCTCGATGAGCTCTGGCGACCTTACTCACGCGCAGGAACACAACTATAAGTTATTTGGCTGCGGTATTCTGTAAGGTGGAGGTACTTCCCCAGTCGAGCTGCTCTTTGAGCGGCAGATCGCTATGCTCTACCTCTCATTTCTTATAAGAGTGTTTTTATATACTTGTATTCCTAAGTTCCCACAGGAACGGGAAATTCTAAGCGAGGTTTAAATTGACTCCAGCGAAGCGTGACCGGGCTTATCTAGTTTCATATAAAATTCATAATATAAGGTGATATTCTTTCGAGAGCAAACAGTAGTGGACAAGAGCTCAGGCTCACTGTGTTATGACGTCAGCGAGTGGCGTAGGTAAATTGTTTTGCTAAAATATCCGACAAATCGGATTGTACGTAAGTAAACGAAATAAGAGATACGTTATCAGGCCGTTTGTGTATTCCTTTTCATCTGTTGGAAATTCGTTCTTTTAAATGTCAAATTAGAATTGTAAATGGAATATTTAGGTGTAGGTATTATTTTACTGCATCTTGTTGATTCTCAACTAGAGCCTTCTTAGCACCAGAAATATCATCCGTGTAAGATTAAATGATAAATTTATTTATTAAGTTTATTTATTATAGTACAGTGCTTAGTTTGGAATCAGATGACCTTGTGTGAGAAATATTCCATGGTATTTATATATATTAATTAACTCAAATAATAATAACATATGCCAACACATTAACGTAATTTATAGAGGGCTCTACGTGTTGGATCTGTATCCCCATGCAAGCCTTCCAAAAGGACCGGTCCTCGGGACGTGACGATCCAAAAGGAAAGATACAAATAATAATTATGGAGGGCAGGTTATGGCGAGCTGTTAGTGAGTAGCGACATCACGGACCCGAGACCTCCCGGGAACCTACGGCCTGCCATCACTGGCCGGCCTTAGTGGACCGCGAGAGCTATATTATGCTCGAAGAGTGGAAGCGCTCAATTTGCGTAATAACAGGGAAACCCGCTCATGAGCCTACTCGCGGTGAAACCGGACACCCCTCGATACCCTTAATAATATCTAGAACATATATAGATGTATTTTAATAATACCGTGCTAACGGCTGAGAAAACCGAGAGGACCTAAATAGTAAAAAAAATCGTGTAAAATTACATTGGTTGCAGATTTTAACTTTACAAATTCAGACACTGAGACTGATTCAGGCAAACTATCTATAAGTTATTCCAAGAAATTGCTGATCGTAAATAATTAATTAGTGTCCGATCGGAGGTCGATTTCTGGTCGAAACCGAGGCCTATTAATCGGTTTTTGCCTCAACCTTCTGCCGAAACCGAAATTGAAGGCTTAAAAACCCTAAGAAATTCAATTCAAGATTGGCTATGATTTATAATATGAATGATTTTAAAACTTAAAAATGTCTTGACTAGCGATTGCGCGTCGCCACATCCACGCGCTATCGCACATTCGCAACAATTTGTTCAATTTTGACGATTGCTAGAAACCTTTTCGGCTTTAGCCCAAACTTCGGTTCATTTTGCCCGAGGGTAGCCGAAGCCGAAGCCGAAATGGAAGCTTCGGTCGGACATTACAAATAGTACCTATAACTAACATATGTTCTAACCACGTCTTTCAATATCTCTTTCAATATAGGAATACTAATACGCTAATTATGAAGTTCGCCGGAACATAGATATGAATAAAACTGAATCAACTATTGAACCAATTAAAAGCTCCAGAGCGGACTTACAGGCGAACTTGCCAAGTTTCCAGCTCCTTACAAAGTTTTCTAAGGATGTTTATGTAGTCACTATGTACAAGGTACGTACATGTTTAAAAAAAATCTCTTAAAAACCTTACACCGTATTTTTTGTAGTGTTATTTTATAACAGATTAACGGTCCACCTGATAGTAAGTACCTATATACCTAGTTAATAATATATTAATCCCCGCGGTTTCACTCGCGTTCCCGAGGGATCTTATGTTTTCTCGGGATAAAAGTATCTTATATGTTAATCCAGAATATATTCTATCTGTGTGCCAAATTTAATTCGAATCCGACTTGTAGTTTTTGCATAAAATAGTAACAAACATCCATCTATCCTCACAATTTTTCTCGTTTATAATATTAGTGTAAGATTTCGTAGTATTTTTTTATATTAGAAAAAAAAAGTTCATAAATAAATTCAAAAGAATGATCTTAACTTACCGAGTTTCTTACGAGAGTCTTCTCAGTCCAAGTGTATTTTGAAGCAGAGGTGGAGTCTATTGTAATGTTCATAATTAATGTATGAGGTCCTAAACTGAAAAAAAAAAAGTTGAAGTTTCATTTTTCTCTTATTATAGTAAACCCTAACACCGTTTTTGTTGCAGACTGTATAATAAATGTAAAAAACTCATCTTTAGTTAGTGACAATCGCGCCATTAGATGTGAAAAAAAAACTATATTAGAAGAACTTTTTCATATATTCTAGGATATTCTCTGCAAATTTTCTCATTATCATTAACAGATTAATATATCTGGTACACATATGTACTAATTTGCGATAACCTAAGGCTACGTTCACGGTACAGATTCTGAACATGTCTTGAACTGAGGCGACGTGCCCCTTAACGTAAATAACGATATTAGGACAACCTTATCAAATTAGGGTTGTCTCCTATTTGTAAAGATGAAATTGGAATGTCTCATAATTCTATTAAATGAATCCAGGGATATTTCCTGTATATTTTTTCCTGTTATAAATGTGAAAGTGTGTTTGTTTGTTTGTCATTCTTTCATGTAGCAACGGAGAAACGGATTAATGTGCTTTTTTTGCAAATAGATAGATTTATTGACCGGAGAGTGACGTAGCTACTTTTTACGAAAGGTGTAAAAATAATTATGACAATCGTAAACACGACACTAAAGGGATATCGCCGCCTAAAAATACTATAAATGCTAGAATAATTGCTAATTTGTGTCCGACCTGTGTAAGTTCCGTGACACCCCTTGCACATTCAACTTCTCGTTAACTCGCCAGGGCTGGCTCTATCAGGGCTGGAGTAAAAACAAAAGCTAATTAAACCAGGATCCTTATCGTTAAGGCTAAGATTTGTAGTTTCGCCGATTTTCCTAACGTACCTCTGTAGGTACCTAGACTTAATTAAGCAAATGACGTCACACTTTTATATAGGGTGTTAACTGTGATACTGTTAGCAGGTTTTTGTTGGTATTTATATGTTATGTGAGGAATAATGTAGTTTTGTAATGTATTTTTTGTGAGAAGCAATATTTTTGTTACTTTTTTATTTCCTTTGGTTGGAGACATACTTTTTGAGTCGTATATAGGCATAAAATAGCTTATTTCTCGATGTACAAAGGTGTCTAGAGTTGAGTTAAATGACAAGTTGTAAATTATTTCTTGGGGCAATATGTAGTACCTATGCAATCTGTCATTTTCGAGAATGTCTGTCGTTATGGTCCACCCTGTATACGACGGTAACAAACTATGATATTAACCTTTATGTCTGTAATAACCAATATATTAAATCAAATATAAATATTTAATTCATATTATATTCTACTAGCTGCCCCCCGTGGTTTCGCCCGCGTTTCCGAGATAAAATTGTAGCTCATGTCCCTCTCTATACCATAGGCTATCTGCGTCCAAACATCGCAATCGGTTCAGCGGTTTTCGGGATTAAAAATATCCTTTATTACTCACCATGATCCTAACTATCGATCTGCGAAAATTCATCAAAATCGGTTCGGCTATGAAAACATAACACACATTCAGTTTTTCGCGAACTAAGTACAATTTTCCGGACAACTTTTGCAATTTTTCTTTACTAAAAAATACCATATCGGCCCAGCCGTTTTCAAGTGATGTGCTTATTAATTAACAGCATTTTTAACCGACTTCAAAAAGGAAGATGTTCTCAATTAGACTGTATGTTTTTTTTTTTGTATGTTTGTTACGCGATTACTCCGCCAATTATGAATCGATTTTGATGATTCTTTTTTCGTTTGGAAGTCAGGGAAAGAGAAACACGTATTCCAGAATGTCAAATTCTTTTGCTGACTTCAAAACGAGTTCTAATATCGATGTTTTATACTTTTTAGTGCAAACCGTTTTGAAGTTGATTATACTTTTTTGTTATTATTTATTATGTAGAATCCGGTCCTATTGGAGATCCTATGTCCAGCAGTGGACGCCTTGCGGCTGAGATGATGATGATGATGACATTCATATTTGTCCTACTACTAATATTGATACCTAAAATGTAAAAACCATTGTGTAAACTTATTGATTGTTCCGCAAGTTGCAGACAATTTATTTTTCAATTCTATCCCGCCCAGCACGCGAGCGAGAGTGTGGGAAGTAATCGATTCTTTACGACCCTTTTGTATAATAATATATTACTTTGGTAGTTGGTTTTTAAATATCGTTATGTAAACTGAAACATCATGTTTACCTTTTAAGAATTAATAGGCATTAATCTATAGTTTAGACACTTTGTAGTACCCGCCTAGTTCTTCTTAAGTTGAAAATCTATCGCTAAAAATCTACCGGTATATTTCGGCAGCAGCACATCAGAGCCAGTCCTCTTTTAGAGTGTGTGTGCATACCACCTTCGGCTACATCATCACTTCCAGTCTATCAATAGCTTAGGTATCGAAAATCCATATCACGTTTACATTTCTCCCTCTAAATACAATTCTCACGATTTTGCTAAATAAAGCTCATCACTTCAATTTAGTATAAAAGGCAATAATGCCCTCAACCGCTGAGTGTGGATCCACCCTAACTTAACACTGGCAATTCGTACGGAATATATGGGCGAAGCCTTACATATAGTTTATCTTGAGTGGATTTGAAAAGGTTTTTTTTTGGTGAAAGGGTAGGTATAGGTTAAGTAAGATTGGTGGTGGTGTTATGAACTAGTTTTGTCACCCGATTGCACTTGTGTTCGTAGACGAAAAGTACTTATAATTATGTTAATCGATGGCATCTATTATATTTCATTTAAATTGAGATGATTCAATATCGAAATATACGTCCCAGGAAGCCACTTTCAAAGTCAATCTTTTTTTTCATATTTACGGGACTAAATGTAATGTACTTACATAGTTGTAAGCCACTTTACCTTGTCTGGTGTCTAAATTAGAATTCCAGAAAAAAATGGTAAGTAGTTTTACTCCTATTTATTATTAGGTATATATATTCTATATAATACATTTTCATTGTTATTTATTTACTTTTGATATCAAATATTTGAAAAACTCTAATTGAATCAAACTCTTACTGGGTGATTTTTTATTCACTGGCAATACTTGCAGGGGTGGAAGTACTCATCAACTAACTGTGAAATCATGAAAAAATTATCAGCTGTTCCATACAAAAATTCAATACCTACTCGACCAAAATGTATGAAGTTTTATTTTACGTGATATCAGAGTTAGCCCCATAATAAAAGTTGTTCACATTGATGAGTATTTCCACCCCTGCAAGTATTGCCAGTGATAAGAAAATCACCCTGTATGTAGGATTTAATAAGATACACACCAATCAAACGGTAGAATGACGAAATCACTATACCTACTAAGATCTTCAAGTGCTATAGGTATGTTGTTACCACCATGTTCTCGAAAATAAAACTATTTCATTTTAATTTCAACTTTAATAACGGTTCTTACGGTTGCTAATGCTGAGAACTGGCAATACACTGTGCATTACTTTTATTTAGATTAAAAAAACACAAAAAAAAAATAGAGTGACATAGAAAACTCAAATATACCAACCAGCGCTTACAACCATTAACTTTAATTATCATGGAATGTATATCCAGGTTTTTTTTTTATTAATTAACCAATGTTCTGCACAAGTGAATCGTATAAATCCTCTTTAATTCCATCCCTAAAAAGCATTTCGTATACTACACGTATGCTAGTTCGAAACGAAGAGCCCCGTGAAACATCCCTATTCTGTTACAGTTTCATACATCTTATATATATAAAAATGAATCCCAATTTCATTCGTCTATTCATAAAGTTTTCTAATACTTTTTAGAAGGTTTTTATGAAAAGAAAAATTGTGCAGAAAATTTGAAAATCCCTCGGGAACGCGGGTGAAACCGCGGGGTGGAAGCTAGTTTAACAATAAATATATAGGTATCCTGGACGTTCATCACACACAGCCATCTGATCACAAACTAAGCAGAGCTTGTTCTATGGACACCAATGGCTGTTTTGAGTAGGAATCGATCCCACTACCAAACCACGCCAACCGGCCCTAAGAAAACTTAGTACTTCATTGCAATTAAAATAACATTTGATTTTATTATAGAAACGATTACAGCGACAGTCAAAAGTCTTTTTATGAATTAGGTAAAAAATATCAGATCCGGTAAAAACTGGAAAATGTTTAAATTATTTCCTCAATAATAAAAAATTAGTCATATTTTTCAAATGACATTTTTTAAATAACTTCGTTTCGATATAACTTCCAGGTTCCGTTATAGAATAAGCTGCCAGCTTGAATCTGTTGGAACTCATTAAATTTTCAGACGGTACCCATTTCAGAACAAGTCTGAGTAGGCGAATTATTAATTAATTGAAATACTGGCATCCCATTTTTCTTAATCCGGCCCTGTGTTTAGCATAATTTCTATTACAAAATAAGTTACTGCAATGATTAAAAAATATTTTACTATTTTTGCTTTATTTGTTGATTAAATTTAAATCCATTATGTTTGATGCTTTATTATTTCTTATTTATATCCAAAATAGCTTTTTGCCCGCGGCATCGCTCACGCGCTATAGACAGACATATATACAAGAAAAAGAAAGGTCTTTTTGAATTCCGTTATGTTTCCAACATGACCCACACTACGTTTTTCCTTTTTTTATAATTATGATGAACTGATGCGTTTAGGGTGGCTGGCAATGCCTTTATATGTACGTGTAGGTGTTTCTGTAAGCGTAGTAAAACGAATACGATTATAGAAAGATATAACTTATAGGTTTTTAATCCTATAAGATATACTTTTGACAGACAGAAAAGCTACAACATTTATTTTATATACAGATGTGAAGTTGCGACATAATAAAGAGCCTCCAATCGGTTGCTTGGCTACGCACGTCGGTAGACGGCGCGAGAACAACAAAAAAAAAATCTAGTCTAAATAGAATACATTTTTTACAATATTTCTATAAAGAATATAATATAGTATATTATATATAGGTATATATATTATATGTATATGATATTATAAAAAAAACCTAATCCTAGTGTACCGCCAGCAGCGGGACAGGGCTTAAGCTACCGGTGGTTAGGGCTGCAGAGTGAGGAACCTGCTAACAATCCTTGCCGTGTCCAGGATTATTATCATTATTATAAACCTATAGACCTAATAGGTACTCATAAGTTTATCGTATAACCATCTGGTTTCTGCGTATCTTGCGCTGCGCCAATCTACCATAAGGCCCCATAACTATAAAACATTGAACCCTTTCATACAAGCCAAAAGAAATATTTCACCACTCAAGAACAGTGAAATCTCCATATAATCTCCAGCTATACAAGATTACCAAGTCCATCATGGAAATGGGGGGATGTTCGGAGTGAGTCGAAATAACCCTCAGTGTTTATCCGCAAACATGTAACAACTGGCGATATTACTTCAATTCCTCTGAAGCCTCTTATCTGTGGATAGTGAAGGGGATATATGGGTGTTTAAAATGTCGAACATGTTGGATTATTTTAAGATTGTTTGACATCTACCGGTGTGCTACAGCTGTACTTGAGAACCTGTTCCTTCTAGGCTTTGTGTGCTTACCACCTTCGGCTACATCATTACTTATCTCACGGAACGTTTTACGTAACGATGGTATGGTACCCAGCCAAATGGTGAAGCTGTATTACAAAATACCCTACCACCGTGCTATCGCAAGGAAACCTGCGTGAAAACGCATGCAAAGCCTACCAATCAACACTAGGCCCATCTGGTGTACTTTGACCTTGGCCTATGCCTTATTGTTAGGGAAGCTTTTGCCCCTGTAGAGGGGATGTATGTAGTGTTGAGTAGGACATACAAGAGGCAGTACATTTGTCCCGTACATGACGAAAAAATGTAAGAGCGGTACGAGATTTTGACACGTACTACTTCAAATTTAATGTCGCGGTACTTTTTACTCTTTCATATGACGTGAACTGTAGGGTAAGTGAGTGAGAGACAGAGAGGCATGTCATGCTTCATTTCAATAGCACGTCTTTTTATTGATCGACGGACATTGACGCGACTGATACATACCTACTCTTTACTTCAAATGTACTACAGAGCTTCACGTCACCTCGCCTCATTTGAAGTGGGACATTGTACTGGCTCAGTACAAAAAGGGGCTACTCTTACAAACTCATTTAAAAACCGTGTCCTACCCAACACTAGATGTATGTATATAATATTTTTAATTATTTGGGTGCTGTTGATGATTCGTTATTTCTTTAAAATGAACCAACAAGCTTCCCACACAAACAATCCGTATTTTTACAAAAGTAAGGGCAATCTAACTGAAGGGATGCGATACGAAATGTCCGTCCCTACCCTGGGGATCACTGTCTAAGGCCTCAGACGAGATGTATAGGCCTGCAGGAAAATATTAACATGATTCTAGAGCGTTCCATCAGTCCTCATGGAATTAGGTTTCAAATCAAGACATCTTATCTATGCTGGGCGGGTTTCATCGCCTTTGCTTTGGTCTGTACCGACTTGTTTTGGTAAAATAAATAGGTTATTTATTTCTTCAAATATAAAATACTAGTTTCCACCCCGGGGTTCAACCCGCGTTCCCGAGAGATCTTATGTTTTCCCAGGAAACAAAGTGTTTTACATGTTAATCCAGGATATATCCTATCTGTGTGCCAAATTTCATTCAAATCCATTCAGTAGTTTTTGCGTGAAATAGTAACAAACATTCATCTATCTATCCATCGTCACAAACTTTCGCGTTTATAATATTAGTAGGAATAGCGCCCCGGTCTTGCACGGGTACAATTTATGCACACAAATCTTCCTCGCTTATAGTTCTTTCTATTAGTGTAAACCGTATCAAAATCCGTTGAGTGGTTTAGAATAAGTTAGTGGAGAAACAGACAGAAGCAGCGAATTTATTTTGTACTATTTAGAGGTATTGGGTTGTTAAATAATAACATCGTTGCTTGTTTGAATAATTAAAAAGCGCGTGAAGTAGGGTTGCCAAACTTCAACGGCGTGTTCTCATATAGATATGGTCTAAAACCTCGTAGTATGGCAACGTTTAAATCTATCGTACTATGAAGTAATCAAAAAACAATCTACAAAGCAGTTTCGTCATAAAGTGATTATAGATTTTTTTTAAATTTATTTCGTGAATGAATCTTTAGTATGTTATCTATTTTAGTTATTCATTAAAACCAATTTTTTTGCCGCCTTAACACGCATTATTATAATAGGTAATATTAATACGTGAAGCAAAAATCTTGTACGTCTTTTTACGATAATTATGCGGACGGAGGAGTATAAAATTTGACACCAGGCACAGTTAAAGTTTATGCGGTGAAGGAATGCAGAAAGCTAATATTTTTAAATAGGTAATATGCATTAGAAATAAATTAAATTAATAAAAAAACATTACACACACTACCATGCGTTTGAAACACACACACACAGTCACCACTGTCAGTCATGATATCTCTATGCCGTAGATAGAGTGACTCCTCTATCTACGCTCTATGCTTTTTCGATAACGTGACAAAGACAAACTTAAAGAAAAGAGTTCGTATATGAGTGAAGTGATTTTCTTTTAATTCTGTTTAATTATGGTCGAATTTTGACCTCGGGCGACTAGGTATCTATAGTTTTATGTAGTAAATCTTAAGTTTGTTTTGAATTAACAACAAAGTTTTAATATTGCATAATTTACGTAGAAACAGAGTTAAAGTAATCAATCTAAAACTTAGCGTTTAGTGAAATTAAACTAAAACAGTTAACTGGTTAGGCTTAATTGATGATTTCTCGGTTAAATTCGGACAGTTAAATATGGCCTCAGATCAACTAAGTGATGAGAGTAGTTTATCAAAATTAATTTTGAAACCGACGTACTTTAAGCATAATAAATTATTTTGTATTAAGTAAGTATTAATGTAGAAAGAAATATGAAAATTTGAATGCTTTTTAATCTGTACCTTACTCTTGGTTCGTTCATTTTTAAGTTTTTTTTATTTCTTACTTTTTTTTTTAAATTAAGAATCGTCTGTTTACATACATACATTCGCACTAAATATAGATATTAAAATTTAATTTAATGTGACTTAATCATCTTACTAAAACCCTTTAATAAAGAAAAAAAACTTGTTCTATTTTATTTATATTAATACATATTTATTCATATTTTATAAGTATCTGTTTTTTTTCCTAAGTGATGCTTTTTTGCAGACTTTTTCTGGATTATTGAGTTTTTATGATTGAAGAGGTAGGCATTAGGCCATATTTCACTATCGCAAAGGCCCTTAAACTTCGAATCATACAGGTTTCAGGTTTCACCTTTTAAATCCTAACTTAATATTATAAATGTGAAAGTGAGTTTGTTTGTTACCTTTTCACGTCTAAACCTCCGAACCGATCGCGATGAAATTTGGCGTGCAGATAGCCTATGGTACGGAAAAGAACATAGGCTTCTTTTTATCCCGGGTAAATATAAGATCCCTGGGGAACGCGGGTGAAACTGCGAGGCTGAATTTAGTATCTCTTATATAGCTCAAAGTGGTAAAGGTGATATATTTCCCAGTTCTAATTGTAAAAGCAGAAGAACCTGTTTGAGACGCGCAAGTCAAACGACAAAGTGTGCCTCGAAACTCTAATTATCAAAGAGAGAGCACCGTACCTTGCTCTAATAAACTGTATAAAATTCATGGATGCGGCTTTATATTTATACTAGCTGTTCCTCGCGGTTTCACCCGCGTTCCCGAGAAAAATGTAGCCTATGTCCTTCTCCGTACCATTGGCTATCTCTGTACCAAATTTCATCGCGATCGGTTCAGCGGTTCAGGCGTGAAAAGGTAACAAACAAACAAACAAACTCACTTTTGCATATAATATTAGTTAGGAAGTTAGGATTAGGATTAGGATTATTATGAAACAAAGATCATCACGGCCGGTTGGGGTGATTGGTAAGATACCCTTACTATCACATAGGTCATGGGTTCGATTTCCTACCCAGGACATACATTTGTGTGTATGAACTTATGAACATTGTTTGTCCTGAGTCTAGGTGTATTATTTACTAGCTTTTCTGCGCGGTTACACCCGCGTTCCCGAGGGATCTTGTCTTCTCGGGATAAAAAGTAGCCCATAGCCTTCCTAGGTAAATGGGCTATCCAACACTGAAATAAGTTTTCAAATCGAACCAGCAGTTCCTGAGATTAGCGCGTTCAAACAAACAAACTCTTCAGCTTTATAATATTAGAATTAAGTATATATTTAGAAAAGTAAAGTATTTGTAGTATATCAGTTATGTAGTTTCTATAGCACAGGCTCTGCTTAGTTTGGAAACAGATGGCCGTGTGTGAGGAATGTCGCAGTATATTTATTAATTTATCATCAAAGAATTTATTATACAGATGTCTAAAAACAAAGCCTATTATAAGTAGCTCATTACGTAGAAGACAGGAAAATAAACGAGTGTAGTAGCTTTATTTGTACTTACATCCCTGACGATGTTAATTATATGTCGCTCAAAGAGCAGCTCGACTGGGGAAGTACCTCCACCTTACAGAATACAGTCAAATAACTTATAGTTGTGTTCCTGCGCGTGAGTACGGTCGCCAGAGCTCATCGGGGAGGGAGACTGATACCCCTGGTGTTGCAAGCGTTCATAGACTACCGTAACCGCTTACCATCAGGCGGCCGTATGCATGTTTGCCGACTATGTTGTATAAAAAATAGAAGTTGTATGTAATAAAAATGTAATTTATATCAAAGAAAATACCACAAATTGCCTTGATGAGTTACTTGCCGTTGTCTGGTAGTCAATTGCAACCTTCATAAGTGCCTTATTAAGGCTTAGGTAACCCTTCAGCGCACACCCTAACTTTTTTTTAATTCTTAATATTTTGTCTTACATATAAAAAAAAACCCTAAAAATCTTTGTTTTCTGAGAAAATCTGTGGCCACTAAACTGGGCATTAAACGTTCTGCATCACTAGCCATCACTGGGCACTATTAAGGTCACTAACGAAATCTATTGTATATTTTTGTGAAAGGAATATAAATATATATATATATACATGTATCAATCAACCTTTAATGCGGGTCGTAAATGTTCATAAGGTTCAATATACAAATAAAAATCTATGAGATAACGACCTTGAAGTGACTGTAAAGGGTTAAACTGAATAAATGAGTTTGAGTTTCAGTTGTACCTCCTCCAAAACAAAATACTCTTCTTTCACACGTCCACGTGTATTAAACACTGAAGAAGGAGCAAAATTAACTGGCTACAAATTCATCCATCGACGGACTTGCTCTGATGTATTTTATGCAACTTTGTCTTAACTATCACGGGTAGGTATAACTTTTCTTTTGGACATTGTCATTTATTAGTGGAGCAGTCAAAGTCGAAGCCATTTATTCAGTTTAGGCCGTAGGAGGGCACTTATGAAGGTCGAATTTACTGGGGTTACCACCGGTTCGGAAGTCGGCCTTCAGTTATCAAGATTTTGCGTGGATATGTGAAAAAGATACTTAGTATTCAGTTGTTTGGAACACCAGTTATTATTTGTTTTTTTTTTTAAGCAAATCATTTAGAAAGAATAAGATATACCTACAAATAGAAAGGATATAATTCAATTATGTTTTCATTTATGTCAGACTAGTTGTTTCCCGCGGTTTCACCCGGTATAAAAAATAGCCTATATAACTAATAAAAATATAATCCTTATAACATCAGCTATCTGCCAGAGAAATTCCCGGCAAACTCGGTCCAGCCGTTTCAGAGATTAACCGGAACAAACAGACAGACAGACAAAAAATGTTTCTTTGTTATAATAACCGTATATACTTTCATGTGCATTTAGTAAAAAGCTCTTATTTACAGCGTTAAAAACATCTTCAATTTTATTTATTTGAATTGATATAGCTGACAATCAAACTGTTTACTGTGTATGCAACCGTTACGCGTCGCCTATGGATATTTTGAAAGAAAGAAAGAAAGATACATTTATTAGACACAACAAAATAGCACAACACATAACAATACAAAACGTAGCTATGATAGCTTGACTACTACAGGCCTAATCTACCACAAAAAAGCACTAAACTTCTCTATAATCAGTCCCTTACAATTTACAATAGACAATAGATATCTTGAAGATATCTAAATGGCTTATCTAAAATCACTAGTTGAGAAATTAGAGTCGACCCCGAAATATTTCTGAGCGGTTTGATCTCAGTTGGTCTTACTTTAGAGCCAAATCGCTCGCAGTTAGTTCCCGACTTCTTGCTGATAAAATTAAACCAACCACAAAGACCAAGTTTTGAAGATAAAGCCCAACTTGCTATCGCGGAAACAGGCTTCGTACCTATACTTTCGGGTGTTTTCGGGTGCCATCGGGTTTAGATTCGGATTTATTTTTATTCGGTATCGAGAAAGATTGAGATATTTTTTTGTAAGCCAAGAGGTTGAGAAGCTGACGGGCCCTGTTGCCTGATGGTAAGTCATCGCCCTTTTTGAAGAACTCCTTGAGTTGCAGTGCTGAGGGAAAACCGTAATGAGGAGCTCATGTTCTAATGATCGGTGGTAGAATCCGTATTAGGGCCTAAACTGAGTAAATGAGTTTGAGTTTGCTATAAGACATTGCTTCTTGCCAAATTTCATGATTCTAGGTCAACGGGAAATACCCTAAAATATGCGATATTTTGATTGCGTTGAATTCGAAGTTTGTATTTTTCACAGCTCCAAGGGATTGCAGAATTGAGTATTGGATATTAATTTCAACTTGATACCATCCTATAAGGGTTCATTTTTTCCTTTTGAGGTACGGAACCTAAATGTACCTACTAAAAGATTTTCAAATAATCTTTCTAAGATATGGTACAGATATTAGTGCATGTAACTTAATCATCCATTATTCGTTTAGATTCACTTTACCTAAGACTAGTTTTCGCGCGGAGTCTCTTGCGTATATATTCATCTTCAAGTTCCAAGCAACCAGCCAAATACAAAAGATAGTTTATAGCGGTGACACAGACGGACAGACTCACATCATTTGATAAAGAAAGCATTTTGACCCATTTGTAATATTAATTCGTGTAGATTTTCTTATCATTTACAAATACTGGAATAATCCTATTAAAAACTGGTGACAGATCGCTGGCTTAGCAAACAATCAACTATTCGTTTCAAGATAAGATTATGCGTGGTTTTGTCTATCTTGCGGTTAAGCTATAGGTACAAGAACAAAGCATTTAAATTATACTCCAGGATTATCTGTAGACTAATATGGTTTTGAATATAAAGGTAAACAAAATAACGACTCTATGTCAAACACTTATAGTTGAAAACTGTTTGGTCTTTTGAGCAATACAAAGGTTAGGAATTGGAACGCTAGATGGCGTTCCATTTCTTATTACTAAGTCCTTGGTATGATAACTAATTTAGCAGCAAAGTGTAACTACATTAGCCCATTCAAGGGATATTTTTTATATTTTGAATAATTATTGTATATTAGTGTAACTTATCTTTTCATTTACTTTTTAATTTCTTTTTACTATTCATTTTAGTCTTTAATTATGACGAATGGGGCAGTAATATGAAGAGAGGTCTGTAATAAAGAATTAGGTGGTCATTTCAGTAGTTTCCTAGTAAGTGCCCTTCTAGGGCCTAAACTGAATAAATGACTTTGACTTTTGAACGATCTTCTATTTCTTTTTTTATGTCAGAAGCCGGTCCACAAGATTTTCCTAAAGTTACCACCGGTTTGGAAGACAGCCTTCAACTGTAAAGTACCGGCAAGAAACTCAGCTAACCTAACCTAAGTATTTTGATTTAAAAAAATAACATGAATCAAAAATATACATACGATATTGGTATATTAATTTCGTTATATAAATATTGTTTCATTTATTAGAGTTCCTCAACATAACGGTTGAACTTTGACTTCTCCGGATTTTAATTTAATTAAACTCGTTTATAAGCATAACGCTTTGTAAGCCACATCGCCGCATTATGTGATGTAAAGCGCTTTAAAACTTACTCCGAGTTTCCGTAATACAGCTTCTGGTTATATAGCAGCTGTAAAGTAGCTGTATAAGTGGCCCGCATGCCCTCGCACGATGGTAATTAATCTACTAACGAACACCTAGACAATGGCTTAACATCATTTAGACTTTGGTTTTATACCTACGGGTTAAAGTTTTAGGAAACTTTGCTTCAATAACTACCTCTATATAATATAAAACGTGTTATACGTGTGCTTGATGTGGATAAATAGCGTTATAAAGTGGTTATAAAGCATTCTGGGATATAGTGCGACATTTTTTTATGAGTCTGCGGATGTAGAATTTAGTTAAAAAATATTTGAAAAGTCAACCCGTGAGAATTAATGCAAGTCCAGTAAAACCTAGGTTTTAAATATATCCGTGACTTTCTAATTTCATATAAAAAAAAGAGACGGTGTTATCTTAAAACTTGCTTTAAACCATCTCACGTAATGATACCGAATTGTTTTAGTAACTGTTCATGACAGCTTGTTCAATTCTAGACTTAGTTTGTTTACCGTCTTCATCCATTTGTTATTCATCATAACTAACTGACAGGCAACCCACAGGTACCTCCATAATCCGGTGAACCTAAGGGCTCCCACACACTATGTAGCCTGGTTGCAGAAGAAAAAACTTGTTTGTCTAGTGCGTGGGCTCCAAATAGTCATCGGATTGGCTGCCGCAGGCTGGCTGTCTAGTGCATTCCTTAAAAAAAAATGAGTAAATTCCTTGAGTAACTTAGGGGTACGGCAACGTTTAAGGAAGGAAAATTTAACTTAAGAACGCGTGGATGAAATCACGGGGCGGAAAGTTCCAATTAAGACAATTAGAAAATTGTTTGTTATATATACCGACAGCTGTAGGTAGTAATTGTAAATTAATCTATACTTCTATACTAATATTATAAAAAGGTAAGATTTGTATGTAAGTATGTTTGTAACGAATTGGCTCAAAGAGTACTGGACCGATTTTAAAAATTCTTTCACCATTTGAATGCTACATTAACACTGAACAACATGGGCTATATTTTATCCCCGGTACGCGGGTGAAACCGCGCGGAAAAGCTAGTCATTATAATAAAGGTGTTGTATACATACTAACTATATCTTCATCTATCAAACATCGTTGAAATTGAGATATCCTAATAAGCAATTAACAAAGGAGACATATCGCAGAAATTAATGAAAATTTATTTCTTTTACATTATATGCTTATATTTAGATCCTACTAACCTTTTCCAAGCTATAAAATGATATAATTCAGCGGGTCTATTACGTAACTTTGTTGCAATCAGTTTCAATTTGAAACCGGTCCAATATAGCGGTTCTGAAAAATGTAACGTTATAGGAACTTCATATTTAAACATTGCTTCATTGCAAACACTCCAAACCGCTTTTAATTTGTTATATTTATATGGATTCAAAGGTTGTTTCAAATTAAAACATCGATTGAAATCAAGTAACGTAATCCACGTATATATAATAGCTTATTGAATGCGATCTGCCAATAAAATCGTGAAAGGTTGCCGTGTCATGGTATTCTAAAGTATTTCGGGTTTTAGTTCACGGCGAGTGGATGCAGATCTTTGCCACCTAATTATCGATTCAATATAGAACTATCAAGTTGAATATACATATTAAAGACAATATAGACATTCACGAAAAAAAATTACTTACTGGTGTTTTTGCCGGAGACTTCTCAGTCCAAGTGTATTACGAAATGGTGGAAGTAATGCTATTAATTTCATACTTCTCCAGCTCTGTACCAGTTGCATACATAGCTTTCCAGTTACTTTTAATTATTCATGAGAAGCGGTGCAATACAGATTGATGTGGTGTGCTGATTGTGTGCCACACCTAATGTGTCCCATGGTCTTCTGATGTTGTTGCGGGTGCAGCAAGGTTGGATTTAGGATTAAGGTGGTGGAGTTTCCATCACAGTACATACTTATAGGCAAATCAAATTATCAGAGTTGTTTCGCAGCAGGATGACTGAAGAGCGTTTGAATGGTCTGGCTTTAATGCATATCCATCAAGACATTGCGACAAAAATTAACGCTAATGAAGTGCTGGACATCTTTGGCAGGAAACATAAAAGAAAACTGTATTTATTAAACAGGTAATTTTATGTTTATTTTTGCCAATCTGTCTCTTGTGCCCCTCCCAGAAAAATATCCTGGATCCGCCCTTGGTTAGGAGTACAACAGACAGAACGGGAGTGATGCGCATCGGGTGTAAGATCTATGAATGTGCCACGCTACTTTAAATCACGCCTTTTCCGTCTGTTTTGCTTTTTAAATGTTTTTTTTTTTATTTTTATCTTAACATCATATTCATGAATATTAAAACTAATGGATACTCAAACTTTATTTCTTTAAAACCAACAAACACAAACAACAGACATCTGAATCTAAGAAAAGAAAGCGAGAGAAATCGCGTGCGAAAGCTAGCATGACAGACTACAAATAAAACCTACACAATACCTGTGTATGCCAAAATATCTCCTAAAAACCGGACGTCCGTTATAAAAGCTTAGTTGAAAAACAGCAAAGGGCTACGTGTAAGCTATAAGCTCTAAACGCAGTACCGTTCAGCGCTTTACAGCTTAGCTTTCATGTTAGCTGATAATAAAGCCCAAGTACTTCTGAGTAGCAATTAGTTGGAAGTCTAATGTTGAACGTGGTCTAGACTTTAGACAAGTGCAATAAAATCTTTTCTTATATGCAGCTCGACTGCACATTGAGTTTTGAACTACTTTTTTCATGATAAGTCCGATTTTAGTATGTAGGTAGTTGGCGAATAGTGAAAGAAGTTGATTATCCCCTCTGAGATTGCCTTTTCTCGGCAGGTGGTCAGTAAAGGCTAGTAACTGTCCGAATGACCGGCCGGCAATAGATCCTATGAAATCAGCCTCTAGCTTTAACTTTGACCACAATCTTACCACTATAAATGTGGCCGGAGGTGGTTAAAACAAAGCATAATTGAACTGGCTTTCCAATGCAGCTGCCGGAACACACCGGTAGGTACACCGACGAGCATTTAATGTGGAAGCATACGTGGACAAGATTCAAAAGGGATTTTCTCTTAAAGTATCCATTGAAATTTGATGGCGTTATGAACATATTGTTTTCAAATCAAGGCTATACAGGGTGACTTTTTAGTCACTGCCTAGCAATACTTGCAGGGGTGGAAGTTCTCATCAATATGAACAACTTTTATTATTAGACTATGTGTGAAATCAAAGTGAAAGTTTTGAAATTCAATCGAACAATCTAAATATTGGTCGTACGAGGTATTCTAAAAGCGTAACGGAAAAGGTATGTTTGAATGCAAATAGCCAATTTCCAACGTTCGAGGCAAACTAAAATAGATTAACGATGACAGTAACTTAGTTAACCCACACGTAGTTTTTAAACTTTATGTCCTGACGAATCCCGGGATGTTTTACTACACGAGTAAAACATCCCGGAGATCCGGGATACGAAAAATGTGAACAGTCGTTTTCTACGTGCTTAAAGTTTTCGGCAGTTAAAAGTAATTGTATCTTTATAATATTTTAGAGAGTCTAGCATCAAAATATATCATCGCAAATGTGTTGAACCCCGCGTTATGGTTTTATGGGAATCAAGCCGTTTCTGGAAAACATAAATAATTCCATCGAATATTTATTCATCAAACTGCGAGTAAAGATATTTGAAAATTGTTTAACAGCTAAGTTATTTCCATAGAGAAGGACTTAAATATCTTGAAGGGTTTCAATATCTGGTATTAAGGAAAGTTGGCAAATGCTACAATGAAACCTAATAAAGAAGTGACGCTTTTTAGAATCGCATTTTTTTAATTTTAAATAAAACGTCTAGACAAGAGAGTCGTAAAAGCAAATTTGATAAAGACAGGATCGCAAGAACGAACGACCGAAGGATCGGATGAGTGAATGGCAAATTTCAAATGCTATTATCGAAACAGAAATCGTCACGTGCCCCTACAATCGACTTTTCTACATTTTACGACGCCGGAGACACTTTACGACCTCACTCGCGGATAAAGAAATATGTCCCTTCTTTATACTTTTATTCTTTGATTTATTAAATCAACTTTTTTTTGTGAAGAATTTTTTTTTTATATATAACTACTACTACTTTTATTATAGTTTATTTTACTATTGTTTTTTGGGAATAAAAATATGAAATAAGAATGACCAATAAGAATGGCAAATGTGGAATAAAGCGTAGAAACGTTCTACGTAAAGCAATATAGAAATAAAGACACACGAATCTTAATCCTAACTAATATTATAAATGCGAAAGTGAGTTTGTTTGTTTGTTACCTTTTCACGACTAAACTGCTGAACCGATCGCGATGAAATTTGGTATGCAGATAGCCTATGGTATGGAGAAGGACATAGGCTACTTTTTATTCTGGGAAAACATAAGATCCCTGGGAAACGCGGGCGAAACCGCGGGCGGTAGCTAGTAAACCTATAAAAATAAATAACTCATATATTTATGTGAAGGAAAACATCGTGAGGCACCAATAGAACGGTGGTAGGGGTACCACCATCAAGTTGATAAAATTAGTCGCCAAGAATTTATCGGCGTGTTCTGAATGAAAAAATTAGATTTTGTAGAAGATCCCATTTTAATTAAATGTTCGGTCCACAAACTATAACCTTCATTATTTGTAATTAAGTAAATAATATCAAAAGAAAGACCTACTTATATAAAAAATGCCTTGTTGAGTTTCTTCTTAGTCCAAGTCTAACCGGTGGTAGAGTCAATCAATTGTACTCAGCCTAAACTTAATAAATGAGTTTGATAGCCATTTCCTTTCTAGGCTTTACCTTCAGCCACACCATTACTTATTGTAGTAGTCAAACACTCTTTCGTAAAAAGGAAGACCTCTGTCTGTTAAATATTGCTTCAATGGGTCAGGACACTTAACTCAAAGATAAATTAAACCAATTTGTATGTATCGACTGAAACTAAACAAGGTTCAACTGCATTATAAATAAACATTCTAGGACATTATTCCTCACCCACGGCCTGACCCTAAACTAAGCAGAGCTTGTACTATGGAAGCCAGATAACTGATATACTACATATACTACTTTTTTTTTGTAAATACATACATATATAGATAATTACACCCAGACACAGGACAAACAGACATGTTCATGCACACAAATGTTTGTCCTGAGTGGGAATCGAACCCACGACCTGCGGCGTGATAGATAGGGTATCTTACCGACCACGCCAACCGGCCCGTCGCATTGATCATCTATTGATACATGAAACAATACCCGCGATTCACCCTACTTCGTACTATCCCACTAATATTATTGTGAAAGTTTTGTTGGATGTCGGGATGTTTGTTACTCTTTCACGCAAAAACTGCTGAATGGATTTGGTTGAAATTTGGCACACATATAGAATATATTATGGATTAAAATATAGAATACTTTTTATACCGGGAAAACATAAAATCTTTCAGGTACGCGGGTGAAACCGCGGGATGGAAGCTAGTTAATAATCCTAACTTTTATTTAATACTAGCTTCCGCCCCGCGCTTTCACCCGCGTTCCCGAGGGACCTTATGTTTTCCCGGGATAAAAAGTAACCTATGTTCTTCTCCATACCATAGGCTATCTGCATACCAAATTTCATCGCGATCGGTTCAGCGCATTTATAATCCTAACTCTAGATAATAATCCTAATCCTAACTAATATTATAAATGCGAAAGTGAGTTTATTTGTTTGTTTGTTACCTTTTCACGCTAAAACCGCTTAACCGATCGAGATGAAATTTAGTACGCAGATAGCCTATGGTATGAAGAAGGACATGGGCTACTTATTTTCTCGGGAACGCGGGTGAAACTGCGAGGGACAGCTAGTTAATAATAAACCGTAGTTGGCTCATTAGTGTCCGATATTAGAGTCTGAACTAACGGGTGTAACCGATGAGGTTTCAATGAGTTGTCGCTCGAACTAATCAATCAAACCTGACGTTAATAAGATATTGATCTTAGTTTGTATGTTGTTATAAACTGATACAGGTTATTATTTCTTATTTATTTCATACTAGTAAACTAAAGAAAAGTAATAGGAAATAAATCAGCGATTTTAAGAATTCTTTTCTGTCTGTCTGTCTGTCTGTCTGTCTGTTTGTTATTGCACATCTCCGGATCTACTGAACGGATTTTCATGTAGTTTTCATAGTTTAGCGCAGAATATAGGCTTTATTTCATTAAAATCGGATGTTTAAAAAAAGTTATGGTCATTTTGGAATTTATTTTATATTGTTAGAAAGTTACATAGCAAATAAAAGCGATTTTTCAAGCAGTTTCCGCAAGTTAAGCCAAGTATTTGGCGCTTCGAATAGGCATTATTTCAGTGAAAGGAAGAACGGCTCTTAATGATATTATCCGTAGGGCTCTTGTTGTTGCCAACGTGCCTTCTGTACTAGAACCAGTCGGAATTGCGCGTGACGATGGCAAGAGGCCGGATGGTATGACTTTGATCCCGTGGAGTGTTGGCAAGCCGCTGGTGTGGGATGCCACGTGTGTAGATACACTTGCGCCTTCCCACTTACTGGTGACTTGTAAAGTCGCTGGGGCGGCTGCGACCGGTGCTGAAAAATCCAAATTTAAAAAACACGCTTGTCTTGGTTCTAATTTTTTGTTCATGCCATTCGCAGTGGAAACCATGGGTCCGTGGGGGTTCGAGGCTCGCCAATTTGCTCGAATTTTATCATTCAAGCTCATCGAGGCTTCGGGAGACCGACGGGCTGGGAGCTATTTCCGCCAACGCATAAGCTTGGCCATCTAAAAAGGGAACGCTGCCAGCCTGTTGGGAACCTTGCCTATCGACAGCAGCGAGGGCTTTGAGGATGTTTTCTATATATCATAGTTTGTATTTTATACGTTGATTGTAAATATATGTTGTAAATAAATTTATTATTGTCAAACAGGTATAGATACATTTATAAAGTCTGCGCTAGCGAAGCCGCACTTTCCGTGCGGCTTCTTGATAAATTAAGTAATGATATTAGATATTTTACTGATTATGTATAATGGGAATAAGTTTGTACACCAGTGACAGAATCTTTCTTGTGACCCATTCAGGTACAGTCGGTGACACACATTCTATCTAAATGCCTATCAAACTCACTGTACTTACATGTATCAAAAAAAAAAATACAACCGAATTGAGAACCTCCTCCTTTTTCCTTAAAGTCGGTTAATAATTTCAACTTCTGCAGCTCCCGCATACGTTATCGACAAAGTATCGACAAAGTTTCGACACTAAATCCCTCCTGACGCTAACGTTGCGTTGCGATACGTACGATATACCAGTTAAACATTGATCCCAGTTTATTTGTGTTGTGCCTGAGGATAGTTCTGCTTGCGTCTCGAGTCCCAACTAGTCTCGAGTCCTGACTAGTCCTGACTAGTCTCGAGTCCCGAATAGTCTTGAATAGTTATTGGTATATTTATTGCTGTCTAACTGTTGGCGAATTGATTATTAATACACCTTTTAAATTGGTAGGCTGATGTTTGAGATTTTATTTATAATGGTTGTCCCCCCGGTTTCACCCGTGTTTTCGGTATAAGAAGTAGTTAATAACCTTCTTCCATAAACTGACTCGTAGTCGGACTAGTAGTTCCTGAAATTAGCGCAAATTCAGACACTCTTCAGCTTTATAATGCTATCCTACATTTCTCATTATATACACTCATCCTACTATTTCTTTCTAATATTACAAATGCGAAAGATTGTGTATAAGTGTGCGTGTGTATGTTTCTTACCACTTAGCTTCGTGACACCTGAACCTATTTGTATAAAATTTGGCACACAGTTAGTATATGTTCTGGATTAAAGCATAGGATACTTTTTATCCCGGGAATGTGGGTAAAACCGGGGAGCGGAACCTATTCTATTATATAGTTTAGATTTATTATTAGCTTTCGCCTTCATGCTGAATTACTTAAAATGGGACCAACACTAAAATCGAACCTAATATAGTTTTTGAAAATATACCATCTTGAAATATCCACTCAGTATCTATATACATATATGACTCCCTGTTTCCCGCGGTTTCACTCGCATTACCGGGACAAAAAGTAGCCTATAACCTTTCTCAAGAATCGGGCTATCAAATGCAAAAATAATTGTTCAAATCCGACTGGTAGTTCCAAAGATTAGCGCGTTTAAACAAACAAAAAACTCTACTCCATCATTATATTATATATAGATATAAAATGAAGTACCGCTCAATTATTATGTGAAATTTCCACATATTTATACCAATATTTACCCACAACAGGCCTCAACAAATAATAGCTTACCCACGACGTTATATAGATATCGTTTCCAAGTTTAACCTCAATAAGGCTTTATGACGTAATTGAGTTATACGGACCAACCACATGTCCTAATTCCTGTTTTCAAATTATATTTTCCAATTTAATTTTCCACTTTTGTACTCGGAGTAATTGATTTCGTGTTTTGTTTTGGTGTGTGGAACGTTCAACGCTTTGCTTAGGTGTTTATTTGGGTAAATTATAAGGTTAAAATCTAAAAGTATTATTATGAAATATAAATGTTATGATAGGTCAATTGTAGTGACGTTGAATGGTGGGTTCGTATCCTTAAGTGAGCTTAACTTTCGCTGAAGAAAAACATCATATAGAAATCAGGGTACTACTGTGTTCCGGTAGCTGCACATTAAAGCGACATAACTTATTTGGTGAGATTAGAAAAAAATATATACACAGGTTGATTTTTTAGTCACTGGCAATACCTTCAGGGGTGGAAGAATTCATCAATGTGATCAACTTTTACTATGGGACCAACTCTGATATCGCGTAAAATAAAACGTTTGCTTCATACATTTTAGTCAAGTATTTGCCGCCGCCATTTTGAGTTTATTCAAATTCACGAGGGATGTGGAAAGGACGTTTTAAAAATGTATTCTTATATGTCATCTTGATTCAAATTGAATAGGTATTCGACCGGAAAAAGTTTGAAGGGCCATCGTTTCTTGACCCTGCGTCTTAGAATTATTATTTCAAGTTAAAGATATGGCGGTCTAAAGCCACTCAATTTCTCAATTAAGTCGTGGGTTTGAATTTTAAACTTAAGGACATAATTTTTTTCTGATGTAAAAATCGTGAGAAAACCTGAGTGTACTTTTCATTACCTGCCTGGCCTAGAAATCACCCTCAAAATGAAAGTTAAACACCATCTGTTTGTTTCACCACAGCGCCTTCGTTTACTATAATCACTTTTTTTATGTGCTTCGGTGAGTTTTTGGGTACATATAATCTTATTGAATAACTACCGATATAATAAAAATAGCCTTAGCTACTCCTTATAACATCAGCTATCTGCCATAGAAAGTCCCGTCAAAATCGGTCCAGTCATTCGCATATTAGCCAGAACAAACAGTGAAGACAGGCAGACAGACAAATATATTTAAAAAAATGTTACAAGCACCGTATACCTATTATACATTAATATGCATTTAATAAAGATATGTTTTTTTTTATACTACGCTACGGCCCACCTGATGGTAAGCGGTTACCGTAGCCTATAGACGCTCGTAACACCACGGGCAAAGAAAATACAATATTATATTTTCCCTGCCCTCACGGGTATCACTCACGCGTTGCCAACCTTCCGGCTCCCATACCCTCCTAACCGAAACACAGTAATACAAGTGCACTACTATTTCACGGCGGAATTTGATATGGTGGTAGTACTTCCCCAGGCTCTCTCTCTGCACTAAGAGTTCTACAATTGAAATTACTAACAGACGCCTCAATTCTATTTATTTGTATATATGTATTTTTTTGTGACTGTCTAGCTCTGACAGGATTGATTTTCTTGATAATTAGACAGTTGACAGCCCTGACAAGCGTACTGCTCGCCGCAGTTCGTCCTAAATAAATAATACGCTATTGTAAGAGGACTTTCGAAGAGTACATACGTCCATTTTGTAAACTTTTTATGCTTCATCCCTCATCTACCTATACTCTTGAAGAACGTCCATATTTTATGAAACACGAGAAACTTTTAAGTTTTTGGTAGAAAAGTGGATAAGAGCAGGCTGGAGTTTGGTTCTGAGGGTTCCTTATTGGTAAATTGAAGTTTTTTATTCATTAAAGACTACTTTTCCTTTATTTTACACGATTGTATATAAAGTGTTTGAAAATAAACTTGAAAATGATAATAGTAAGAACTGTCTCCGGGAATGTTTTCATGAAAATAAATTTTGCATTATCTATAATTCCTACTTACAGGTGTGATGGTTAACTGTGACCAGGCGATTATTCCATGAAATATTATTGATGTAATTTTACTGATTTGACAACGTACTTTCGACGTTAGTTTTTGGAAAGTATTTCATATATTTGAGGCGATCCCTATTTTTTTTTAAATACTTGCAATCGACGATATTAGTTATATTCATATATGTAATGCGAAGACTAATTAATAAGTTGTGTTTTATGTAAATATCTTATTTTTGTAATTTATAAAGTAATATGTTTTCCATATAAAATGAAATATTAAAAAGGTTTTAGTATTTTCAAATTTCATGTTACGGAACCCTAAACACAGAGTGGACGTTGTCATGGTTACTTAATTTTATTACATACTTATTTTTAATAATATAAGACTTATTAAAAGGAACAAAATGAAGGAAATGATTTTAGAAGAGTAATTTCAATTAGATATTTCTTCACTATTTCATGAAATATGTTTTAATTTGAAACTTTATTACATTACAAAAAAAATATCTATTGCAACCACTGTTGAAAATTATTCTAAGCACTGTTTACATTATTTATGCAGTTATCAGAACATGAAAAACGTTAGAAAACAGCTATATTTAACCAATTTCTAATTAAAACTGATAGCAACATAGTAACGTAATAGCCACACAGTGTGTGTATCTAAAATTTCTAACAAATAAATTGATAAAATTGATCTTTATTTCCATTAAATAAGAACTATTATTTTTTACAATGAAGGTGACATCGAGAAAATTAACCCTTAATGCTGTATACTAAGAACTATTATTTTTTTTACAATAAAGGTGACATATTAAATAAAACTAAGGTGGGAAACACGTCTAAGATCATTTCTCCATTCATACATTATCTCATTATGGTGGAACTTTGCGTTTTCATACGAAAATGTTAAAAAATGTAATACTTGATGGTCGGATTTTTTTAAATTAAAAATTAAGGGGTTCGTGGCTCGCCGATTTGCTCGGATTTTATCATTCAAACTCATCGAGGCCTCGGGAGACCGACGGGCTGGGAGCTTTTTCCGCCAACGCATAAGCTTGGCCATCCAAAAAGGGAACGCTGCCAGCCTGTTGGGAACCTTGACTATCGACAGCAGCGAGGGCTTTGAGGATGTTTTCTATATATCATAGTTTGTATTTTATACATTGATTGTAAATATTTGTTGTAAGATATACTAAAATAAAACTAATATTTAGTCCTAAAACATGTTCTATTGCGACTAAATTGAAAAAGATTGAATGCTTCATAATGATTTCTATATTATAATTCACTAGATTTCGCCCCGCGGTTTCACCCGCGTTCCCGTGGGATCATATGTTTCCCCGGTATAAAAATTAGCCTATGTGCTATCCCAGACTATAATCTACCTCTCTGCCAAATTTCATCCAAAACCGTTCAGTAGTTTTGCATGAAAGAGTTACAAAAAACCATCCATCCATACCCACAAACTTTCGCATTTATAATATTATAATAAGGATTCAATGACAATAAATATATATTTACGTAAAAATATATAATATGTAATACATAGTAAGTACATGTCTTTACGGCGATTTCCCATCGGGGAAAACAGAAACTTCAGACACACATACTACGCACCTGACACCTCCACTTTGGTCCATCTATATTCAAGGCAATTTTGCTAACTTTCCCAAATCACCTTAAACTGTTTACTTTAAGACACATTTTCTATTAATACCTCCTACCTCTGCATACAAAATTTATTATGAAAACGTAAAGGGTGGTAGTTCATCCGAAAAGGCATTATCTGGCAAAAGGAGATCGATTGCTCTGTGTGAACCGGTAATCTATAATAAGATCTCATTCTGTAGTACACCGCACAATGGAGGGACGCACCGTCTAAAGGTGTGGTAAAGAGGTGCTAAAATGGCATAAGAAGATGAAGGGGATCTGGTAGATGTGCAGTGATGTGTTAAGCGCTTAATCCATACTAGTTATCTATACTTAATATTGTAAATGCGAAAATAACTCTATCTGCTACCTTTTCACGCCTAAACCGCTGAACCAATATAGTACGTAGATAGCTTAAGATATGTAGGAACATAGATACATGTAGAGGGACATAGGCTACATATTTTTCTCGGGAACGCGTGTGAAACCGCGGTAGACACTTAGTAAAAACTGTAATAACAAAAAATATTAAGTCGCCTTCTATTTTTTTTGCTCATCTAGGATTCGAACCCTCTAATTTCACTACATTCGCAACTGATATCATCGCCTTAAAAACGATGACTGTAAATTATGATATGAGATATGAGAGAATTTGATATAAGAGAGTGTGATGTGAGGTAATTTTCGTTTTGTTTTAATTGTATATTTTTTTTGTAACCTTGCCTATCGACAGCAGCGAGGGCTTTGAGGATGTTTTCTATATATCATAGTTTGTATTTTTTACTTTAATTGTAAATATGTAAATAAATAAATATTGTATATTTTCCTATTTTTTAAAAAAAATATTTAAAAAATGTAACCTTGCTGAGTTTCTTGTCGGTTCTTCTCAGTTGAAGGCTGACTTCCGAACCGGTGGTAACTTTAGTAAACTCGACTTTCATAAGTGCCCTCCTAGGGGATAAAGTTTAATGTAAATTTGGCAGGTGATCGGAAGAAGTGAAGACACCATACAAAGAAAAATCATGAAAGATGATTGTGATGGCTAAATTAATGCTTCAACGGGTGTTCACCTCAAAGCGCCATTTTATCGCCACGTCTACAGAATAGAGATTTCGCTCATTAGCAATTTTGTGCTAGCTAAAAGGTAATAAGGATTAAAAGCACTTAAAACGGCTTAGTCTGATCGTTCAATTAAGACGTCCAGCTCGGATCGGCTATTGATTTTTTTTGGGTAAGTACTGTCTTCACCTTAAGAAAATTAAGATAAGACTTTTTTAAAACAATTAGAATTATATCTACATATATCAAGTTTTTTTTAGTTTAATCAAATTTTGGATTAAGTATATATGTTGTGTTTTTATCAAAGTTTCGATGAAAGAAAACATTGTTTTGTCAAAAAGGGCTTATGTAGTTACTTACTTGGCTGCACTTGAGAGCCTGGTTCCTCTAGCTAACTTACCATTAGGTGGACGGTGTGTACGATTGTCACCCTTCTGACTTTAAAAACATTTAGTAATCATATCTGTAATAATATTATAAAGCTGAAGAGTTTGTTTGATTGAACGTGCTAATCTCAGGAACTACTGGTTCGATTTGAAAAATTATTTCAGTGTTGGATAGCCCATTTATTGAGAAAGGCTATAGGCTACTTTTTATCCCGGGAAAACATAAGATCCCTCAATATGATCAAATAAAAGTCTATGATAGATAAATATATAGTTAAAAAAATTACAGATTGGGACTGAAATATCTTAGGTACACGATAAAAAAAAATATCGTAGGTACACGATATTTTTTTTTTTACTACATTGTCGCAACCAAGCATATGGCTCACCTGATGGTAAGCGGTTAACGTAGCCAATGAACGCTTGCAACACCAGGGTTATCACTTGCGCGTTGCCGACCCTTCCCCCCTCCCCGATGAGCTCTAGCGACCTAACTCACGCGCAGGAACACAACTGTAAGTTATTTGGCAGCGGTATTCTGTGAGGTGGAGGTACTTCCCCAGTCGAGCTGCTACATGCTACATATCGCTATGCTCTACCTCTCTAAAAATCTCTCTTAGGATAGTGTATATCACATGAAGATTTTTCCTTTCATGTCTTGGAATCTCTAAGGAATGCACAGAGATTAGTTAAGTTACTTTCGTTACGAGTTATTTTTCTTGTTGTTATATTGTTTTGTTGTGTCACAGTCATAGTGTAGAGTTGTTTTTAGGGTTCCGTAGCCAACTACCTAACTGACTGATTATCTCACGTAATCAACGGATAGTTCAAACCATAGCGCAAAGTTTAGAAACTTGAATTTTCGTACACAGGTTCCTTTTTAGGGTTCCGTAGCTAAATGGCAAAAAACGGAACCCTTATAGATTCGTCATGTCTGTCTGTCTGTCTGTCCGTCCGTATGTCACAGCCACTTTTTTTCCGAAACTATAAGAGCTATACTGTTGAAACTTGGTAAGTAGATGTATTCTGTAAACCGCATTAAGATTTTCACACAAAAATAGAAAAAAAACAATAAATTTTGGGGGTTCCCCGTACTTAGAACTGAAACTTAATTTTTTTTTTCATCAAACCCATACGCGTGGGGCTTCTATGGATAGGTCTTGGATAGGTCTAAAAAATGATATTGAGGTTTTTAATATCATTTTTTTCTAAACTGAATAGTTTGCGCGAGAGACACTTCTAAAGTGGTAAAATGTGTGACCCCCCCGTAACTTCTAAAATAAGAGAATGATAAAACTAAAAAAAATATATGATGTACCATGCAAACTTTCACCGAAAATTGGTTTGAACGAGATCTAGTAAATTTTGAAAATTAAAGGGTGTTCCATACATACATAGTTACGCCAATTAATAAAGACCTCTGAGTTGTATGGGCGCTCATACAATTTAGAGGTCTAGCTTAATTGGCACTAACCTCAAATAAGGTTAATAAATAAAATTGTGCATTTCCCGTGATGGATGAAGATGGACGAAGTTTGTACGGAACCCTCGGTGCGCGAGTCCAACTCGCACTTGGCCGGTTTTTTTAATAACTTGTCTATATGAATTAATATTTTATGCAATATTTTTTTTGGAAAATAATTCTATTTGTTATGCTTCATCGCGAGCCAGCCAATTCACAGGCATTATAAAAAGTACCTTTTGTTTTTGTTTTTTTATACAACATTGTTGGCAAACAAGCATACAGCCCGCCTGATGGTATGCGGTTACCGTAGCCTATGAAGGCGTTGCCGACCCTTCCCCCCTCCCCGATGAGCTCTGGCAACCTTACTCACGCGCAGGAACACAACTATAAGTTATTTGGCTGTGGTATTCTGTAAGGTGGAGGTACTTCCCCAGTCGAGCTGCTCTTTGAGCGACCTTATGTTCCTTCTTATGTCCTTAATCGTTCTAATTATCCTACCATTATTGTAAGTTTTTATTTACATTTGTGCGTATGCTTGAGTATTTGTTTGTGAGGATGTTTATTACTCAATACAACCGTAATGGGCAAACGAATTTAGATGAAACATAGACATATAGATAGGTCATATCCTAGAATTAAACAATATACTTTTATCCTTGAAATTCATAAGGTATCTCGTGGTGGAAGCTACTTTTTTTATTTTGGAGGAAAACAGCCAAGTGTGCGACGGACCATGCAGTGTGTAGGGTTCCCTATAGGTATGTATTAAGTAGTATTGTTACTTTTATCGGACACAAAAATATCTTTGTATTTTATAGGCTATTTTAAAGATACTATGAAAAATAATGTTATGTCTGCGGTCGCTATACTCAAAATACTTAGCGTATTACCGAAAACATACCTTGACTCAAAAATATACACACATATATCATTAGGGGAGGCCTATGTCCAGCAGTGGACGTCTTGCGGCTGAGATGATGATGGTGATGATGACACAAAATAATTATTTTAGTTTAAAGCGTTCTCTATCTTAATTAATAGTTTGCAGAATTTCTGACCACCTGAAAAGTTAGGGGGTGCGTATATAACTATCGATTTAAATAAAATAATCGATTTATAACCTCTATATCGTCCACATTTTTTGTTTAAATATAATATATACCTTCCTTTCATTTGTATATTGTCAATAGTGTACGGTATAGTGACATACGGACAGATGGACAGGTCGAAATTATAAAGATTCCGTTTTTTTCCCATTTGGCTACGGAACCTTAAAAATAATAAAAAATATGTCCTTTTTTGTTATTGTTTATTTATCTATACTTTTTAACAAAATTACATCAAAAATCATACTGCAATTTGTAAAAAACGTAAATTTAATATTCCGCGGCATCTAAACTAGTTCTCGCCCAGACGTTACCCGCATTAGAAGCAACATTGGACCGCGACTTGTGCTCGTGTAATTAGATTTCGATAATTAATGTTCGCTTCCGTTTCTGTGTTATTACAGGTGTTCTAAGATATACAGTTATTTTTATCTTCGTTTTAAGGATCCGTATTTGAAATGAACTTACGAATACTTTTACCACAACAATATCAGTTTAAATTATTTATTATAACTACTAATCCTACTAATATTTAAATGTGAAATTGTGTGAGGACGGATGATGATTTTATTGATAGTCTTTGTCGCTTAGCGACCACATCGCTTAGCGACCACATCGCTTAATAAATTATAAGTACAAAGATACAACAAAAAATATTAATATTACAACTTTTATGAACTTTCGCTTTGTCGGACGATGGATAGACTAAAATGCTATTACAAATACCGATGTCACTACTTCTATCCACATCAACATGAAAATGAGATTGAATGTGCAGAAGGAATATAACTGTTGTTTTCTATATACCATAAGATCTTAGACATAAATCAAAGGCATAGAAGTGTAATAGAAGGCACATCTACCAAGCGTTTATATCTACATGAAATAGGTTATTTTGTTTCCGTCTGTAATAACATCTTGTAGGGTTACCATCCTATTAGTTTCGAAAGAAGGAGGGTACTGGTGGCACAATAATTATTATAACTAGTGGTCGCAATGGTCGAAATTCGACTGCTTATAATAAAAAAAAAGCAAAGTGTATTATACTGGGTGATTTTGTTATCACTGGCAATACTTGCAAGGGTGGAAGTACTCATCAAAATGAACAACTTTTATAATGTGACTAACTGTGAAATCATGAAAAAATTATCAGCTGTTCCATACAAAAGATCAATACCTACTCGACCAAAATGTATGAAGCAACCGTATTATTTTACGCGATATCAGAGTTAGCCCTATAATAAAAGTTGTTCACATTGATGAGTACTTCCACCCCTGCAAGTATTGCCAGTGATAACAAAATCACCCTGTATATTAATAATGTAAAAGTCAAAGTCAAAGCCATTTATTCAGTTTAGGCCCTAAGAGGGCACTTATGAACGTCGAAACTACTGAAGTTACCACCGATTCGGAAGTCGCCTTCAACTGAGAAGAACCGGCAAGAAACTCAGCAAGGTTACATTTTTTATATATTTTGTTTTTTTTTTTTTGGACAATCTGACAATGTTGGCTTTTTTTCCATTAAATTTTTAACAATTTTTAAAGAAATATAATACACATAAACACAAAAGATGAAAAAAAAACAACAAGAAAAATAAATAAAAAATAATAACCTGAACAAGTTCAAATTTATAAAAAAAAAATATATAGTATCTCTAAAATACTAAGTACTGGCTTCTCTATAAGTATGAACAAGGTGCACTTGTGCAGAGTGCAGCTATTTCCAGACATCTTTATCTTCAATGTAATGAGCTACCTTGTAATAGGCTTTTTCTTTCAAAACTTTCTTAATGTGAGATTTGAATTTGAAATCAGTCATCTTGGTAACTGAGAGAGGTAATTTATTATAAAAGCGTACACTACTTCCAAGAAATGACTTTTTAACTTTGGCTAATCTAAAATACGGAACAACTAATTTATCTTTTTGTCTTGTATTGATATTATGTACCTCCATTTTTGATTTAAACAATTCTATATTTTTACGTATGAACATTATATTTTCATATATGTATAGTGAAGGTAAAGTCATAACGTTTATATCTTTAAATAATTCCCTTAACGATTCACGAGGACCCATATTATAAATGGCACGAATTGCTCTTTTTTGTAATATAAATATAGATTCTATATCTGCTGCAGCTCCCCACAGTAAAACGCCATACGATAAAAAACTATGAAAATATGCAAAATAAACTAATTTGGCCGTCTCGACATTCGTCAACTGTCTGATTTTTCTAACAGCAAATGCAGCAGAACTTAATTTACCAGTCAAAGATTCTACATGAGGACCCCATTGTAGTTTATTATCTAATGTGATGCCCAGAAATACAGTTTTATCGACTAATTCCAAACTGCTGCCATCTATTAATATCTGGCTGTCTACTTGCGCTACATTTGGAAGAGAGAATCTTAAACATTTAGTTTTCTTAGAATTTAGTAAAAGATTGTTAACAGCAAACCATTTGGAGACTAGTGACAAAGTATCATTCACTTTAATAAGTTCTTTGTCTTTTCTATCTACTTTGAAAATTTATGAAGTATCGTCAGCAAACAGGACGATATCTGAGAGACCAATTACAACAGAGGGTAAATCATTAATATAAACTAGAAACAGAAAAGGCCCTAGTATCGAACCCTGGGGTACCCCCATTTTGACTAGGGAGCCCTTGGATGTCGTACCACTAATTTCTACTTTTTGTTGGCGATTACTTAAATAAGACAAAACAAGATCATGAGCAGTTCCACGAATACCATAATAGTTAAGCTTCAGGAGCAGAGTACTGTGGTCAACGCAGTCAAAGGCCTTGGATAGATCACAAAAAATACCAATGGCATCCTGCGAATTTTCCCAGGCTTCATAGATGTTTTTCAATAATTTTGCTGCCGCATCTGATGTGGATCTCCCCTTCGTGAAACCGAACTGATGACTATGTAATATCTCATGTTTATTGAAATGACCTAACATTTGATTAAGCAACAGTTTTTCAAAGATTTTGCTAAGTGCTGGGAGTACGGATACTGGTCTATAATCAGAAGGATTATCTTTACAGCCAGATTTAAAAATTGGGACTATTTTACTATACTTCATTAGATCAGGAAAAGTACCCTGATCAATGCATTCATTAAAAATATTCGACAAAATAGGTGCAATTACTGTTATTATCGATTTTAAAATCGTTACCGACAATCCCCATAAGTCTTCGGTGCTTTTTAAATTGAGAGTATTAAATAACTTTATAATATCATTAGCAGTAACGTAATTAAATTTAAAACTGGGAAATGATTTACGAATATGTTGCTTAAGTAACGCTCCAGCCTCATCAGGGCACGAGTTGAGACTTTCAGTTGTTTTCCCTGGTATATTACTAAAGAAATTCTCAAAAGCGCTAGCTACTTCTAATTTATCCGATACAATTTCATCATTAATTTTTAACGTTAACTGTTCGTTTTTACATTTTATTTTTCCTGATTCCGTATTTATAACATTCCATACTGCCTTAATTTTATTAGATGCTTTTCCTATTTTGTTACTTAAGTATATAGATTTTGCATGAATACACACTAATTTAAATAATTTGGAAAAATTTCTAACATAGTTATGGAATTTCTCGTCGCAAGTGGATGATCTTAATTGGTAAAGTTCATACATTTTATCCCTACTTTTTCGGATTCCCTTAGTAGCCCAGTCACTAAATTCCAGTTTACTATTTACCTTCACTTTTTTGATAGGACAGGCTTTATTAAAGTCATCGCAAATAGTAGATAATAATTCATCATACAAGACATTGGGCTCATTACTATTATTATATATCTTACTATTGAGTTTATATTCCAAATTTGTGCTAAAATTGTCTAATCTTGCCTTTGTAATAAAGAAAATGACTTCACTCAAAGGATCTTTTCTTTATGTTTGTCTTTGCCGCGTTATCTTGTGTTGGTAACTTCAGTAAATTCGACCTTCATAAGTGCTCTCCTAGGGCCCAAACTGAATAAATGGCTTTGACTTTGATTATCGAAAAAGTTGACAGTGGTGACATGTGTGTGAATGGGAGTGTCAAAAGCATGCAATACCATGCGTAATGAAATTTTGCACTTTACCTTGTACAGTATAGGCATCCACTAAGGAAGCATATTTGGGAATTCTACCTCTAAGTGGGTAAAATAGTCCTTCGCGGGTGAAACCGCGGGGCGGAAGGCTTGTAATACTTATCTGGAGACTAGCTTACCGCCCCGCGGTTTCATCCGCGAACCCCTATTTTACCCCCTTAGGGGTGGAACTTTCCAAAATCGTTTTTTAGCGGATGCCTACATCATAATAGCTATCTGTATGCCAAATTTTAGCCTGATCTGTCCAGTGGTTTGAGCTGTGCGTTGATAGATCAGTCAGTCAGTCACCTTTTCCTTTTATATATACAGAAGAAGACACAAGAAGATATTTGAATAACTTTTGATTGAATGAAAAAGGGAATTTAGGATAAACGACATATTTTGGACACTGTGAGTGCGCTATTTCGTTAGTGTGCCATTTTGAGGTAGAGTGTCCATTAATTTATTTTTCCTTATGTTAGGGAAGGCAAAGGGTTCTAGTCCATACAGCCTCGTCATTTATAGTCTTCTTCTTGTTAGTTTTAAATTAATAGATATATCTGCTAGATATCTTAAAATATAATGACTAATGGCTAAAGCCAAGTCTGGATTACATACAAGCAAGTCAAGTCAGTAAGGTTTTAGTAAAATGGTGGCCGTTCTACTAAAACTTTTCGTGGACTATTTGAGACAACCTGAAAAGTCACGATACACGCATTCATTTAATTTCACTTCACTAGTGCACTTGGTTTGATCTTCATTGGACGCCACTAATATTAAAATAAATACAGCGATATCATGAAAATAAAAAGAAAACGCCACGCCACTTCGTAAGTTCCCGCCAAAAAGACCCCATTATATTATACAAATACAATAATTGTTTTTTAACCATACTAATATAATAAAGCGGAAGAGTTTTTTTGTTTGTTTGATGGCACTAATCTCTGGAACTATTTGATTACTACTTGATACTTTGATTTGTTTTTTTTTTTGCATTTAATAGCCCAATTCTTGAGGAAGATTATAGGCTACTTTTTACCCCGGGAATGCGGGTGAAACCGCGGGGAACAGCTAGTTTTTAATAATAGGCGTTTGACGTCACTCCATTGAGCTAAAATCACTTTAAAATAGGTTGTATTCAAATTGTTTTATCTATTTTGTATTCATACTAACAACATTTCATTGAATATGAGAAAGTGAATGGAAAAGTGAAAGTGGAACGAAATTATAATAATAGCTTAAACTAAATAAATTAAAAATATAAAAAAAACTAGCCTATACTCGCAGCTCCATATAACTATTTTGGATTTCGACCTTTTTTTTTACAAAATCTGTCTCTGCGCAGCTAAGTTTACACCATTTTTTTTTTTTTTAGTTGGGGAAATCCTCATGGATACCCGGACGACTTCGGGGGAAGCGCCCGGGTTATGGCAGACTCGTACTGACTAAAACCTCACCGTATTCCTTCTCTGCCGTATGGCGAGGCTGCGGGTTTAATCGATCTGCACCGCGTGGCCCGCCAACGGCACGCTCCCTCCAGGGAGCCCTCCTCTTTGGGACGGGGCTTGGCACACGAGATTCAGCCAAGCCCCGCCTCAACTCCACTGAGGCGCCCAGGAATACTTGGGCGCCTCCAGCACGGGACCCTTAACGTCGGCGGTAGATCCCCCGATCTACCGCCCACAGGTCCCCCGTTTAGGGCGGCATCCGGCCTGCGAAGGTCAGAAGTCGCCTGCCACGTCCTTCGTTTGCACCAAAAACAACTGTCTCAACCGTAAAATGAAAGAAAGAAAGAAATTATATTTATTTGTGGCACATATAGCCAATTATGTACATAAAAAAAATAGAAAAAAGAGAGAACAATAAAAAAAATTAAAAAGGTACCACACAATTAATAATAATAGATTTGCCACAAAATGTAGTGTAGTTCTCCAGTTCTAACGGATAAACAGACAGACACACACACAATGCATTTTATAATAAACTAGCCTTCCACCCCTCCCTGCGTTATCAATCGCGTACCCCTACTTGATCCCCTTAGGGGTTGAATTTACAAAGATCCTTTCTTAGTGGACACCTGCACTGTATAAGGTATCTATGTGCAAAATTTCAGGTCTCTAGGTCCAGCGGTTTGGGCTGTGCATTGATATATCAACAGTCAGTCAGTTTTCCATTTTATATATACAGAAGAAGAAGAAGACGAGGATAATAAACCATCAAGTTTTTAAGATTAAAATATTATAATGTAAGATAAATATTTATAAACGTATAAAACACGTTTTTTTAAGGTCACGGTGAATTTGACATCACTGACTTTATTAATAGATTCCAGTTTGACTTGAAGTTAAGAATTATTTGCCTTAGTTTTTAGCTGACAGATTTTTTTAATGTGAAATAAGTTTTGTAAGTAAATGTGATGTGTGTAACAAGTGATAAGTACGCAACCAAACGGACACCAGGTGAGGCACTCTCTATAGAGCTGTATACATTATGTTGGTAGCGGCGACTGGTTGCTAGTGAATTATGGGCCTTAAGTCCCGCTGAGGTACTGCTGAGATAATTACACCCAGAGTCAGGATAAAAAGACATTCAAGCACATAAATGTCTGCCAGGGGTGGGAATCAAACCCACGACCAGTGACGTGGTAGATAGGGTATTTTACCAACCATGGTAACCGGCCTACATGGTACCACCACCTCATCCCCTGGTACGTGAGTGAAGCCGCGGTACAAAAGCAAATTGTCCCATAAAACTCGTAAAATCATGGTCACACTATAACGGATAGTAGTTAGCGCAAATTCTCGTTAATGCCGTCGTTATGTTGAACAGCGTAGGCGCCGCTTTAACGTTTACAGCTCCTACCAATTCCTACCGTTTACATTGGAAACATACGGGCGTGTGTTTTGCTAGACGACGCTGCGACTTCAATTTGACAATTAAACTTAACTCAATTTAACTTTAGTTATTTTAGTCAAGCTTTCAGATGAAGCAGGACTTCTTAACCATTCAAGTGATCAAATTTGAAAATCTTACACTTTTGGCTCATCTAGATATTGACAGGATTGTTATGTCTTAAGTACAATATCCTGAGTGTAAAGAATTAACGTAAGTAAATGCTTTCTGTCACGTTTGCGATTACGACACTTCTGTATAAGAATCGGCGCACCGGCTTTACTTACGTCAATTATTTACACTCAGGGTCCAGATCCAGGTGCTCCGAACTTATGAATTGTACAATGCAGAGTAATTCTAGTAATTTTTTTATTTTTTTATCAGAACTTTTATAAATGACCAGTTAAACGGACAATCAATTGTCTATAAGCATGTTAAATTAATTATCTAATCGCAGTAGGCACTGACAGAATTCCGTTCCCTATATTTCATATCTGGTAAAGATTTTGGAGTGTGCCAGTAGTACTGTTTATAACCAACGATTGGAAATGCCAAGAAAGTAAATAAGGTACGGAATCGAATGACTGTACGTTTTGCATACCCTTTCTCTGATATTTTAAGGATTTAATATTGCACAGATTTGAGACAAAATTAATGGCGCTTTATGAAACGAAACCGCGTGCCATAGACCGTATTGTCGCGGCTTCATTTTTTTAAAAGTTTTCTGTCAAATGCTTGTGGTAAAAAGATTAAGTCTAATTGTGTACCTTAGTCGACTTTTAAGAGAGTTTATTTTTGTGGATACTTACTATTTTTAACTGACTTCATACAGAATACAGTAGCTTAATAATAAGGCCAAAAATTGTCATTGCCAAAAATATGTCTTATTCCATACTCTTGAAGGTTCAATAGCAAAATTGTGACTTTTGCGTAGTTATGCCTAGTTATGAATTCAGTAAGTACCTACCTAATTTTTATTCCAAAAAAAACATAACTATTGTTTGAAATAAAAAAAATGTAAAATCTTTTATTTTATCTTATATTGATTTCTAATAAAACAAATTATTTACTAATCGTGATACAATAGAAACTCTGTTTCAAGTTGTTACAAAAATTCAGTGTAACTTTAATAGGCCGTTTACGCTCCTCGCTAATAGGCCTCGATACGTCTGGAGCAATAAATTGCAAGTAGATAGCCGATCGGCCCCCGCCGATTTCATTACGATATGTGTTGCTTTTGTAAGTGCCCTGGTTAAGTTCTATCGCTCCTTAGTTTTGGCAGAAGAGGTAAGTGTAAATAAAGTGGTTTTAATGGAACGTTAGTTTATTAATATATTTAACTACAAAAATATGTCTATTGTGTAAGTTTATTGAAAATTTCCTCGAGACAAGGTTTCCAGGCTGATAGGGTTTCCTCTTTGAATGGCAAACGTTGGCGGAAAAACTATCCGCCCGTCATTCTCTTCTCTTCTGCATTATAGACGAATTTTATCTGTCATGGGGACCTCTTTTTATTGTTGCAGAAAAATAACATTGGTAGTAGATATCGGGGCAATTGTATTTGTCATTAAAATAATAATTCTAATTCATTTTAAAGCAACTTATAATAAAGTTAAAATCTAATAAAACAGTGTTACAGGTGATTTCAAACACAAGTAACACTTGAATCATCGACTACTATCGCCATTATCACAATCGTTTGATAAGATTTGTTATCTCTAATTGAGTAGTTATGTATTTAAAGTATCTATTCATATCAGATAACACGGTTTGATTGCATTTCAATCGGTAAAGTGGTAATAATAATTGTAAACCTTAGTGACTGAAGTGAAGTCGTGAAGTTACACCAAGTGGTAAAAGTTTTACCAAAATGTTTGGGAAGGCAGTAAATTATTTAGCATCAAACCTTTATACCGACAATAACAGGAGTAGCATAACGAACTAAGAAAGTGAAAAAACATCTTGATTACATAAATTCTTCGTAAGTACCGTTTCAAATATCTTTAGGCATAAACGAGTAGGTTTTTTCTTGATAAGCGGATATGATGGTAAGTGGCTACCATCACCTATGGACATTAGCAATACCAGGGGGATTGCCTATGTGTTGCCGACCTTTATAAAGCCTAGAAGGCAACTGGCTCTCAAGTGCAACTGCTGAAACACACCAGTAGTTGGCGACAGAATATAGGTAACTTTAAATCTCTAGTAGATTTGTACCTTGTCAACCCAGAAGGTGCGGTCTCAATATGTTATTTTTCTTATTTAGTCTTCGAATAATTGTAAAGATTGTTATTAATGGGTATTCCATTGACTATCTCCGTTTGAAGAAGTGATGACGGGGCCAGGGTAGAGCATGTTGAGTATCCAGTTCATTTGCAATCAGATTAAACCAAGATTATTCTAATTCCGAGTTCGTTTTATGTTTTCTTGGAGGATGAAAACTATGCAACCAACAGCTCTTCTCTAAGATTCTGAGTAATTCAATGTTTCTCTAAATTATAATCACTCCTAAGCACGATGGTAGGGTACTTTGTAGTACCCGGCTGGTTCGCTTTTTTTTTATACAACATTGTCGGAAAATAAGCATACGGCCCGTCTGATGGTAAGCGGTTACCGTAGCCTATGAACGCTTGCAACACCAGACGTATCACTCGCGTGTTGCCGACCCTTCCCCCCTCCCCGATGAGTTCTGGCGACCTTACTCACGCGCAGGAACACAACTATAAGTTATTTGGCTGCGGTATTCTGTAAGGTGAAGGTACTTCCCCAGTCGTGCTGCTCTTTGAGCGACATATGGCTTTGCTCTACCTCTCATAAAACACGCTTACACCTTCTCAAAATCTGAGGCCAAACACTTACAGAGTGTTCCGGCAGCTGCATTTGAGTCACAGTTCCTTTCAGGGTATGTGTTCCTGAAAGGAACTGTGGAAAGGAACCATCTTCGGCCCCCTCGATACTTACCATGGCGAAATCGTGGTCAAATACAGGTCAATACATAAAACTCTTTATCTTACGCAGTTCCGTCAGCTGGTAACGCCATCAATTGAAAATTGAAAATAAAATTTCACAGTCCTCCCCCCGGGCGCATTCAAAGTTTTCCATTACTACTTAGTCCACATAACTCGATTCTTACGCTCGATCTAACTTATGATTACGGATCCAGCGTTGAGCTGATCAAAAAAGTTTTCTCGTTACGTCGCGTCGCTCATTTGACAACTTTGAGCCGTTGGTAACCAAGTTTCTGGTAATATGTCCCTACGATATTCGAGATCCTATTTAAGGATTTGGTATTTTATTCGATTAATCTAATAAGTGACTAATCGATGTTTTGGAAAAGTAGATCTGGTACTTCTATCCTTGTAATTATTTATAAGTTCCTAGTACCTACCTGTATCATATTTTTGTTTAAATATCTCATGTTACTTCTAGCGCCGTTTTTCTTAAAACTTTTATTGTGTAAATTTTCCATGCCAAAAACGCTATGGGTATTTGCTTTGAAATAATCTTCAGTATCATCAGAATGCAGCGGTCGAATTCTAAATATATTAATTTCCCGTGATAAAGGTCGTGGGGTTCGAATCCTACAAGGAGCTTGAGCATCCTGTGGTGGAAAACATCGTGAAAAAAATCTATTGCAAACATGAGGGCCAGTTCCTTCTAGGTTGTGCTCCTTTTGTCCTTACCACCTTCGGCCACATTATCACTAACCATGTTTGAGATTACTGTCAAACACAGGCCTATAAACCACAACAAATTAAGCTTTTTATTTACTCTGGGCAAGTTAAAGCGCTGTTAAAAGCTAGCATTTTATAATTAATTCAGCGCTGTTTGAACTAAGCTCGTAACAAGGTTGAACAGCGAGCGTGGGTGGCTAGATATAGCAAAATCTAGCATAGTAATTGCAATATAATTTCTGTTTGTCGCACATCCGATGTGATGTTTACTATTCAATGTTTGTGCGCGTTTCCATATTTATTTTTGTGCGTGTATTTTCAAGAATTAACAAAGAAAATAGCACGTGGGTGAGATGAAAATGTCGATGCTGGGTGCGACGACGGGCGTACCAGGGAGTGTTAGCCAAAGCGCGTATTGTGGGCGAGCCGCATTGCAAAAGCTATAGATATAAGAAGGCTAGAAGTAATACTATCCCTTTCTTTCGTATGGGCTATATATATTTTCTTAGCTTTAGATCTTTTTCATGCGCAAGTCGAGTGAGCGTAACGAGTGGGCCGCAGGAGCGGCCAAGGAGTGCCAAATCCGATATTTTTTTTGTAAAATTACTAAACAGTAGATAATGTTCTCTTAATTTTTTCTGTCCACGCACCTATTTTCATCCGATTCCATAATAATATACCAATATATTGCCAAAGATTTTAATTTAGTTAATTTCGCATAATTATGTTCAATTGGACAGTTTCAACTATTAGTAGAAAATACGAGTAGGAATATCACAGAAGATTATTGGGATGGTTACAAATACCCAAGAATAAAAGGAAAGAATCACACATTGATAATGTAGTTTTCACGATAGTTCGGACTGTGCTGTGAAAAATGTATTCAGTAGGAGTTTGTTAGGATTAATTTATGGAAGCGACCGTACTTTGGAGGATGTAACTTGCGGATCCCGTTCTAGATGCGACCAAATCTCTAACTAACACTAAGTGGATTTGTTATACTACTGTGGCAAGTAAGCAGTTACCGTAGCTTTTTGACGCTTGCAACCCCAGGGTATCGCTCGTTGCAGATCCAGCAATAGCATATGCTCTGTTTAATTTGGGGTCCGATGGCCGTGTGTGAGGAATGTCCCAGGGTATTAGTTTATTTTTATGGATATTTTGTAAATTCAGTTTTATTTCACAATATCGTTATCTTTAAATTATTATAATACGCGATGTCTCTCTGTTTGTCTGAGCTTAGCGAGCTTATAGCTCGAAAACCACAAGACAGATTTTGATGAAACTTTCACAGTTACATAGGGGGTTTTTAGAGGAAGGTTTTAAGCTATGTATCATTGCGCTGTAACTAAAAAGACCTGAGTAGTGACCATATTTATGAAACATGGCGCCCTTCTTGTTGGCGTATATAGCGTAATAAAGCTAGCAGAGGCCACTTGTTATTCTATCAATGTAATGATGATTTATAATTGATCATAAAATTAACATATAAAATGTAACAATAGTTTTATTGTGTGTAAAGGACCTTCATCTAATCCCATATGGTTTGAGTAGGCAATAATTTTGTTTTATTATTTTATTTTATTAGTTAATGCTGCCAGCCTTTTTGGCACACTTCCGCTCGGCAGCGATTTGGGGCAATTTTTTTATTTATAAGTAAGTCGTTTTTAGTTTTTAATTTTATTTCAGTAGGTATATATTAAGGTTATTTTGTTATTATTTGCAATAGTTTAAAAAAGATAAATAAATATTCTGGGACATTATTCCTCACACACGGCCATCTGACCCCAAACTAAGCAGAGCTTGTACTATGGAAGCCAGATAACTGATATACCTACATATACTACTTTTCTTTTGTAAATACATACATATATAGATAATTACAACCAGACACAGGACAAACAGACATGTTCATGCACACAAATGTTTGTCCATGTATTTATGTTTCAAACGACAGTATTTTTTATTTTTTTAAGAGTACTATATTTATTACAAGATACTTTTAACTTAGATTTAATAAACAACATGAATTCGGTGTATTTACTGACGGTATGTTACCGATTGATGACCTCTTCATGTCAGTTTATGAGTTGGAAACCAAACATATAAAATGTTGTTTTCTTTTAATTCCAATTGTTTCCGTGCCCAATATTTTGTATTGTACAATCATCCCCAAAAGTAGATCAATTGAGTTATAGTAAGTTAAAAGTCATCGGATTGTATTTTTTTTTGTCGTATCGCCTTACAATGGATACGCACCCAGCCCGAGGACCTTTATATATTCGTACCAGCGTGACAATGTCTTCCTGTACAAACTACATTACAGTAACACATTATTATATATATATATATAACTAATGTAAATACATATATGTAGAGATAACTGTTGTTTTCGGGCGTCGTTGGTACTATATAATGTAATTTAGATACGGCGTGTTCGTTTCGGATTATTTAATTTGGGTTGGAGGGAAACTGTATAGGATTGTCAATAGTTACTGAAAGCTTTATTTTAGGTCATGTAGACTTATTTAATGGTTATAAAACTGGTGTTAATCTTATTGAGTACCTTATAAAAACCAATCGAACGCCGTGTGCGTGGGATTTTCGTAAAATGCTTATTAAGTGCATCTTTTTCCTTCATGTTTATTATGTCTTTAGCGGTTTAGGTTATGCGTTGCGTTTAGACTGACAATGATAGCGCCTGTGGTAATGGCGCCGGATGCCGCGGCGAAGGGCTGGGTTCGAATCCTATAATGCGCTTGAGCTTTCGGTGTAGAAAAACATCGTGAGCAAACCATAGCATGGTGGTAGGGTACTTTGTAGTATCCGCTTGGCTAGTTACTTCTAGGCTTTATATGCTTACCACATTCGGCCACATTATCACTTACCTTCCGAGATTGTTGTCAAACACAGGCCTATAGGTACCCATTAAAAAAAAACTACGAAAGCAGTTTACTAAAAAAAACTCCTTTTAGTTAAATTTCTTAACTTCAATATTTTATTAAATACTTTCTCTCATTGTGACATAGCCGTAAAATGCTCTGTATTATAAAAAATCGGATTCAGTACCATTATCTATAAAACCGGCAAAAAAATAGCGTTTCTTGTATGGGCTAATGTTAAATATTTATTTTATTTTGTTTTTAGTATTTGTTGTTATAGCGGCAACAGAAATACATAATTTGTGAAAATTTCAACTGTCTAGCTATCGCGTTTCTTGAGATACAACCTGGTGACAGACAGACGGACAGACGAACGGACAGACAGCGATGTCTTAGTAATAGGGTACCGTTTTTAGCCTTTGGGTACGGAACCCTAAAAAAACAAGGCCAGGGGGTAGTTTTGAGAAAATCATGCTGAGCCTTATCCACTGGTGATAGAACCATGAAAATTGGAAGGTAATCTACCTTCCATTTTCATCTTATACCATAGGGGTGTACTAAGAAAGAATTTTCCGAAATATAGAATTATGGGTATAACTACGGGGCAGAGAGTTACATAATATATTTTCTTACTCCATACGTCTCAATTAAAATGACTGACTAATTTCGAGTGGCAAATAACGCCAACAGTAAGTGAAACTGGTCCGGAGGCTCAATTAATTTTATCCTACTTCCTGCTAATATTATAAATGTGAAAGTTTGGATGGATACATAGCACATAGGGTAATTTTTATCCCGGGAAAACATAAGATCCTTCGCGAACGTGGGTGAAACCGCGGGGCGGAATTTAGTATGACATAAGTAGATCGCAAATCACATAAAGATAGAGTGAATCTTTCCTCTTCCTCGTCCCTCGTTGCCCACATATCGTAACGACTAATTAATGTATATTTCCGTAAGAAACCTTTTGTCTTCGACACGGAACTTAACGATCAACATGTCTTGTGTTGGCTTGACTATAGTATAGTTTAGTTGAGGAGCCGTGGTTGGAATGCTAAACGAGGTGGACGGACAAAGACTTCTGGCTCGGCCAAAGACTTGGTAACTCGGTACGGGATTTGTGGATTTTTCTGTCGGTAAAATAATATGGATAATTTTTTGCCAACCAAATTAAGTTTCTATCAGATTTCTTAATATATAAAATTCTTCTGTACGTGTGTTTGTCACCTAACTCCTCCTAAACGGCTAGACCGATGAAATTTAATGTGTATATATGAGTGGGTCCCTGGATGGTTTGAAAATACAATTGGACCCGGTAGATGGCGTCGTAATCGAGTTTGGACAGGACAACGTTAGTCGAGCCCGCTACTAATATATAAAATGATTATCACTCTGTATTTATTTCAGTATTTGTCTGGGTGTATTTAAATAGAAAAAAAAAACAGTAGTATATTATATTAATTTGGGATCAGATAGCCGTGTGTGAGGAATATCCCGGGATATTTTGTTTTTACCGTTTTTATCGAAAAATTATTACTAACCTCTATTACTTACTCTTGTTTACAATTGATTTATAAAATAGTGAATCTATTACACCTGTATATTACATGATTAAATACGTTGCGTGAAATCAACGGACTGAAACGACCCGTTACAGAATAACTTAGTTCCTAAGTGAATTCAATAGATTTAACTACATACATACAGGCGATCAAGTATTATCTCATACTAGCTGTCCCCCGCGGATTAACCTGCGTTTCCGAGAAAAAAATAGCCAAATTTCATCGCGATCGGTTCAGCGGCTTAGACGTGCAAAGGTAATAAACAAACAAACTCACATTCGCATTTATAATATTAGTTAGGATAAATATTCTAGTCTAACTAGTCTTGCACAAAGTTGATCTTCATTCCAAAATCTTACATAATTATGTGAGATATGCAAGAACTATGGAATGATAATGGTAGGTGTACGCTAGTCTTTAGATAAAGACAATAGTATACTAGGTATGTATTAATGAAACAATATTTAATAAAAACTTTTTTCGTTTTTTATTCAATAAGTAAGTTTAAGTAGTTTGTTGATATCATTGAATCAACAAAAAACCCTTTTTCCTTACGTTGTATTTCATAAATGCACATCTAGGAAAAAGTTGAATCATGGCTGTCTTTGTCACAACATAATTCGACGAACAATTTGATAATTATCTTTACCACAGTGCCACAATTTATGTAACGAACAAGCGGGTTCCTTATTGTGGCAGGTGTTCGCGAGTGCAATACTAATGCAGACCCTTGAAGACGATGTTTTCCTGGACAACACTAGTGTGCACTAGCATTAGTATATGGAGGGCCTGCGCTAGCGCATGTGCGCGCCGCGAGTCGGTCACCATCGGATTTGGATTCGCTATTGTGTGTCAAACTACTGTGTTCCAATTTCAAAAAGGTTCGGTTTGAAAAGTTTTATTGTTACGTTGAAGTTCCAATTTTAAATGTCGTTCGAATAAGATTTTATGTGAACGGGTGTTCTCATTTTAGGATCAGTTTTAAAATGTTTTCTTAAATTAAAAAGATAGCTGAAAGGTATCGAAATGTAACAACTAATTAGTATTCTTAATTTGTATGATAACAAATTGTACGGTCACGGTCGCGCTCTAATTTGAATGTATTGAAATAGGTTACATCGAATTCAATTTTACGTATTTCTATAATCAAATAGGTACAGACATCTCAAATAAAGTGCAGTGATTTTACGTGAAAAGTTTTGAAGTCGATTTTCTTATTAACTCAGATAGTTTCAGTGGACCGTTTATCGAATCAACATTTTTATTTAAAATAAAATTGAACGCTACCGTTCTTAGTAATTTCTCCAGAGTCGTTTGCGTTCGGGCGAGATCGCTATCCGAATGAGACCGAACTGAGATTCAAAATTGGAACTTCGTTTATTGTTTAACCGTTATGCCTTACCGTTACGTGTCCCTTTGCAAATCGAGAACATTGAAAAGTCTTACAAATCCTTTTTACATTTTGAAAACATATATTCATTCGAATTTGCACTCTATGTCAAGGTGATAGTAACGAAATATCATAATGGCATGCAAACAAGTTTGTCAAAGTGCATATAAAGATTATTGATAAAAGTGAACATTGACACCAAATGTTTTTTTTTTTGTTTATTTATTTACGTTTGCATACTGCACGTGTGTTAGCCTAATTAATGCGGACTCAACCGTTACTTTGGTGTTGTGTTTGTGTCATTGGAAATTAGTGAACAAACAAAAAACTAAGTAGGTACTCTATGTATTGATGATGAACGATTAAAATTCCGGGTATATTTCATCAACAGACATTCAAAAATAGATTATTATCCATCGTTTTTTTTTTTGCGTCATTTCCCATGTTAGAAATATACAAACCCAAGTGTTCGAGTACCTATATATTATTATCAATTTTATCTTAAGTACATATTTTATCTACAACACTACCTTAGTCAAGGCCATTACCAGTAAATATATTGAGCACGTATAAATTATATAAAAATAATTACCGCAATTCAATATGAGATTTTCATTATTGTTTGTTAATTATACAGGTAAATATTTACAAGATATTATATATATACAGTAATAAAAATATATAATAAATAAAAAATTAACCATCTGTATCGTTAATCCCAAGGACGTATAAATAAAGGAGGTTGTGCATTTGTTATTAGATCAATCTGCATTCCATTTCGAAAAGCGAACTCGTCTAATGTCACTAACAGGTCATCAACATATAAACTCGCTGACTGATTCAACGCGCTGCATAAATTAACCGTATTAACCTATTTTTTATGAGGAGTGAAAATCACGTAACGAAGTGTTAATAATTTTGTTAAAAATTTCATTAATAATACAAGCTTTTTTTGGTGACTGTACTTGCATTGTCTTCCAATATACTAATGTATAAATATTCTGGGACATTATTCCTCACACACGGTCATCTGACCCCAAACTAAGCAGAGCTTGTACTATGGAAGCCAGACAACTGATATACTACTTTTCTTTTGTAAATACATACATACATAGATAATTACAATCAGACATAACAAACATGTCGTTCATGCACACAAATGTTTGTCCTGAGTCGGAATCGAACCCACGACCTGTGGCGTGATAGATAGGGTATCTTACCAACCACGCCAACCGGCCCGTCAACCGTATACCAAATATCAAGTCAATCCGACCACTGGAAGTGGGTGAAATTCGACTTGCAAGATTCCACCTTTACAAACATAGTTACATAGGTACATACATTGTTAAATAAAAGCATGTAAAAATATAGCTTGATGGTAGGGTCCTTTTTAATTCCCGCCTGGCTGGCTACCACCCTCATGTTGAAAATCTGTTGCCAAGTGTTTTCGGCAGCTGAACTTGAGAGAATATTCTCTGTACTCTTTGTATGCTTATCTGCTTTGGCCACATCATCACAACGGGCTTGCTCAAAAATAACAACAACTCATATATACGACCCCTACAAGCCTACCCTAATAATGAAGGGAAATAACTAATTCACCCCTAAGGTCCAGTGAAGTAAAATACTATATGCTTTTGAATCTGATTTCTCTGACAGTTTAGCTATCAATGATTTCTTGCTATATTGTGAAACTAACAGTTCTAGATCATGTAATGTTGGATTTACAGTTAAATTGATCGATGGTCTGCCATAAGCGTCATTTATCGTCTTTGTTTAGTTGGTACGGTGTTGGGCGTGGCCTTTTATGCAGTTCGATTATTGTTAGGATCGGTTCACTTTGTTCGTTTTTACAAGGTAAGTTATACATAAAGTTCTTAATGTTTATTATTATAAAGTGAAAAAAAAAAAACTGTATATTGGGAATTTTGAGCATTGAGCTTTATATTTTTAGTATGATCTTAATTATTCAAAGAAAAAGGTTTGTATATAGTCTTATCTTATGAATATTTTGCCATAGATCAACATGTAAGCGTTGTGGATAAATCATGTTCTTTTTTGTTGTTCATCCCCAGAATATTATCAGTTATGGAGTTTCCATTGTTATTTTTCTCATTTCACTCGCGCAAAAACAGCTCACGCGCACATTGTCATTTGCATTCGATATTCAAAACTGTGCTAAATCATTTATTAGGCAGGAATCCTCATGCGGTGCACTCTCATTGAACAAATGGTATATATATAAATAATTTACATGTGCAAACGCGATGGAATGCAGTGGAATTGAACTAGGTTTAACCTTTAGTGATTCCGCTTGTAAGCACTGCATTGTTCACTGGATTAGCACATGTTTAGTTTATATACAGCGTGTCCTTTTTGATATCCCATAGCTCTAAGGTATGTGCTACAAGTAAAAATAATACAAAAAATCCTAGAACATACATAGTTTCGAATATAAATCATAATTAAATTAGTTAAAAAATTGTCACCCGTATGACAAATCTTTTAGCGACGTTGCCAAACTTACGCAGTAATAAACCAAACTTAATCATTCATATTTTAAAACAATGCGGCGTTGTCATATTTCACGTAAGAGAGTTTTACATGAAGTATTGTGACTTTATCGAACTATTTTGAAAAATGAAAACGAAATCAATTGAAATATAATTCATGTGCCAGTTGATTATTTTAATATGGACTCATTAATACCCTAGAGTTATGGAATGTCAAAAAAAACACGTTGTTATATACAAATTTTAATGTTGTTGGTGAAATAATTTGCTGTTTTTGGTTTGTGGAAATTTCTAAGAGTAGATAGATGCCATTTGGTTGGGGGGGATCATACAATTAAATTGGATTTATAACGATTTTTTGATTGTCAATTTTACCATGTGCTCCGGCAGCAGTACTATTGAGCCAGTTCCCCTTCTAGACGTTTTATACTTATCACCTACATCCACATCATCACATATATGAGATTGTGGTCAAATATAAGCCTAATTTAATTTAAAAAAAAAAAAACTAGATCCGCTGTTTTATTCAAATATATTTTGGTTTTTTATTATTGTTTTCTTCTTTTATTTATGTAAATTTGTCAATACCGTATAGTTTTTATTTAATTTAGCTTATGTAAATATAGTAGGTAGTAAAAATTAAATGTAAGTTACTTACTTTTTATTTTTTTGGAACGAATTTCTATTACGGAGCTTACGGTAGGAGTTAACTTGCAGAAAAGAGAACAGTAACGAAGTATATATAAGTATTTATTTGGAAAAAAGTAGTTATCTGGTTTCCATAGTTAGTTTGGGATCAGATGTGTGAGGAATTTCCCAAGCTATTTATTTATTTATTTAAATATCCTACATTTTCCTTGACAATAACACAACCTACCGCAATCATTTACAACTATTTTAGAATAAAATTAATTACCCAGATAATTATCCTTAATCGATAGCCGAGATTTAATTTAGGTATACGATAAGTCTGAGAATTTCAATTAGTGTATAATTCTTAGAATCGTTTTTTTAGATATTACAAAAGGAGATGTCTGAAAACTACTACGCGTTTGTTTTTTTACCACATAAGCATGCTTATTTCTTCTAAGAAATTGAAGATGAGGCAGATTACAGGATCAATGAAAATACAGTCCTTGTATTAAACAATTTTTTAATTTTTTTTTTAACTTAGATGTTTTTTTTATTAACAAAAACAATTAAATAGTTGTTTCATTAATATCAATTTTGGGTAATTTATAAAGCGTATTTTTTTCTGCTATCCATTGCAATATGAAAATGCAATATATTTTTTCTGATGATCATTATTGTTTTCTCAAAAAGTGTCTATTTATTTTAGTGTGCATTATGAGATTAGATCCTATTAAAAATCGCCAGTGTGCACGCGGTCTATCACCTTTACCTTGCACCTTGGTCTCAAATGGCCTTATTATACGGTCGATGACACCAAACTCCACCCAAGACTTTCTCATTGTATGCAAATGTATCAATAGAGGGCCACCAGCCAGCACAGACGTTTTTTTTATACGAATTTTTAGATTGATGACATACTGTTTTGTTCGACATCTCATTTTGACCTAATTTGTTATTTTAGGTTAAATCCGTTTAGATTATCGGGGAGGCCTATAAGCTGAGATGATGGTGATATTTTAATAAAATAATTTACTATTTTATTCCTTTTAGTATATTTTATTGTTTTCGTAATAATATTTAAACCTGTAAAACAGTACTGTGGCTGACTGACTGACTGACTGACTGTCAGACAACGCAGAGCCTAATTTGGTTGACCTAGATATTTTCAATTTGGATGATATATTCCTTGGAAGGTTTGTAGGGGTATACTAAGGGGGGGGGGGGGGTGTTTTAAAATTTAAATGGGGAAAATAGGAAATTGCATCATAAAAAGTTTCGTTTCTACGGTTTTAAACAAATTGAAATTTTTATAAAAAAATATACAGAAAATAGTTAATATTTTTGCGGAAACCTGTTTTTTTTTTACTATGTATAAGCTTGTGTTTGACCACAAACTCACTATGGTAGGTGATGATGTGGCCGAAGGTGGTAAGCACACAAAGCCTAGAAGGATCTGGCTCTCAAGTTCAGCTGCCGGAACACACCAATAGGTGTTTGGCGACAAATTTTCAACTTGAGGGTGGTAGCCAGCCAGGCGGGTACTACTAAGTAGCCTACCACCGTGCAAAAAAAATATTTACATGTTAACACAACACTCGTAGAATATGTCAAATAAATCTGAAATAAAACTATAAATTTATTTGCAACATTTATATAGTCCACAGAAACTTTGTCATCCAACTTATCGATACATACCTACATAATGTTAAGCTTATCTTTTGTTTGTTTGTTAATTCTGATCTATCTTAGACAGACCAGTTTGTGTGGTTGATAAGATATTCTATCAATCACGCCACAGATCATGGATTCGATTCCCACCCAGATTTGGGTCTGCTTAGTTCGGGACAAGATGGCCGTGAGGGGAACGTATCAGGATATTTAGTATTATTATATTAATGGAAAAATTATTTACTTACCCGTACTACGATTTAACTTGTTTTACGTAGATATTAATGTGTTAATTGTTTTTGATGATAATATTTGGTACTTATTGCCTACCATTTTGTCCGATTCGTGATGAAAAAAACGTGTTTATTATTTTTCTACATATAAATATTATATTTCATAAAAACTCTGATCAAAATACCAAAAAGAAAATATTTTTTATTCAAATTGACCTTCATGCACCTAAAAATAGTTGTCTCAATATATAATTTTAAAATATGCGTACTGTGCTCATGAAGAAAATGTTAATTTCATTTAAAAAAAAAAATTTAGAGCGAAGAAAATCTAGAGCGAATAAGTAAAAATCTAATTCATGTAGCTGATTTACTAAAATCCAATAAAAACATGAGTAAAGTAACATGTAAAACATGTCTCATATAAACGCTGATAACAATTTCCTAATCATTGGAATGCAATAATCATAATAGTTTGTATTGAGGCGTTATTATTCTGTCGAATAACTAGATAACTTGAATTTCTCTAATGTATGCGGGTTTTCTGTCAATAGCAAATGAATCTTAGGGTTCCGTCTACCTTTTTTTTTGCCATTTAAACCCTTTGAGGTTTGGTTTAGCTATATGTAAATCATCTTTTGCTAAATGTGTGAGTTGTTTTTCAAAATTTTTTGACTGTTTTCTTTTTATTAATATACTTTTTAGAGCTCGTTTGTGTATCACCTTCGACTTTATCATCGTTTATCAAGGTGAGATTCCGAACAAACAAAATATAGGTTATCTGTATACATAAAATTGTAAACTGACTGACTGTTGATATTTCAATGCACAGCCCAAATCACTGGACCTAGAGACTTGGAATTTTGCACATAGATACCTTATACAGTGTAGATATCAACAAAGGAAGGATTTTTGTGAATTCAACACCTAAGGAAGGCGGAAGGCTAGTCAGTTATACTCACAAACAAAGTTCCAGTAAAGTTTAGTCGTTATTTTTTATTAATTAACAAATATAATTCGGTGTTTTTTTGTTGTTATTTATTAGCAAATTTTATTTATTTGAAATATTTGTGATTCGTTTCCTTATTGAATGAAATAATTCACTAGATGTCTCACCGTCTTAATGATCTGTTACAATTTTTCCAGCTCAGTAAATGACGTTTTCTTGTTAATTCGTTTTTGATTGAGATTTCATCTTTAATATTAAATGATTAAGAGTCAACCTAACCTATAAGTCTTAGAAGCGTGAATGTTGTTTAGTCAATTATTTGGAGAAGGAAAAATCCTTCCGGGCAGGTGGGCCCTGGTGTCAAAGCATTATATTTAATCAATTATTATTGTTATCGTATGGGTGAAAAAAAGAGCTGTTGTGTCCAAAATTATATTATGTATATTTTTTTCATAAAAAATGAAACTTAACAACGATTTTTACTAGCAACCCAAATAACCCCGACCCCTAGGAAAATGGGCAATCTCCTTTCAACAAAATTTCCTATAATAATATGTCTTATTAATTAGATACTTTATAAATGTTTGAACATGAATGGAATTCATAGAACAATCCTTTATGCAAGCAAAATCCAAATCCCTTTGTAAGGAAAATAATACCAACAAATTATGTTTTCAAAATTAATTTATAGCGGAATGTTTATACGTTATTTGAGAAGCAGGATTAAAGACAAATTATTCACGCGATTATTACTAGCTATTTAAATATAATATTCTTTTTTTGATTTTTTGATTTTTATACCTGAAATCAAAACTGGCAATGTACAAATAAAAAAATAATAATAATTAAACAGTAAAGGCCAGCCAATAAACAGTGTGATCGAAAATATGTCCATATTACTTTACCAACCTTACGAATAAATTTTTACCATTACTAAAACCAATAACAAATACAAACTAAACAAAGAAGTCATAAGTCCCTTAGTCATAAAGGTACGGCCCATTAAAAATAGAAAAGATAATTCGAAACAATTTAAGTTACTATGTAGTCACCTTGACAGACCTACTTACTTGACCGGGATAATACAAAACTGTGCTAATGATTATTACGCATCTCGACAGATTCATTCCAACATTCTTTACAATGCGGGTCCTCGTGTTAGCGGTTGTCCTACTATGATCACCCGTATATAACAGCCTCCTCGACCATGCACTTCCAGTCACAATCCAACTTTCGAAAGAGAAGCGTCCAATATTTATTTTTGTTTTCGTAGAACCGGTTATGGGGCATTCGGCGCTGTTCGTCATCGCTGCGGCGATCATCACCGTCTCCCAGTGTGGATCACCAGGCACGCCTAATCTTGGATGGGGAGAACGCACCTTCGCTCTCGTGGAAGTCAACCAGGCCGCTACGGCTTACAATCAACTCGTCACTAAGAAGGATGCGGCTGTTGTCTCTGTCACGTGGAACGTCTGGTCTGGAGACCCAGCTGAAAAATCGAGGGTACTATTAAGCGGTCAGGAAGTCTGGTCTGGTGCTGGATCAGCAACCTCTGCAGAATTCAAAGTGAAGAAGGGTGGAAGGTATCAGATGGTAGTGGAACTTTGTAATAAGGATGGATGCGCTTCATGTCAGCCGACAGAGATTATCGTTGCTGACACTGATGGCAGTCATTTACCACCTCTCGATTATTCCATCGGTGAGAAGAATAAGCGATTCAAGCAGACTTCTGGAAAAGTTGTTGGTGCATACTTCGTTGAATGGGGTGTATACCCGAGGAAGTTCCCAGTTGATAAAGTACCCATCCCTAATCTTACTCATCTTCTATATGGTTTCATTCCAATTTGTGGAGGTGACGGCATCAATGACAGTTTGAAGGAGATCGAAGGCAGCTTCCAAGCGCTGCAAAGATCATGCAGCGGTCGCGAAGATTTCAAGGTATCTATTCACGACCCTTGGGCAGCACTCCAGAAACCACAGAAGGGACTGTCATCCTGGAACGAACCTTACAAGGGTAACTTTGGACAACTGATGATGTTGAAACAAGCCAGACCAGATCTGAAGATCCTACCTTCCGTCGGAGGCTGGACACTCGCTGATCCTTTCTTTTTCTTAAATGACAAAATCAAGAGGGACCGCTTCGTTGCTTCAGTCAAGGACTTCCTCGAGACATGGAAGTTCTTTGATGGCGTCGATATTGATTGGGAGTTCCCTGGAGGTAAGGGCGCAAACCCTGATCTTGGAGGACCTGAGGACGGTGGTGTTTACGTGACATTAATGAAGGAACTTCGAGCGATGCTTAACGAACTCTCAGCTAACACTGGAAAGAAATACGAGCTTACTTCAGCCATCAGTGCTGGATGGGATAAGATTCAAGTCGTAGATTACGGTGTTGCTCAAAACTACATGGACCATATCTTCGTCATGAGTTACGACTTTAAAGGAGCTTGGTCAAACGATACCCTTGGACACCAGACGTCGCTGTATGCCCCAGCATGGAAACCAAAGGAAACATATACAACAGATTTTGGAGTCAAATTCCTTCTGGCTCAGGGAGTGCAACCAAAGAAGATAGTTGTAGGAGTAGCTATGTACGGGCGAGGCTGGACTGGTGTCCATGGCTACAAAGATGACATTCCATTCACCGGTAATGCTTCAGGACCTGTCAAGGGAACCTGGCAAGATGGTGTAGTGGACTATAGAGAAATTGCCAATGGTATTGCATCAGGTCAGTGGCAGTATCATTATGATAAAGTAGCTCAGGCTCCCTATGTGTTCAATCCATCAACTGGTGATCTAATAACCTATGATGATGCAAGATCAGTTATTGAGAAAGGTAAATATGTTAGAAGTAACAAGTTAGGTGGTTTATTCGCGTGGGAGATCGACGCTGACAATGGTGACATATTAAATGCAATGAATATGGGCCTAGGAAACAGTTCGTGATTGATTAATATTAATTACTTAATTAGAAATGTGATCGTAATTCTAAGTATAGTTTTTAGGCGTATCTCTCTAAACATACGGAAACATATATGACTGAAATTATGTGTGTATAGAAATGAAAAAAACTTGTGAAAGAAAAATAAAAAAGTTTAAAATTTTTATTTGATTATGTTTCCTTAAATATATTCTTTACAGCGTTGTTTATTGGTTTACCTACACTTTGCACTGCTGCAAACACTCATCCACGACCAAATGGTAAGAGGTCAATGACATAAGGATAGGATAAGGCATTAATCAAACAAAAGAATACCTACGGTTGATTCATACACTGCAATTGAATGGAAAACAATATGTTTGTGGCCCGCGGTTTACTGCCACATTTTAAAGGAGACATATTTTACTGACTCAAAGGTGTGATCTGTCTTCATTCGAAATTTCATCCAAATTGAACCTTAAGTAGTGATTGTAAAACTAACTTTCGCCTGTTATTTGAACTCATATATCTCAAGAATATTCTGTTAACAATGCACAATGGTTTATGATTTTCCTGTTTGTCATTGTATTTATTACTTTTTAGCTTATACGCTGAGGGTCCTTATGTTTTCTATCTATCTTTGTGCCAAATTTCATACGAATCCGTTTATGCGTGACTGATTCACAGGCATACAAACATTCACAGTTATTAACATTATATAGTAGAATTAGTTTTCGCCCTCGGTTTCGCTCGCTTCTAGGATATTATTATAATTCGATCCGTTGCTTCATTACAACGTTAAGGGAGAACAAACAAACACTTTGTTGCACTTATGATTATATTTAGTTAGGATATTAGGATTAGTATAAAATTACAGAAAGAGGATTAGAATTTAATTTCTACAATTACATATAATGTAGACCAGAATAATGATTTACGACTAGTAATTTTTGAAGTGAAACTTCTTTATCGACGTATGGGAAAAATTTGCCATGGCAACCAATGTTTTTTAGTAAGCGTTACTTCCGTCAGAATTTTAATCAGGGACTTTTCAGAAGTTTCACTTCTACCATGTGTGACTTGCACACACACACACTTTTTTTTATTTCCTAAAACGTAGAATCCAAATATTTTAAACGGGTGATTATGGGTGGTTTTATATTTATAATATACGAGCACCCGCCTTACGGTTTCACCCGCGTTCCCCGGGTTGAAAGGTACCATGTGATATTCCTGGATCTAAAGTAACTACTTATATCTAATTTCATCAAAATCCGTTCTGCCATCATTGTTTTTTTTTTTTTTTTGAGCTGGAACAGAAGGTGGTGGGTCCAGGGGACCATCTTCCACCCTTACGCGGACTTTGAAAGCCATCATTGAGCTGAGTGATAACAAATATTGGTACCTACACACTCACAAACTCGCACTGTAACGAAACTAGCTTTAACCCGCAGTTTCACCCGCATTGTTGAGATAAAAAGTATCCTATATGTTAATAGAGAAAATATCCCTTTTATGCTAAATTTCCTCCAAATCCGTTTAGCCGTTACGGAGCTTAGTAAAAAATAAAAGCTATGGTTTTGAATACGAGTTCCAGGTCAGAATTTATACGACTATTATATATTTTTTTGCTTTCCTTTCCATAGCATTATTTTACACCTCCCTACATTAATTACTAGGTGTTTTCCCCTCGGTTTCACTCAAAATAATTTAACTTTCTCCGATCTGTTAAGTTACTCTGCTATTCGGGGCGGAGACAAATCCAACAAATAATAAAAAAAAAAAACAAGAAAATGTACATTATAATATTTTTTTTTAACTAAAATACTGCTTTAAACACAACTGTATTTGTCTGTACAAATGTTAAACACACACTTGAGCGTTGTCTTTGCTTGATCTCAATGCTCCTCTATTCTTTCACTTACGTACCTACCTAGTAGAGGTCTTAGACAATCAGCCACAGAGAAAGTGAAGCCTTTAGAAATTAAACAAAAAGTGAGTTTCTTTTGTTATTACAGTATGTTTTCATGTGATATATTAGATTAGATGTAAGTAGGTTTAGGTTGTTTGCAAACAAAACCTACTAAAACATCTAGTTCATGACATTCAGTGATTTTGGAGCTATAAAATTGGCGGGTGGCATAATTGGTTTGGCGTGGAACTTGTTTCAATAAAAAAAACTAAGGGGACCGTATTGAATCAAAGTCAAAGTCAAAGTATTTTTATTGTGGATGATAGGTACAAAAATATTAGATACAGATGTCAGGCATTCTTTAGGGTTCAACTATGTCTCGCCTATTAGGCATACATTATTTAATTATTACAGATTTATAAATAAAAAAAAACATCATAAGTCAATACAAAATTAAAACAATAACAAAAATAAAATAAAAAACAAAAATACATCGATGTCAAAAATTATATCGTTTTGTCACTTAAAAAATCACATAAGTTATAGTAGCATTTCATAATAAGGAAATCATGGAAGCGCTTTTTAAAAGTGAAAATGTCGTCGTATTTCCGTATTGATTTTGGGATTTTATTAAAAAATCGTTTACTGTTTTTAATCTATATTTCTATCTGTATATATAAAAGGGTAAACTGACTACCTCATTGAAATATCAACGTACAGTTCAAATTGTACGTTTAGAACCCAGAATTTTTGCATCCACTAAAAAAGATTTTGAAATTCAGCCCCTTAGGGGTACAATAAGGCATTGCAAGTGAAACCGTGGGGCGAAACGCTAGTTAATAAATAAAACGTTGAGATTAATGTCGTCTATCGTGCAATTTTTTATTAGGGTCATATTTCTAGTTTAATCTCAGTAGGCAAGTATATGTTTTTTTTTTATCAAAATACGAATGCATGGACTACCATAAGTTTTATTACTATAACAACATGAATAGTATATCTACCAAGCCTAAATCTTTATTCATTTCTGTTGGAAAACCTCAAGTGAATTACGTTCAACAGTGACAAATCTACATAATGTCCACAGATAATAAAATTATGATAATGAACTGCCTCGCCGAATTGAAAACATCCAATAGTATTTTTATGAAAAATAAAAACAATTATGTATGACACTTTATTAAGTCTTTTTTTATAAGCAAACATGACACCTTGTATTTAAGTTCAACAGCCTGAAACTTGTTTGTATCGCTCGTAAAACCGCTGATTTAATGGCCACAAAGCTTGGTGCAACAAGTTTTTATCAATACCGGTACGTTAGCTCCGAGTACCGGATCGGAGCTAACGGATTTTTATTTGTACATACATGCTTGACATTTGTGTTTGTTGCAAATATTTGGTACAATATTTGCCATCATTATACTAAAAGAATGAGGAGTTTCGTAATTTCACTTGGTGTTAGACAATTTTATTACTATTTAGTAATCTATGTTATAGTTAATCATCGAAGCTTCGGCATTTCTAGGTTTGGGTAGTCCAACCCCAGGTCTGACAATAAGTCTTAGTCAAAACACAAACCAACAGCGTGTATCGACCTTTGACTAACCAAATTATGTCTTATCCTAGGAAAGATCAACTTGGACAGTCAAACGCCGAAATTCTTTACGATCACATCGGTGTTTGACCAATCAGGCCTAAATTAGGTATAAGAATGTGTTAGTTTGTTAGACTTAGGTATACAAAAGCCATTAAAAAGTGAAGATCTTCTTTATTTATAATATAAGTGTGATGTGATAAATATGTATTACAAATTCAATGAAAGTACAATCCAGTTTTATGAGCAAACACATCTAGCTTCCACCCGTGGGTTTACCTATTCCCGGATAAAGCCTGTCACTCTCCAGCTCATAAACGTATGTGCAAAAAAATCACGTAGATCCATACGTCTGTTACTGCCTAAAAGAAAAAACAAACCAACAAACACAATTTGGAATTTATAATACTACGAGCTTTCCCGCATTCCCGGGACTAAAAAAAATATAATAAAAAGTATGCTATGTCACTCTCCGGGTCATAAACTATTTCTATATCTCTGAAAATAAAATCATGGCGACCAGTTTTTCCGATGGGAATTTCAAAGAAGAAATAAATAAAAAATACACACTTTCGTTATTTTCAAATCATCATCATCATCTCAGCCGCAAGACGTCCACTGCTGGACATAGGCCTCCCCAAAGGATCTCCAATAGGACCGGTCTTGGGCATGCCTGCATCCAGTGATTTCCGACGACTTTTCATTCAAATGAACCAAATTAATTTAATATTTAACTAAATAGTTCATAGAATCGACAAATATTGAAAGCTAAGCTAAATGATAGGTTATTTCAATCAAATATGAATTTAATATATCTAGATTAATCCAAAAGCAATTTAAATCTATTTGGTATTGAAAACAGTTAGTTTAATCAATTTTATAAAACATAAAATTCATAACAACAATTATTTCTGTACGGATTATATTTAATGGTTGTGTATCGGACTGTAATTAAGAGGCAGCTCCCTTCTTACCACCTTCCACCACATTATCACTTGAAACGGTGAGATTGTGGTAAAACATAATTATTGTCAATCTCTCTTCGAATAGGAATAGAAAATATGTAGATATTTTATAATTAGTAGTAGTTAAAATAAGTAATTTAAGGCAACGCCTTGTCGATTTTGGTTGCAAGGATACCGATTTTTCTCAAAAATGACTAAAGCGAACGAAATGAAATTTATTGTAAGAATTCATCATGTCTTTGACTTTATTTTTGTACGTTGCATAACACGATTGGTTAACTTTTACAACACAAAATAATTAATCAAAAAGACCTATTTAAAATAAGAGATTCCCATTTTACCTACATCGAGGATCGATTTGAGGTTCCAAAATTTCTACATTATTATATTAATTGAAACTGATACTATAATTAGTACATAGGTTATATGAAATATATTTGCAGTTTTTAATATTATAAACAATAAAAGCCATTATGTCGCATACGCCCTTCCCGTTTACGCGGGTTTTCTATGAGAGGTCGCTTTAGTAGGTGTAGTAGGGAGCGGGACGCAGCACGTTGAATTTCAGATTTTTAAGTGCACGAGCGAAGCCGCGAGTGATAAGCTAGTATAAATATAAAAATCTAAGAGCTCTAGACAAGCTGGTTACCCCAGTTGAAGTAGACTCGACTATTTTTTGTGGCAAAATTGCCCACTGTGCCCAACGTGAATCATTCGAAAGTTTGAATTGGCTTAGTTATGCCTATCTATGCCTTTTGGGAGCCATTGCTCGTTGCCGTCATGACGTCATAGATTAGTAAAATTTGACTCTATGTATTTAGGAGACCCAAAGTAAACGCAAAAGTGAATGTTTTCTAGTAAATGAATTAAGGAGTATTTATTATCTGGCGATAATAGCTCAGTGGTATTGATGACGTCGCATGTGAAGACGAAGGTTGTGGGTTCGAAACCTATTAATTATTTTGATATTACTTATTACTTATTTCGGTGGTTACAGACTGTCAAATTGAAAATCTATCCTCAAGCACCTGCCAAAGTGTTACGGCAGCTCCACTTGAGAGTTCCCTTTTAAGTTCTTTGATTACCGTTCGACCACCATCTCTAACCATCGTGAGATTATCTAACTCATGGCTATAGAAAAATAAAAATCATGCACTTTTTTTCTGTAACCGGTAAGATGTAAGTTCCAGGTCTAAAATTAGGACATAATAAAATTTAATTTACCTACAGACACGCCGATTATACAGATTTATTAGAAAGAAAGAAGAAGAAAGAAAGAAGCATTTATTTGGACATTCACACAACATTACAGAAGTAAAATAAAATATTACAATAAACAGATTAAAAAATAAAACAAAAAGTACAAAAAAATAAAATAAAAAGACTTATATACTAGCTGTTCCCCGCAGTTTCACCCGAACTCCCGATATTTAAAAAAAAGTTATTCTGCTAGTCGGGACAGAGACAATTCCCGTGTCACGATGTTGGTCCGCGATGAACTCCGAAATTATTTATCCGATCTTTGAGTATTTTATTTTGTGTGATTTGTTCCAACTTAACAGATTATCCTAATTATTTCCTTTTTTATACCAGAAACGCGGGTAAAGCCGCCGGAAACTATTTAGGTATATAAAGATATAGATGTAACTTACATGCAGCCTTTATTTTAGAAACACTAGCGACATCTCTGTAGGTTCATTGATAACGTGTTATTACCGTAAAGTATTTTATTGAATGTATCGACGCGTGAGTCGCTGGAATTTATTTTCATTTAGTTACATTGTTTAATTATAGATGTCGCTTTATAAGAGTTGTGTCTTAGTGGCATTAGTCTGACTGTAATCTGAGGGTGTAGGTTAGTTGAAGTTTTGTATAGAGGGCCAGATTTTCGAAATTCAACCCCTAAGGGAGTAAAATAGGGAATCGTGGGCAAAACCATGGGGTGGAAAGCAAGTAAAGTAATAAAATGTGACACAGTTGTTGTACCCGCCTGGCTGGCTACCGCCCTCAAGTTGAAAATCCATCTCCAAACACCTGGTGGGTTCCGGCAGCTGAACTTGAGAGCCAGTTCCGTCTAGGCTTTGTGTGCTTACCACCTTCGGCCACACCATCGCTTACCATAATGAGATTGTGGTCAAACACAGACCAGGGATGTGAAAAAAATATTTTTTTCGTATTATCAATTTTCTATAATCGATTTTTTTGATAAAATTAATCGATTTAACATTCACACATTTTTTTAAATCGATTTTTGTAAACGGTGCCATCTGTGCAACGAATGAAAAAATACGAAGGTTAACTAAAATAAACAAGTCGATCAAAAGATGGCGCCATTTGTGCTGTGTTTTTAAGGGTTTTCTTCTAGCGATATTTTACACTGGATCAAGTGACAAGATGATTTTTGTGGTGGCAACCGCACAGATGTGACATTGAGTGGAAAAATAGATTATTTAAAAATCGATTATTTTTTTCTTCTAAATTCGATTTTTCACAAATTGATTTTAATTGAATAGAGAAAAATCGATTTTTATATAATAGATTTTTTTCACACAATGTCACATACCTAACACAGACCTATAAATAGTAAACAATAACATTTTCTTACGTTACGCAGTCCCTACACGTGAGGCCGTTAGAACAACAGTTCTTGACATTATTTAGGATCATCTAAAGCAAATAAAATACGTTCTTGAATATAATATGGTCTCGACTGTTTGTTTACACCAGCTTAGTAAGTAAATAAATATAGTTTACATACCTAATACATAAGACACAAAAGAAATATAAGCATACGATCTACACTAATATTATAAAGAGGTACCTAATGTTTGTATGTAGGAGGTATTTTCCGCAACTATCTGCTGATCCGATTATGATAAACAGGTTGATATTTAGTCACTGTCCATACTTGCAGGGGTTGAAGTACTAGTCAATATGAACAACTTTTATTATGGGACCAACTCTGATATCACGTAAAATAAAACGGTTGCTTCATACATTTTGGTCCAGTAGGTATTGAAGTTTTATATGGACAGCTGATATTTTTTTGTGATCTCGAGAGTTAGTCCCATGATAAAAGTTGTTCATATTGAAGAGTACTTCCACCCCTGCAAGTATGGCCAGTGACTAAATATCAACCTGTTTATCATAATCGGATCAGCAGATAGTTGCGGAAAATACCTCCTACATCCAAACATACAAACATTAGGTACCTCTTTATAATATTAGTGTAGATCGTATGCTTATATTTCTTTTGTGTCTTACGTATTAGGTATGTAAACTATACTTATTTACTTATATACGTACTAAGCTAGTGTAAACAAACAGTCGAGAAATCAAAAAATCACGCTGTATAGTTTATTGAGCATCACACTTAAGGAATGGTAGGTATACTTGAATGGTAACAATAAAAACAAAAATTTATTAATATAAACACAATCTTATCACATTATCGATTTATATATTTACCTAATAGGATAATTATGATGGTAGGTACTATTAATATTGTAATTAAATTAATATTAACTGTAATTACAATATAATGCAATATAATAAATAAAAATTAAAACGAACTAACTAAACTACAACAAAATATACTATTGTATATTATAAAGCAATTAAAGGTAAATGGCTTTATGACAGGAATTTTTTTACTTAATAAATTAATTTATGAATTGTAAGAATTTCTACACAATATATTAATTAAAATTAATTTAATACACCACGTTTCTGGCAAATACCTAAAGTATTAATTTATTATCCTTGCTGAGTTTCTTGCCGGTTCTTCTCTGTTGATGGCTGACTTCCGAACCGATGGTAACTTCAGGAGCTTCGACGTTCATAAGTGCCCTCACAGGGCCTAAACTGAAAATGGCTTTGACTTTGAAATACATTATTTATTCCAAATAAACAATGATAATGTATGATATTTTTTTTTATAATATGTAACACATGGACCTAGAAAAAAAGGCGGACGCCACCTCATAAAACAATTACTGAAGCACCCAAAGTAAGCCAGCTCGCATAAATGCATACACGTCCGGCACGCACACATTCACACCACACTAAGCCGGCTGCCCGCCAATACGCTCCGAACCACACACACACACACAGTTACGTCGCCGCCATTTTGGTGCTTCAATAGTTTCTTAGCGGCCATCTGTCCGCCTTTTTTTCAAGATCCATGAATTTGTCTAGTAAAGTTTCATCAGTTAATTATATACCTACCAGGAAAATCCTAACTAAAATTATGACGATAAGATATCTTTATATATATCCTAACTATATGGTAGGTATGATTATCTGTTATTCACAAACAAACAACTTGAAACAAGTGCCTATTACTGATTCATTGATTTGTTGTGTAAAATAAAACCATGAGCGCAAGCAAAATTATATGGTTGAATTTTAGTATACTGTTATACAAGCATACGGGTCGCCTGATGGTAAGCGGTTACCGTAGCCTACTAACGCCTGCAACACCAGGAGTATCACTCGTGCGTTGTCGACCCTGCAAATATCTCTTCACGCCCTTCTTGAAGAACCCCCCCTGCCTCTCAAGCTGAAAATCTAGACGCCTAAAACTTATGCGTGTTCCGGCTCCATACACTTTGTGTGCTTACCACTTTCGGTCACATTATCTCTTACCATGGTGAAATTGTGGTCGAACACAAGCCTTTACATCAAAAAGGCTAGTTTATGTGGCTAGCACGACAAGGAAACAAAAGACAAACGTTATCCAAAAATAGAAAAATATTTTTTTTCCTGTCTAAAAACTTTTTAAAATCGTAAAGGCGGGAATAACTAGGGCCTGTTCAGCCTAGAAGGGGTTTTACTTATTTCAGTTTAGTAAAAGATCAAATAGGATAAAATGTAATATTGTAGGCTTAAAAGGGTCAAAGGAAAGGTCATCATAAGTGACAAGAAAGTATATTATTTCTACACATTTTTATAATTTAATACAAAGTGACAAAATGGTCACGAATACAGTGTTCCAATAGTAAGATAAATACAAACCGCTGACCCTGATTCACCTTTTACTTTAGTCATTTGATAAAGAGGTTCTGCAATCCTCAGAAATAGTCACAACTGATATCAATCTAATACGGTCATTTTGAGAAGAGGATAGATACCTATTTATTTTGGTCTTGCTATATTTGTATCATTTGGATACATAGGTACCTATGGGGTGTTAAAACAGGACAAATTGATTGTGACGACTTTAGTATAAATATCGATAGAAAGAAAGAAAGAAAAAGATTTTATTTAAGCACGCCATCCGACGCACACAACTTCAACAAATATTTAAAAAAAGTACAAACACTTATGAATATAATAATGTGCAAAGAAGCAGTACTATGTATATCTAATAATATATTTTTTTCATTTTTAGATAAATTATAAATGACCTCATAGAGGGTCTATTTATGCAACAAAATTAAAAAACGACAAACTGTTATTGTTTCAAAAACTAAAGACATAACATTTAACAAAAAAAACGACTTCAAAGTGGGTTTTAACCTAATCCTAAATATCCTAACTAATGTGAATGTGAGTTTGTTTATTTGTTTGTTTGTTACCTTCTTACCTAAACCGCTGAACCGATCGAAATGTTACGCAGATAGCCCATGGTATGGAGAGGTACATAGGCTGCTTTTTTTCTCGAGAACGCGGGTGAAACCGCGGGGGATAGCTAGTGTAGTTTAAAAATCATCCTCCTTTTTTGAAGTCAATTAAAAATATTCATACGGCAAAGCAAGATATAAACAATATCTTGCGTTATTCAAAACAAGAGCCTATTTAGATGTCATTAGAAGAACTAATTGAAGAGATCTAATTACCAACCACACTGCCCAACCGGTTTCATACAAACATTACGGAAGTAAATACGTATATTACCTATCTATAAAACCCGCCCTATATAACCTTGTAAGCCAGTACTTGTTTCTAGTTCATCAGAACAACTTGTCAAGTTGAAAATACCATATTTAAATATGAAATTATTAGTAGCTGTGTGTGTACTTGCTTTCGTCGGGTTGGCGTTTGCTGACACCGTGCTTTATCCTCGAGGTTGCATCTATATCATGGGGAGATGTAAGTATGGGTATTTTTTTACAATGTAGGTATAGGCTTGTGTTCCAGGTGCGGATGTGGGCATTTTTTGTGCGGTAACTTATCTTATTAAAAACAAAGCCACAAAATAAGTTTTATTCTTATCATACGGAACCCTCCATGCGATACCCGATTTCCACTTGACGTTGACCTACATGCTAAGTCTAAAATTGTTCTCGTAAATATTCTATTCAACAAACACAAACAAATTACACACCGCTTATATAAAAACAAAAATAGCTTGGTAATTGGAAACAGAAAATTAATCATAAACGTGTTCGGTAGCGAGATCCAGGATATTTTATACAATAACAAACTGTGTTATTAGATATACTAATTGTTACCTGGTTGTTTATATTGCCCTTATATACTCTGCCTGACTGCCTACACATTACTTTATTAATTATTTATTACATAGCGACGTCGAATCAATCTATTTATTTACATGAGTAGGTACATACTATTACACACTTCTATTGTAATATGTAATAATAATGTTTAAAAATATCTAGTCTAAATGTTACTCCACATTCTACCTCTAAGCATGCAATTCCCTTATTTTATATACTACATTGTCGGCAAACAAGCATACGGCCCTGATGATAAGCGGTTACCGTAGCCTATGAGCGCTTGCAACACCAGGGATATCACTCGCGCGTTGCCGACCCTTCTCCCCTCCTCGATGAGCTCTGGCGACCTTACTAACGCGCAGCAACACAACTATAAGTTATTTGGCTGCGGTATTCTGGAAGGTGATGGTACTTCCCAGTCGAGTTGCTCTCTGAGCGATATATCGCTACCTCTCTGAAAATTCTCTATTCTCTCTATTATTATAAATACGAAATTTGTTGGTTTGTCCTTCAACAGAGCAACAAATTGACATTATTCGGAGCACAGTATATGTGACTCTTACAGTCGGCCAACGGACACGTCTAGATAGAGCAATCGTGCGGGGCTTGCGGGGTGAGAGAGGGGCGGTAGCGAGCCCAAGCTGCCATACACTCGCTTGGGACACAATGCAGCAATGACGAATGCCTATACAAAGCGGCATTTTGCGTGACTTCAAACGCGATAGACCACTGTATGTTTTTAACGCTCTGATTCGGAGTGTGACGTAGGCTACTTTTAACCCCAGGAACGTGGGTGTATCCATGGTTCGAAATATAGAATTATTTAATTTAACTTTGAACAAAGAAATCTGAAATAAAATCCGAAAGTGTGTTTCTTGATTTATCACTCTTTCACGCAGCAACAAATCGACGCATTTTTTGCAGCGTGAAAGAGTTACTTATATATTTTGTACCTAAGTCAGAGTAGCCTAAGTTACTTATTATCCTGGGAATGATTTCGAAATGAAAATTGCACTAAACAGACACAACTTCTTATATCCTGGACAGGTTACAAGGAGTGCGAGGTTGGCACCCATGCATACACGACTGGCTGCGGTTACAAAACACCAGAAGCTACATGTGATAATCCTTCCCCTGTGGAAGACAGGGACGGCATGATCTGCGATTACTCCGCTTGCTATTGCGACCCGCCTACTGTCAGAGATACCATATCTAACAAATGTGTGAAACTTGAAGACTGTCCTAAGAAACTTTAAAATATCAAGTGCTGTACATAATAAATATTTTTTTTTACTACATGTTTATACTTGTAAAATGTAATTCAACCTTATCTTCTTAATATATATATAAATCTCCTGTCACGATGTTTGAAACTACTTAACCGATTTTAAATTAAATTGGCACACCGTGAGCAGTCTAGTCCAACTTGAGAGATAGGATAAACGGCTGGACCGATTTGGATGAAATTTTGTGTATGAGTTGGACAGGACAACGTCTGTTGGGACAGCTAGTTATAATATATAATACAAAAACTTTAATATTTTTCTATTTTATTTGACTCAACGCAAATGGCATATCAATAAAAATGTTTATAAAATGGCTGCGGTTTACTAAAAAATTTAATAAATCATCTTATATGACTGACCTTTATTGACCTCATACTAAAGTCATTTGATAAAGAAGTTTCTGTAGTCGTCGAAAATATCACTACCTACATATGTTAGTAATATCCCACAAATATTATAACCTAGCTGTCCCCCGCGGTTTCACCCGCGTTCTCGAGAAAAAAAATAGCTCATGTCCTTCTCCATACCATAGATAGGCTATTTGCGTACCAAATTTCATCACGATCCACCTAACCTAAATATTACTGATTCAGTTCTCTGCTCTGATATAAAAACGAAAAAAATAATATATAAAAAGTACTCTGTGGTTCGTTCTTTTTCGTGTAGGTGAGCTTTCTTGGAATAAAAACGTTAAATTACATTTGGTTTTATGTGTCGCGAAGAATGTGTATGGAGTGGAGATTATAATAAACTATCATCGTTTTTGTTTGGACATACCTGTGGGACATAGTACATGTGGGTCGAATAGAGAACCTTACTTTTTTGGAGTCGGTTGAAAATAAAGTAATGTTGAGAGATAGATAATAGTCTGGAATAGCACATAAGCTACTTTTTATCCCGGGAAAACATAAGATCCCACGGGAACGCAGGTGAAACCGCGGGGCGGAAGCTAGTAGATTATAATATGACCTCGCAGACGGTTTATACAGGGTGATTTTTTAATCACTGGCAATACTTGCAGCGGTGGAAGTACTCGTCAATGTGAACCACTTTTATTATGGGTCTAACTCGGAAATAAAACGGTTGCTTCATACATTTTGGTCGAGTAGGTATTGGACTTTTGTATGGAACAGCTGATAATTTTTTCGTGATTTCACAGTTAGTCCTCTAATAAAAGTTGCTCATTTTGATGAGTACTTCCACCCCTGCAAGTATTGCCAGTGACTAAAAAATCACCCAGTATATGCAACAAATAACGACAAACTATACATTATATAGTTCAAAAACTAAAAAATCTACTTAAAAGTGGGTCTTAACTATAACAATAATCATCCTCCTTTTCTTGAAGTCAATTAAAATATACATACGGCAAATCAAAATGTAAACAATATCTTCCGTTACACAAAACAAGAGCCTATTTTAATGACATTTGAAAAACTAATTGAAGAGATTAAATTACCAACCACACTGCCCAACTGTACAATCATTACTTTAATACCTACATGTATTACTAAAGCCGGGTCCACATACTAAGGTCATTGAAGGTCATGCTATTTGGGGCGTGGCCTATCTGTTTTATTTGATGTTTGTATTTGACACAATTCAGACAATTCGTTTTAAAAACAAGACGCAGTAACAGAGTAGCAATATTTCAATTAATATGTAGAAAAATTGGTAAAATTAAATTCAAGTAGGTAATAATAATAATCATGTTCTTAATAAAAGAATTTGAATTTTATATGGGTTGAAAACGAGTTGTAAATTATAAAACAAACACTTTAGTTTGTAATAAATTCTTTAACCTGAGGTTTGTATCTAATTATTTTTATCTAATATTATAATCTTATTTATTTTTTATTATACTTTTCAACCCCACCAATGTCCTTCAGTATCTGTGGTTGATTTTACAAATAATTATAAAATTGGTCACATTTCTTTTTTATGTTATGGATAGATTTGATGATTGTAACTACTGTTGTTGGGAGTAATCGATTTATTTCTTTTGACCACTGTAAATTTGAAAGAGAAGACTCTCGACGTTAGCGTTATGTCCCGGAATATTAAATACATATTCTGCCACATTCCATAGTTCTACTTAGGCTGATAGTCATGTAACTAAAGCCTTATAATAATAATAATAATAAAAAAGTTACTAACAAAAACATTCTATACCCGAAAATCGCAGTGGACGGGCTGTTTGAAAAACATGTTAGAAAAACAATATTTTGTTTATAACATGGTACAGTGGACCCGGCTTTACCTATCTATAAAACCCGACCTATGTAAAACATTGCGAGTCAGTACTTGTTTTTAATTCATCAGAACAACTTGTCAAGTTGAAAATATCATAATTTAAATATGAAATTACTCGTAGCTGTGTGTATACTTGTTTTTGTCGGGTTGGCGTTAGCTGACACCGAGCTTTATCCTCGAGGTTGTATCTATACTGAGGGGAGATGTAAGTATGGTTTTGTTTTCTTTACCATAGGCTTGTGTTCAGCTTCCTTCTAGGTTTTGTGTGATCACCACGTTCGGCCACATCATCACTTACTATGGTATGTTACAAACGCATGTAAAAAAAAAGGCGTGCAACGGATTGTCATAATTTTTCGGAGAGTGACATAGCCTACTTATAACCCCAGGAACATGGGTGAAACCGAGACCTGGAAGCATATATTATTTAATTTAATCTTAAAATTTTGGAAATTCCACCCCTTAGGGAACAAAATAGGGGTACGCGGGTGAAACCGCGGGGTGGAAGGCTAGTTTATAATATTATATATGTGAAAGTGTAGTTCATGATTTGTCCCATTCTTTCACGCAGCTACATATCGCCGCGATAATTTTGCATATAGATAGTTTGTAAGTCGGAGTGTGCTATATTTTATCTCGGGAACTTTTATAACTTCAATTGCGCTTCGTTCATAAAGGCCCTTATTTGTCCTGGACAGGTTACGAGGAGTGCGAGGTTGGCACCCATGCATACACAACTGGTTGCGGTTACAAAACACCAGAAGCTACATGTGATAATCCTTCCCCTGTGGAAGACAGGGACGCGGGCAAGATCTGCGATTACTCCAACTGCTATTGCGACCCACCTACTGTCAGAGATACCGTATCTAACAAATGTGTGAAACTTGAAGACTGTCCTAAGAAACTTTAAAATATCAAGTGCTGTAATAAATATTTTTTTACAATGCATGTTCATACCTACTTGTTGTTTACTAGTAAATTGTAATTCAAATTATATATATACAAGAACGTTAATATTTTTATTTTATTTTATTTGACTCAAGATTTTACGATGTACTCTTGCAAATGGCATATCAATAAAAATGTTTATAAAAAGGCTGCGGTTTTGTGATAAACTAAAAATAAAATAAATCATCTTATATGACTGACCTTCATTGACCCTATACTAAAGACATTTGATAAAGAAGGTTCTGCAGTTATCGAAAATATCACTACTTATGTTAGTAATATCCCACTAATATTATAACCTAGCTATCCCTCGCGGTTTCACCCGCGTTCTCGAGAAAAAATAGCCCATGTCCTTCTCCATACCATAGGCTATCTGCGTACCAAATTTCATCGCTATCGGTTCAGCGGTTTAGCCGTGAAAAGATAAAAAATAACAAACTCACATTCGCATTTATAATATTAGTTAGGACTAGTTTCCGCCCCACGGTTTCACCCGCAGTCCCGAGAAAAAAAGGCATAGTACGTCTCAAAAATATGTTTCATAAGAATAAGAATTCTACTTACCTATAGGGGAATTCATTACGTAGTTTTTACGGTGAAAGACTGAATTTTACTGGCATTAAAACATAATACTTGACTCCAAAAGACGAGTTAATATACTAGACCAGTGCCGAAGCCTTTGAAAATGGTAAAAAGTGAAAAAAAAATAGTAGGATGAAGCCCGTTGGAAAAGGGAAGAGAATAAAACATAAAATTAAAGGAAAAATAATTTACGGGCGATCTGAGGTCGGGAAGTGGGATGGATTTCGATTTCTGGCAAAACTACAAGTCCTGTGGAAAAAAGTCAAATGGCTAAGTTAATAAAATTTATTATTATTATGATCTTTATTTATTTTTTTATCTCAAGACTACTTTTTTATAACATCAAAATCAAAAACATTATAAAAAATCTAGCCTAAAAAGATTTCATTTTTTACAATATTTCTAAACAAAAATAGGTAATAATAATATTATAAAAAAACCTAATCCTAGTACACCGCCAGCAGCGGGGCAGTGCCCAACCTACCGGTGGTTAGGGCTGCAGAGTGAGGAACCTCCTAACAATCCTAGCCGTGTCTAGGATTAGTGCCTTCTGCATCTGACCCTTGATCCAGCTACCAAGTGAGAGCCTCTCAAGATGTTTATCGAAGTTTTATGTTTATTATTATTATACCATTTATTAAAATATATTCCTATAAATTACATTTTTAAATATAAGTTATAAAAAAAAACATTTAAAAATATAAAAAACAGTTCCCCACCGGTATCGGGAACAGGGTCCTAGTTACCGATGGTCAAGGCTCCAGAGAGAGGAACTTCCTCACTATGCGTGCCGTCTCCAGGAGCACTACCTTCTGGGACATTCTGGGACATTCTGGGACATTCTGGGACATTATTCTTCACGCACATGGCCATCTGACCCCAAACTAAGCAGAGCTTGTACTATGAAAGCCAGATAACTGATATACTACATATATTACTTTTCTTTTGTAAATACATACATATATAGATAATTACACCCAGACACAGGACAAACAGACATGTTCATGCACACAAATGTTTGTCCTGAGTGGGAATCGAACCCACGATCTGCGGCGTGATAGATAGGGTATCTTACTAACCACGCCAACCGGCCCGAATTTGGCCCTTGATCCAGCCGCCTAGCGCGAGCCTCTTGAGGTGTTTATCGAGGCTCTTGGCCATAAGGCCATGGGCTGAAACGACTATCGGTACAATGGTTGCCGAGTCAATATCCCACATGTCGACAACCTCGTGTGCCAGATCAAGATATTTGCTTTCTTTATCTTTCTCCGACTTCACGAGGTTCTCGTCATGAGGGACAGCAATGTCGACAATCATTGCACGGCGCTCTTGGCGATCTATCACCACAATGTCAGGCTTATTGGCGATAATAGTCCTGTCATTATTTATTTACTTATAATTAAGTTGTAGGTAGTAAAAAGACTACAACTTTTGTATTTACACTTTTTTCACATAACCTCATAATTTATGTGAATAAATTCAAATAACCAAGTTTTAAGTATATGGATATTTTACAAAGAAAACCTAAGTCAGTACCTATTGAATAAAATACAAAATTAAATATTTTAAACAACCCACGACGGCTGTAAAAATTGTAATCGAAAAAGTATTCAAAAAATTTTTCAACAGGCCCCCGACAGCAATTATCAAATATAGAGGTACTACTGCACATATTCACCCACCCATAACTGAAAATTGTATCAAAATCGGACTAGTAGTTTTGGAGAAAAATGGCAACATGGATTTGCACAAACAAACATCCTCTCACCCCAAACGCATATACGGTCTCAGTTCCGTCGCGGGTAAAAATGTAGACAAAACAAAATTAAATAAACGATGTCGAATCGTCAATTAATCTTCCATTCAAAATTAGTACACTAATTGAAGAAATAAAACCTTGACAACTATACGTAACTATACTGCTTATCCGACCGGTTTCACACAAACATAAAGATTATTTATCTATACGTATATATATGTAGGTACATACATAATATGTCTAAAAACTCAAATAGGTTGAGTTTGCTAACCTGACCGACCAGTATTTGTTCTGAATTCATCTGAAGAGCTTGTACCTATTATTCCACCGGCAAATTGAAAATACCATATATAAATATGAAATTACTAATTGCCGTGTGTGTACTTGCTTTCGTCGGATTATCGTTAGCTGGAACAAAGACACATTCTAGAGGTTGCATATATGTCAATGGAAGATGTAAGTATATATTTTCTATTTCTATATCGTAAATCGTTTCATATGTCTATAATCTGACTGTCACTAAGTATCAATAATATTTGCAAGGTAGTAGAACTCTTAGTGCAGACTTCACCCGGGGAAGTACTACCGCCATATCTAATTCCGCCGTGAAATAGTAGTGCACTTGTATTACTGTGTTTCGGTTAGGAGGATATGGGAGCCGGTGAAATTACAGGCACAGGAGACTTAACAAATTCATGTCTCAAAGGTTGGCAACGCGTGAGTGATACCCATGGCAGGGAAAATATAATATTGTATTTTCTTTGCCCGTGGTGTTACGAGCGTCTATAGGCTTCGGTAACCGATTGCCACCTAAGTAGTATAAAAGTAAAAATATGTAGATAGTTTACCTACATACATTCGATCTTCACACTGCATACTACAGCACACATAAATAACTACTTTAATTTTATAAACTTTGTTATCTGCGATAGTAACATAAATTGAATTTAAAAACAAAGATCTATAAAAATATGCCTTGCTGAGTTTCTTGCCGGTGTCTTCTCAGTCCAAGTGTATTCCGAACCGGTGGTAGAATCAATTGTAACGTTCATAAGTGCCTTATTAGGGCCTAAACTCCTTCTAGGCTTTGTGTGCTTACCACCTTCGGCCACGTCATCACTTACCATAGTGAGATTGTGGTCAAACACAAGCCTATACAAATTAAAAAATATATATATACGTGTGGCACTCGGGGACTGCCGCGGTAAAGCTATTGCATAACATTTTTTATCAACATATGCAAAATTATTTATTTATGCTGTTTTTTCTTTGATATTAATAGATACCTATACACCTATATACTTTCTCAGAAACAGCTGTTTACGTATTCGTCCGTTTTCGGAGCAGCTCGTCTTAGGTTTTTTTTCGTTACGGAATTTCTTGATTCGGCCGCCGCTCAAAGCCCGCGATAAAAGCTATACAATAGCTTAAAAGAACTGAATAAATGATTTTGAGTTTGAGTTTAAATAATTCGGTACGAGAAGTGCATCCGTTGACGCCGGCAACACGACCCTGAGGTCAAGTATGGCTAATTAACCACATTTTAACGTGCCGCTTGCTGAGCGCTTATAACCTATCTACACCATTTTACTTATAATAAATAAATAAATATTCTGGGACATTATTCCTCACACACGGCCATCTGACCCCAAACTAAGCAGAGCTTGTACTATGGAAGCCAGACAACTGATATACTACATATACTATATTTTTTTGTAAATACATACATATATAGATAATTACACCCAGACTCAGGACAAACAGACATGTTCATGCACACAAAATGTTTGTCCTGAGTGGGAATCGAACCCACCACCTGCGGCGTGATAGATTGGGCATCTTAGTTACCAACCACGCCAACCGGCCCGTCAATTATAATAGTTAGGTATCGTAGTTTAAATTTAAATATCACTTTAGATTGTAATTTTTAAATAATTCTGATGAATATCCTTTTTAAATATTTTTATAATGGAACCAAATATTTACAATACAGCTGTATTCTTGCTCATATTATCTAGCTCGCTATAAAATACAGCTTATCACTAAATGGTCAGTCGATTAGGTTAATGGACCTCTTGCCTGGTGATAAAACTAGTGACTTAATGATTTCATTTACTTGAAATAACGTGAATAACATGTTTTTTGTTAACATCAACATTAATTGGTATATCAAATGTAAATAAATGACTCAATTTAGTCATTATATTAGATTTTGTATTGACCATCATCCCCTCAGCCGCAAGACGTCCACTGCCATAGGCCTCCCCTGAGGATCTTCAATAGGACCGGTCTTGGGCGGCCTGCATCCAGCGTTTACGGACAACCTTCCACCAAAGGTCGTCCGTCCACTTGCAAAGTGGACGTCCTACCCTACGCTTGCCGGTTGGAGATTTTGAATTAGGATGGGTAGGTAGCATGCGTCCTGTGATTGGATGGGTGAACAAGATGTCTTAATAAAAAATATGTTTAATCATCGGATAATAGTATTTTTTTATATTACATAGGTGGCAAACAAGCTTATGGCCCACCTGATAGTAAGCGGTACCGTAGCCTATAGACGCTCATAACACCACGGGCAAAGAAAATACAATATTATATTTTCCCTGCCAGGGGTATCACTCACGCGTTGCCAATTTTGAGACATGAGGTTGTTAAGTCTCCTGTGCCTGTAATTTCACCTGCTCCCATACCCTCCTGAATATATATGTTTTTTTTTGTCGCACGTTTTGTTAGGAAGTTTGACACCCTGACGGTTGGTTGTAGTCTATTACCACCCACTAAACGCTTGCGAGCATGAACATGTCTATTTCTTTTTGTGTTAGTAAGTTCACCTTGTATTTACGGTTACTGAGAACGCGGGTGAAACCGCGGGGAACGGCTAGTAAGAAAATATATACAAGCACTGCTTTTATATTGCCACTCGCAGGGTTCCTAAAAAGCTGGGGACGCGACGTGACGTTGAATTTCTTTAAAACTTTGATTCAAATACGACATAAATGTACCTGGCAACCAATTTCACTAAGTCTCTCTCTTCTTAAATCTTTATAGGTTACAGAGAGTGTGAGGTTGGCACGCATGCATACACGACTGGCTGTGGCTATAAGACTCCAGAAGCCACCTGCGACAATCCAGTCCCTGTTGAAGACCAGAGAGGAAAAATCTGCGATTACACCGCCTGCTATTGCGACTCGCCTACTGTCAGAGATACTGTCTCTAAAAAATGTGTACAACTAGAGGAGTGTCTTAAGAAGGATTAAAAAATGAGATAGGAGGTTTGTCGCGCGAGTTCTGTCATTTATTTGAATAAATGTATATTATTTTGAGGTAATATAATGGATATAATCACAATAGTCTGTGCTATAATTTAGAGGCAATAAATAATAATAAAATGGTTCGCACAAACGATATGTTGTCTTTTTTAAATATCAAATAAAATATTTACACCATAAATGAGTAGCATTTATTTTTTTATTCACTTTTTATTAAGTTTTCTAAGAAATCTATTAGAAACAGATATTTAATTTGAAAATTTAATAATGTAATCTAATATTTGTGAAAGTGTGTTTGTTGGTTTCTCCTTCTTTCACGGTGCAACGGAGCAACAGATCGATGAGAACTTTTGTATGAAGATAGTTTATGAACCGGAGAGTGACATAGGATTCTTTTTTATCCGGGGAACGCGGGTGAAACGGCGGAGCGAAGCTTTGATATTTACATATTAAATGCTTTTAGCTCGCAACTACCTACGCTCACGCAAATTTCAAAATTCATTTTTCCAAATATAGTCTGAAATCTGTACAATGTTTCCCATGGTGGAGATTTGCGAGTTAGTACTCGCAAATAGGCAAATAGACAGACAAAAAAATACAAGTAATAAGTCGGTGGTAGGGTAGGTACTTTGTAGTACCCCCTGGCTACCACCCTTAAGTTAAAAATCTGTCCTACCGATCTGTCGACCTATCGGCAGCTGTACTTGAGAGTCAGTTCTTTCACGGGCCGGTTGGCGTGGTTGGTAAGATACCCTATCTATCACGCCGCAGGTCGTGGGTTCGATTCCCACTCAGGACAAACATTTGTGTGCATGAACATGTCTGTTTGTCCTGTGTCTGGGTGTAATTATCTATATATGTATGTATTTACAAAAGAAAAGTAGTATATGTAGTATATCAGTTATCTGGCTTCCATAGTACAAGCTCTGCTTCGTTTGGGGTCAGATGGCCGTGTGTGAGGAATAATGTCCCAGAATATTTATTTATTTATTTATTTCTAGGTTGTGTGTGCTTATCACAAACACAGTAAAAAAAGAGAATACCAGTTTATAGATATATCAGCTGTCATATAGAAAATTATTTTACATAGGATTGTAAGCCTAGGATTTTTTAGTTATATGAAGTCTATGATGATAGGTAACATATATATTTCCTTCCAAACTTTATATCACCTGTGCTGTTACGAAACAAATTAATATTTCTCCCATCCCAACTTTACTGTAGCAACTTATATATTAAGTCATTTCTGATTGACACGTGACAACGAGTTTAATAAACGTCGGGATCTGTCAAAAAATATAGTAAGAAAAATTACATTATAAAAGACCTCTTTTTTATATTATATTTATTCACAATGACAGTTGTCAACGTGGGATCAAGGAGGATCGTTTGAGTGAGATTTAATAATGGAATGGAATTGTTCGTTCGAGAATTTGATTTTTTATAAGTAAAGTCAGATGAGCTAACTGCATGGGCTGTGCGATATTGATATATTTAATTTAATTTTTTTGTATAATAAAATTTTTATATTTACTGTAAACTAATTAACAAATAAAATCATAAAAGAGTGTGAGATAATATTTTATTAATGTCATTTACCAAAAACTAAAGTTGTTTCATTTTTAAAACAACATTATATAAGGATTTTGTGTGAAATATTCTTTATTGTATACATCAGATATTCAGGAAAAGATTTTTAAAATAAAGGAAGAAAATACATTGTAAATATTTAGAAAAAAAAAACCAATAATAATCTAATCATATTGTTTAAAAAAATACTCATAAAATATATAGGTACTTTGCTTAGTTTCTAGTCGGTTCTTCCCAATTCAAGGCTGACTTCCAAACCACTGGTATCTTCAGTAGCTTCCACCTTCATTAATTTCCTCAGGTCTAAACCTAATAACTGATGGTAACTTCAGTAAATACGACCTTCATAAGTGCCCTCCTAGACTTTGACTTTTGAATAAATGGCTTTGACTTTATCTTTACATACCGAGTAATCAAATCAAAACACGACATCGTAAAGAGCCCTTCTATTTTTGCATAAAAACAAACATCCTATACACGTCAGTTGACAAAGAACCAAGTCGTCTACAGCCATCTCATTTAATCGACTAGCACTTTAAACGCTTGTACCATAGGTATTATACAGGGTGTTGCTTGTAGGTATCGTAAGGTGTATACAGGGTGACATCTGAAAACAATCAGACGTTCTCGCATCACGTAGCGGCCGTGAGGTTTACGCTTCGGAACGCATTTTCGCTTTTATACCCCTACTATGGGAAATCGAAAAGGTTATCTATAGGAGTGAGTCGGGGTGAGTGAGTTGTGATAGATTTTTTATGATAGTCGACTTAGATTTTGGGTTTTTGTTATAAATTACGAAATATGAATGAGTTATGTAGGTATCTACACTAATAAATAATTTTGTTTTTAGTAATAATTTGATTTTTTAGTCACTGGCAATACTTGCAGGGGTGGAAGTACTCATCAATATGAACAACTTTTATTACCGTTCACCGAAATCTCAAGCTCATTGTAGGATTCGAACCCACGACCATCGCCGCGGCGTCCGACGTCACTACCACTGAGATACCATCGCCTTCGACTGATATTATATCAGTCGAATAAAAAAGCAAAATTATTTTAAAGTTTCAACTGAGCAATAAATCTGTAAATAAATTCTTGCTTACAGGAGTAACTTACGATGGTAGGGGTCAAGTCACTCGCCTATTACATCTAGCTATTGATTATCACACGTTTTCATTCGATTCAATTCACAGCATTCCGAGTGAGTGACGATTTAATCGTAATCGATTTGTATCATTCGAATACTTTTCAATACTTTTCGGTTTGTACTGAATTGAACACGTGAACTTTATTTTTAATAAAAATAAGAAAATAAATAATTTTATACCCTTTATAGTTAGGAATGCTTTCAATAAGGAGCAATAACTCTAGCTATTCATTTAGGTTCATACGAAAATAACCTTTCTTAACAATGCACAGCGTTTGTAATGGTCCACCAGTTGCACATGAGAGCCAGTTTCCTTCTAAGCTTTGTGTGCTTACCACCTTCGGTATGTTGAGATTGTAGTCAAAGACAATAAAAAAAATATATAAAAAAGTTAGGAGGTCTATGAATGCGTTTTCATTATGGAAATTACTTTGCTTATGACATTAATATTAGATTAGAAAGCAAAAATATATTGGGTCTACTTATCATTCTGGGCACAGAGAGACCCAGAGGTGACGCGACATAGGGTCAGAATTCAATAATCTTGTACATAACTCACAAATAATGAACCCTCGTGAGATAGCGATGTACTCACTGAATTATAAGTACCTATATGGATAGGTACCTACATGACTAAAAGGAAAAATTGTCTATGGTGAAATTTCTAATGGTGCCTACAGATATGCACAATTTATTTAAATTAGTTAAACCATCGACGCTTATCTCTGGTTTTTTTATTGATAAAACTAATGCTCATCAATAGGTACCTATCTACTAAACAAAAAACAAAAAAAAACCGATTCACAAACAGAAAACAAAATGGTTGTATTTGTCTATTTATTATTTAAACTAGCTGTCCCCCGCGGTTACACCCGCGTTCCCGAGAAAAAAAGTAACCCATGTCCTTCTCCATACCATGGCTATCTGCGTACCAAAATTCATCGCGATCGGTTCAGCGGTTTAAGCGTGAAAAGGTAACAAACTCACTTTCGCATTTATAATATTAATTAGGATAGTTAGGATATATAGATTTACTAGTTTCCACCCCGCAGTTTCACCCGCGGTTCCGAAGGATCTTAGGTTTTCCTGGGATAATCCTCCATTCGACCTTTATAAGTGCCCTCCTAGGGCCTAAACTGAATAAATGGCTTTGACTTTGATAAAAAGTCTATATGTATTTTTTTATTTAATTTTATCCAGAATATATTCTATCTGTGTACCAAATTTCATAAAAAAAAAAAATTCAATAGCTTTTGCGTGAAAGACTAACAAACATCCAGATCTAGGTATCCATCCAGCCTCACAAACTTTCAAATCTATACAAATAAATAAAATTGATGTGTCTGTTTGTAATGTCAAAATAACAACTTTTTACTAAATACATATAAAAGTATATTATACGGTACATACATAACAAAAAATTAAAAATTCCCAGCGGAATTGAATGGAATTTTGATGCGTTTTATGTTTTATTTGTTTAGTTTCGGTAAATATATTTCAAATGATTTTTTGATGCATATATTTTTTATTCGACAGATAATTAGTTGCCTTCGGAGTAGTTAAAGTGTGATTTCTCTAAACCATTACTTTGTAATAGAAAAAAATATATGTTGCAAGGGTCAAATTCAGAAATTTCTAACTTTTAAAGCAGTTTAAATAAGAAATTGAGACAATTTTGAAATAAAGTAACTAGATAAGATTATTGTAGAGGATTTGCCGACAAATGTAATCTGAATACATTTCTTGTTTTTGTTATATTTTTTTCGCGGCGTGTGCATGAATGAGACCCTCTACGCGTGGAACGTAAATAGAGGTTTAAAGTCACACAAAGCTAATATGATATAATAAGCTTAATAGGTCTACATGTTAGTTTATGGAGGGTAATTTTGTTCTCATTTAATAGAACTACTTTTTGACCACAATGATCTGACGTTAGCTCATTAATTACCGATTGTTCAAATACATCACAGCTGCAGAACATATTATCGAGGCAAGTGGCAGATGTTGCCGTGATTCTAGTTGGCAGAATAAATTATTTAGATTAAAAGATTTGAACAAATTAATTAATCTTTCTGTTGTAGGTGAATCTACTAACAAATTCACGTTAAAACACGTTTACTGAGTAAACACGCTTTACTGGTGAAATCTATTTTAGACTATTAATTGGTTTAAGGACAGCTTTTAGTTAATTACAGAGTTTCCCGGAACATTGAAGCGAAGCAGGTTTTGATGAAATTCTCTGAAAATTAGCCTGTGTATTGAAAAATAATTTTATTACTATCCTTATTTTGCTATTTTTAGGGTTCCGTACCCAAAGGGTAAAACGGGACCCGCACTTGGCTGGTTTTTTTAAGAGACACGCTCTAAAAATACGATAAAAATCGTGTCGAATAAGTATACTTTTTTACTATTATACGTTGACTATTATGCGTAAGTATACAATTTTTTCAATAGTATTTTGTTGCCGATTATATCCATGGGATTTAAATAATATTTTCTCGCGAAAAAATATTCTGTGTCCATTTTTATTCACTCATAAAAAAATTTGAATTCGAAGTATTTTCTTATTTTATACAATTTATTCACAAATATTTACAAATGCTAGGTATTCTCCATGCATGGTGATAAAGTACAGTACCCAAAGTCAAAGTCAAAGTCAAAGCCATTTATTCAGTTTAGGCCCTAGGAGGGCACTTATGAAGGTCGAATTTACTGAAGCTACCACCGATTCGGAAATCAGCCTTCAACTGAGACGTAGCTGAGTCCCCCTCAATTGACAGCAAGAACACTTCTAGGCTTTGTGTGCTTACCACCTTCGGCCATCATCACTTACCATTCCGATTTTAGTCAAACACAAACTAATCTATAGTAAAAAGGATTTTAAATTAAAAGTGGAAATGTAACTTTAAAATCCAACTACATTATTATTATTATCTATTTAATAATGTATAACAAACGGTTTAGTTTCACGTCTGGTTCGCTTCTGTCGTGTATCCCACGCGCCACACAATTTTTTTTTCTATGTCTATGCATATTTAATGTAGAGTAAATATAGTATCAGTAAATTGTAGACTTTTTAAATCACATTTATTTATTTATTTGAGACACACCAACAATATAGGTACATACAATCACAAATTCATAGAATAACAAAAATAATGATTGACAAGACATTAGCGACTATATATACTAATAATAGGCATGTACAGCATTAAAATAATACATATTATTCAAAAAGAGAAAAGCATAACAAAATAAAATAAGTTTACTAAACATTTATAACAAAATTGAAGCAAGAAACCATTTATATACAATTAAGAGACTGATTGGTTTGTAACTTCATGATAAAAGCACGAATAAAGTTCCTATACTGATTAGATCTTAAGTCTTCCGTCAAGATCAGGATCATTATTAAAATCATTGTACAAACTAGCCATGCGCAAAAAGGGATTATTGAATGAAGCATTAAGTGACGTGTTTGGTAGATGAAAAAGACGAGGTTGTCTGCGTGTATTTTGTTTGTTGGCTTTGAAATTGAAGCACGAGATAATATTTGCATCCATTAGTCCATTAACTATTTCATCATAAAAAAAATTACATACTTTTTTATTTCACGTTGATTTTTGTATAAAATTTCAATTGTTACTTGGAATTTGTTCATGAGGTGCTTTGGCTTAGATGACCACCTCACTTGATAAGTTTATTCTATCTTAGATAACATAATTAGCAAAGTCCACCTAATCTAAGTGACGTTTCCCGAAAAACGCAAAAAATATTCATGAAGCAAACACCTCTACGTTACATTTTACCAGAGCCGGATTAAGTTAGCGCGGGGCCTGTGGCAAATTTAATCTAGGTCCCTTGGTTCAGGCTGTCTAATACAGTGCAGGCGCAGATTCAGCCTTCAGATTATTGGAGTCATAGATGCAGAGATTTCTATGATTTTAATAGTTTTTTTTTTAATAGCTATTCTATATTCATAACGATGACCACGCAGATTCTTAATTTTAATGGACCTTTAAAAATAACACACGGTTTTTTTACATCTTTTACTTCTATAACTCATAGCTACATCATTCCAGCGTATTATTTTGGTCTAGCAGCGAAATTTTCTACGACATTAATGTATAAAATTTATTTATATTTTAGTTTTTACCGCAGATTCAGTGTAAAAATACCATTCCTTACTACTTACGTGTTATTATATTTGGGGCCCCGTGAGGCGCGGGCCATATGCGTTTACTAACTCCTACTATGTCCTGGATAATCCAGCACTGCTTTTGATAAACTCTTCTAGCTATCGATTAGGATTATACTCCAAGCTTTTTACCAACTTTTCAAAGCTTCCATCACTTATAACAATCGGTCCGTTTATTTTGGCATCTACATGACAATATTAGATCATTATTAATATTATCATTTATTTTTTTATCGAAATTATTTGTAGTTGTTCTGCTTGTCTGTATGTTTTTTTCTTCGTCCTTCATTCTTTGTTTTTTAATTAAGATTATTATTATGTTTCTTCTTCTTTTGTACAACATTGATAGGCAAACAAGCATACGGCCCGCCTGATGGTAAGCGGTTACAGTAGCCTATGAACGTTTGCAACACCAGGGGTATCACTCACGCGTTGCCGACCCTTCCCCCCTCCCCGATGAGCTCTGGCGACCTTACTCACGCGCAGGAACAGAACTATAAGTTATTTGGCTACGGTATTCTGTAAGGTGGAGGTACTTCCCCAGTCGAGCTGCTCTTTGAGCGACATATCCCTATGCTCTACCTCAAAACTCTCTTCTTCTTCTTCTTCGTCTATATTGATGGAGGATGTAAGAAATTAGGAATAATATTTGGTAGCATAGTGATCCACGTGTCATTGACCCTATCATCATTGCTATTTGTATGTATCAGGCACTCTATTTGAGTTATTTCATCTATCTATTTAGTCGGCGGCTGACAATACGTTTGGTGTGAACGCAGCCTTAAATCATCCCCAAGGGTAAGGAACAAATATAATTCCAACTAAAAATAGGTGGCTAACGAAATGCCATCGACTTATAAACCTTAGCTCGGATTATTACGAGGAAATTCTCAACATTTTATAATGTAGTTATTAGATGATGCTGCCAGGAACTTGGCATTGGCACACTGGCTGCAAAATGGCGGAAAATACGCGGGAAAACTAGCTAAAAATTGACTATCGCTGCATTATTAGTTAACTTGCTTCTGCCCCGCGGTTTCACCCGCGGTCCTGAGGGATCTTATTTTATACCGAGATAAAAAGTAGCTTTAGTTCTTCTCCATACCATAGGCTATCTGCATAACAAATTTCATCGCGATCGGTTCAGCGTTTTAGGCGTGAAAAGGTAACAAACAAACTCACTTTCGCATTTATAATATTACTAGATTCCGCCCCGCCCCGCGGTTTCACCCGCGTTCCCCAGGGATCTTATGTTTTCCCGGGATAAAAAGTAGCCTATGTTCTTCTCCATACCATAGGCTATATGCATACCAAATTTCATCGCGATCGGCTCAGCGGTTTAAGCGTGAAAAGGTAACAAACAAACAAACTCACTTTCGCATTTATAATATTATTTAGGATTAGGATTACGATAGTTAGGACTAGATTCCACCCCGCGGTTTCACCCGCGTTCCCCAGGGATCTTATGTTTTCCCGGGATAAAATGTAGCCTATGTTCTTCTCCGTATCATAGGCACAGACAGCGAAGTCTTAGTAATATGGTCCCCTTTTTACCCTTTGGGTACGGAACCCTAAAAAGGACCGTTCATTCTCGTTTTGACATGATCCTGAATAACTTTGTTACCTTAGGTCACAAATAAAAAAAAAGCATAAAATTTAAATTACACTGGGAGCACTGTTCAGTGTTCATACTGGGGAGAAATTCGTTCTGTTATGGACTGACAGTACCTATACTGCCGCAGTATCCTAGGAAAACATAATGACGTCATAAACGCCGCCATTTTTGTACTGTGAGCACTGGCGTTTTTGAGGTAAGGTGCTCTCAGTGCTTTGATCACGTAATCAACAGCGTCCAGAATGACAGTAACAGTATCCACATTGCCATATACATACATACATGGATGATAGACAGTATACTGGACTGCGATCCGTTTTAAACAGTACCCAGTATAGCTAACTATAAGGGAACTGCTTCTCTCTCAATATACCACATATCTCCATAGTCTGTGCAGTATACTAAATTGACGTCACACCTTACAGTGCTCGCAGTGTATATCGGAACATACCCTATGTAGGTACACAATCAATCACTACGCATGATAAAATTTCCGTTGCCCAAAATACATTTGATCGAATCAAGAAACATGTAAATACGTGCATTACTTCCCAATAATGTACAAAAACGACACATATCACACCACATACATACAAAATACAAGTGCCATAATAAAAACCCCACCGTCAAAACCTCCTAACCTATAAATACTATCACAAAAGTAGAATTCTTTGCAAAATCGCCGCCAGAAATATCTTAAAGCCTTAAACGATACCCTGAGGGTTCCGCGACATAAAAGTTACCCTGAAATATCTGGTAGGTACTATCTGCTAACCGTAAATTGTAATCGGGAGAGCCTATCGATTTATGTCGACTAATAATACCGATTTGGAGGGATGAACTGGAAAATTGTCCCCATTGGAAGGATATCTCCAAATGTATGAAAGCTGTGAACGTTAAAAGGATATTTTGTTTTATTGCCTTGTTAGGTACTATACAATTTGATGGGGTTTTATGGTGGAATTTTTGTTTTGTCTCTGGCGATACAAGTTGGACATTGGACAAAGGACAAAATGTAACTTTTATTTATTTATTTATTACCTATAGCCTATAGCCTATAGTAATCTATAGCCTTCCTCGATAAATGGGCTATCCAATATTGAAAGAATTTTTCAAATCGAACCAATAGTTCTTGAGATTAGCGTGTTCAAACAAACAAACAAACAAACTCTTCAGCTTTATAATATTAGTATAATATAGATAACGAGATGCAAACAAGATTTGTCAAAAATAAATGTAGTGTTATTTATTATTTTTAATAATGTTGTTTTAAAAATTGTTAAACATTTCAAAATTGCCAACGTGGATTGTCAAAAATATAATTAAAAATGTGACTTGCTGAGTTTCTTGCCGGTTCTTCTCAGTTGAAGGCTGACTACCGAATCGGTGATAACTTCAATAGCTTTGACGTGTATCCTCATGCTATGTTATTACTATTCTCTGTCTCACTCGTGAACTACTGATTACCGAGTTTCACGAGCGAGACAGAAAATAGTCGCTTCGAGAATTCGCTGTCGAGTTTTAGTACAGAATAGCATAGCAGGGGGTTAAACTGAATAAATGGCTTTGACTTTGAAATATTTTCCAATTGATTTCTTTATCGGCACCTTTAAATTAGTGCATAATTGCACAGTCAAATTAAAGTAATATGTTTATTCATTTTAGTGCAAGCCCATTTGAGAGTCGATTTCATTTTTTTTAGGTATTTTTGATCATAGATCATCTTTCTATACAGGGTGATTTTTTTTATCACTGGCAATACTTGCAGGGGTGGAAGTACTCATCAATGTGAACAACTTTTATTATAGGGCTAACTCTGATATCGCGTAAAATAATATGGTTGCTTCATACATTTTGGTCGAGTATGTATCGAACTTTTGTATGGAACAGCTGATGATTTTTTCATGATTTCACAGTTAGTCCCATAATAAAAGTTGTTCATTTTGATGAGTACTTCCACCCCTGCAAGTATTGCCAGTGACTAAAAAATCACCCAGTATATATATATAGGATTAGGTTTTTTATACGAAAGTACGCCCGTACGAAGATGGGACATGTCGCACGTACATATTTGTAATACAAACTCACTTATGCAGAAATTGTGTTGGCTTATAACTAACGGTAAGCCATCCTGTGTTCACATCGTGTCTTTGTGAATAGAGATTTATCACAATTTCCCTTCATGTAGCATCGCTAGAGATGATTACTTATAATCTTGTTAGTTATAGATCCTTATTAAACTATAGTGTGGGTGTAGGTTAGTTTCTAGACTGACTAGGTACTAAATCCTTCCTTTACAGGCGTTATATATCCCATGCTGAGCACGGCCTCCTTTCACGAATAAGGGTGAAAGGGAATGGGCAAATACTCCACCACGCGTGCCCACTGCGGATTGGTGGAGGTAAGCTAGTGGTCAACCTACTGTTGGAGTTTTTCTAGAAAGTCTCCAATTAGCTTAACGACATCACCATGGATTTTAAACTATCGCTTAGAATCCTACTTATTTATATTTTTATTTATCCTAATCCTAACTTTTATAATATTTATTTATATTATTTATAATCCTACTTAATAATATTATAAATGCGAAAGTGAGTTTGTTTGTTAGTTTGTTTGTTACCTTTTCACGCTTAAACCGCTGAACCGATCGTGATGAAATTTGGTATGCAGATAGCCTATGGTATGGAGAAAGACATAGTCTACTTTTATCCCGGGAAAATACAAGATCCCTGGGGAACGCGGGTGAAACCGCGGGGCGGATGCTAGTAATATTATAAATGTGATAATGTATGAGTATGGATGTCTGGATGTATGTTTGTTACTCTTTCACCCAAAAACTACTGAACGGATTTGGATGAATGTTGGCACAGAGATAAATTATGGTCTGGAATAACACATAGGCTACTTTTTATCCCGGGAAAACATAAGATCCCTCGGGAACGCAGGTGAAACCGCGGGACGGAAGCTAGTACACTATAATTTTAGAAGAGCAAAAAATGAGGACATTGTATTTTTAAAAATTAGTATTAAAAAGAAATATGCCGAATAAAAAAACAGGTAAACTATACGCTTTGTTTCTAAAATCAATATAAAGTGTTTCGGTATAATCAGTTCAGAATCATTTGAGCTTCAGCCCGACTTACCTTTCGGTTACACTATCACCTACTATGATGAGATTCAAAAGCATCTTGTACCACCATGTTTACCACTCTCAAGATCAGACCTGTACTTACCCATGTTCAGACATTTCAGTTAGTCAACCTCAAAAACTTATCCGACTTACCTTGGCAATTTGCCAGCCAAGTCTCACGTGTAAAAATGCGTTCCATTATATCCATTATTTTCACATGGACTATAATAACTTATTTTATGATGAATGTGATGTTATTCAGTGTTGCCAGAGAATATAAAAAAAAAGTAATTTATTTTTTATTTATACAAGACTCATCAAAAACGTAAGCCTAAGAAAGTACCTACCTACATATCTATATCTATACTTCTATACTAATATTACTTATTAACATTTTAATATAATAATATTATAAAGAGGAAAGATTTGTATGTATGTTTGTAACGAATTGGCTCAAAAAGTACTACCGATTTTAAAAATTCTTTCACCGTTAGAAAGCTACATCTTCACCGAGTAACATAGGCTATATTTTATCCCGAGAACGCGGGTGAAACCGCGCGGAAAAGCTAGTTAAAATAATCGAAATGAAAAAGTTATTATTGAAAGTTAGCTATTTTTGTCTAATTGATGTAATTATTTAATCTAAATTCTCTCTCTCTCTGATTGGGGGTGATGATCTATCTATGTGCCTAGTTTTATTAAATTTCGCTGAGCCATTACAGCGACACAAACATACTTACAAAGGTCCCTCTAAAACCAGAGGGTGCAAAAATAAGTTGATCTATATCTATACTACAGGGTGTTTAACTTTAGACCCGTCATATGTGATGCTTATTTATAATTCAACAGACAAACTGACGGTATAAGTTGGCTCATATATTATTAGTTCCGTTATCCTCGGTTCCCAATCATAACGCGCTCCCCTGAGGCCATAATTCAATTTTATATACGGAACCCCGAATCGGAGTGTTGGTTATACTTGTAACTAGAAACTACGTAAGCAGTACGTGGTTTAGTTCGATAAATAAAATGGAATAAGTTTATATTGGGCAAGTATTAGTTAAATAGGATTTTTAAGGCGTTGTCAAGATGTGAGAGGTACAATGAAAAGGGAAGATTATGATTATCAGGAGACAGCTGTTCAACATTGCTTCTTAGGAACTTGTATACATGAGAGAGATACAGTATTTTTTACTAGCTTTCGCCCCGCGGTTTCACCCGCGTTCACGAGGGATCTTGTGTTTTCCCGGGATAAAAAGTAGCCTATAGCCTTCCTCAATCCAAAAATCGTACCAGTAGTTCCTGAGATTAGCGCGTTCAAACAAACAAACAAACTCTTCAGGTATTAGTATTAGTATAGATTAGGGGTTTTTGTCCACACAGACGGATATGTCAATCCCATTTTTTCGTGAACTTATTTTCTCGGAAATTAACAAAGAAATAATATATTCAAGAGAAATAATCACTAGGTACAGAAGGTACAGTTTTTAATTGGATATTTCATAATAAATATTTAGTTTTACTTTTACTATGGGACTAATAAAAATAAAACCATTTCTGTTCTAATAACATCATAAAGAAATCAACAACAGACAGAAATGAATTTCATATTATGTTAAATTAAATAATAATTCCAAATTTAAAAACCATATTATTTATTGAATAGACCAACGTTAATTATCATTAATTACAATACATACTTTACAATTAATATATTTTTCTATAATAAATATTCATGTACTTAGATTTTAATCAGTAAGGCGTTTTAAAATTGTTCCAACATTGAATGTTTCCATTTTTAAATATATGATTTAATAATAATTATATACCTTTTCATTCAATTTAATTGTCTATGGATTATATTTTCGATATGGCCGGTATTTCGTAGTATTTGAAAATAAAAAAGGATGATTCCAAATAGTTTTTTTTTCAGATTAGCTTGGCCATCCAAACCCTTTACCCATCGGTAGCGGCAGGTGCCTCGACAATTTATTTTTCATGTAGGTAATAAATATAGTATTAGTTTTTTTTTTGTATTTTTCACGTAGGAACTTAAAGTAGTTCTTTTAATAATTAAATATTTAATGAAACTTAATAAAATATTAACTAAAAATGAATAGGACGGGATTTTTAAATAAATGCTTTTTCTTATAACTAAAATTTATGTTTTTAACACGCTTTTTTTTAATAACTTAGTCATAGTTGATATTTCCTAATGAGTACATAACATTTAATAGTTATATAATAGAATTATAAATATTATTCAAATATATTTTCCGTCTACATAATACATAATATAATTTATTATTTTCGCCTTACTAATAAAATCTAATTAAATTGATATGGAAGAGTTTCTATAAATTCATCTTAAATATTACAAGTTTGTTGGCATTTTATGGAATTTACAATAGTCTTTAATTAAATAATTTATTTATTATTTACAGATTTACACTGGGACTCCTTATGTTATCTCTGTGGCATCTGAAAAGAAAAAAAAAGTGAGATAGCATTCAATACCGAGCATACCACAGTAAGCATTTAAAGGTGACGGTGAAGGTACATTTCACGTATGTATCTAAATACTCTTATTTAGTGTGTGAAAACCTAACGATTATAAAACTAGTTACATACATTTGTTTTAGGTTGTAGGTATAACCAAATAATGGTCCCTCTAGCTAGAGAGTGTTAATTTTAATGTTCAGATCTGTAATGAAAGAACAAGTCCTGACAAATTGCGAAGCGAATACAAAGCGATGTAGTAAAGGTCACTTTACGAGCAAGTGTATTGAAAATAAATATTTTAGGCTTCTAAAATTGAGTACCAGGATATTTTCCGACTGAGAACATTTTTATTATGAACTAGTTTCCACCCCGCGTTTTCTATTTTACCCTCTTAGGGGTTGAAAAAAGGAATATTGGTGCACCTCGGTTACTCAGAGAATATAATTCCACCCGGTTTAGTCTGTGCATAATCTGTCAGTTAGTTTGGCTAATTGTAAAAAAATTATGTTTTTACGAGCTTCCGCTCCGCGGTTTTACCCGAGCACCCCCGTCTTATACATATTTTCTCTGGATAAAAAGTATTTTATATTTTATTCTAGGATACGATTTATTTATGTGCTAAGATTCATACTAATTCGTTCAGCGATTCATGTGTACTTGAGTCACAAAGAGTCTTATCACTGGCAATACTTGCAGGGGTGGAAGTACTCATCAATGTGAACAACTTTTATTATAGGGCTAACTCTGATATCGCGTAAAATAATACGGTTGCTTCATACATTTTGGTCGAGTAGGTATTGAACTTTTGTATGGAACAGCTGATAATTTTTTCATGATTTCACAGGTAGTCCCTTTATAAAAGTTGTTCATTTTGATGAGTACTTCCACCCTTGCAAGTATTGCCAGTGATAACAAAATCACCCAGTATATAAATATAATTAAATGCTGTTCCTTTGTAAGTAGATCACATGAAAACGGTTGGACCGATTTTCCTTATGTTTTTAGAGTTTTGGAAAACTTTCCTGAAAAATTGGAAATTTCGGGTAAATTTTAAGTGCCTTTTTCTATGAGATTTATTGAAAGGACAGGAAAATGTTGGTTCAGCTAGTTTATTATAAAAGCATACCATATCATCTTCAGCTGGTGGGGGACTATAAGCAGATTTGTGGCCCTCCTTGCTGGCCTCCCTGATGGTGTAACTTTTGTTGTCACTCGACTCCAAAACTACACGCGGAGGGTCGCTATCTAAACATAGACAAATGATGCAAAATTTGTAGTGTATACTTATGGTGTGGCCTTAGGTTTAGTGGAACTTCTGGGTTATTATTATAAAGATAATAATGATCAAGCAAAAGTATTGAAGAAGTTTTTCCATGGGGCAAAGTATCTATGATTCTTAGGGGTAGTGTCGTCGACTGCCGTGGGTCTACAATGAGCTTGAACTTTCAGTGAAGAACAACATCTTGAGGAAACTATAGCAAGATGGCAGGGTACTTTGCTGTACCCGCCTGGTTGGCTACCACCCTCACGTTGAAAATCTGTCCCCAAACACCTACCGGTGTGTACCGGTAGCTATACTTGAAAGCCAGATCGCTCTAGGCTTTGTGTGCTTACCACCTTAGGCCACATCATCACTTAACATAGTGAGATTGTTGTCAAACATAGGCCCTAATACAGTAAAAAAAGTAATATGTACTCGGCACTCTGTGATCACCAACGCATTTGTCAATCGTAATGAATCAGAAATTAAATTCTTCCTGGAAGGTATTTTAGTTGATCTTCCATCACTTTCCATATTTTTGTGTATTGCAATAACTAAAATTTCATCAGAAATCGTCAAACTGTCCACGACCATAACTAACCTTAAAGTATTTTGGACCGTACTCACCTGGCTTAGGGTTCAATATATCAGGTTTTGTCTCCAGCTTGTCAGCTGGTGGATAAGCTATGAGGTATCTTCTGCCGTTAGCGTCGACTTGCACCACACTCTGCGATGGTCTCTTAGTATTGTTTGTGGTTTCATTGCGCCTAAGTAATGGATTTACTGATCTTATATCTTGTGATTATGAGAATCTTTTTACGATAGTATTTTAGAAAATAATTTCCTTATTTAGTATATCGACAGGACTCAATACCAAATTTTTGTAATTAAAAAGCAGTTCCTCTTCAGCTAAATTTAATTTTAATGGTTTTAAATCACAAATATCCACAAAGCGACTGCAGCTTATGCTGTAGAAGACAGCTTAAAAAACCTATTTGATTTGATAGTCTATCGACTAATATATTGCAGCTTGAGTCTCCTACAAGAGTTCTTCAGACTTACCTGCGTATTGCTAAAACTACGATAGCAGCTGCTGCAGAGATGATGGCAGCTAATGCTGCTATAGCAGCTGCTGCAGGGAACTTGGTTTCCATTCTGGTTGTGCTTTCTAGTACAAAAGATAATACGGGCTTTGAAGATTAGTCCTGATTCAAGAACTTCAATTAATATTACAAAATAAAAATTCCATCGAACATTCTACATAGATTTATATTAAACGCTCACCAGCTCTCTTCGCAGAATCTCTAAAGACTAGGTTCCTCAACAGCACCGGGTCGGAAGCACCCTTTGTGTTGTGAGCCGTCACGGCCAGGTCTTCATCTTCCTCCAGTGATTCCACTGCTGACCAGCTTATGTTCAGCCATACTATGAGATCTGGTGTGATTCAAATGTTTGTTGAACTATGTGCTTCTTTGTAAGAATATACGTCATTTCAATATTTTTATACGCCCGAGATGCTTTGCAGAATTATAAGCCCTACATCCAACATCTTAAGATCTTCCTCTTATTTAAAAATAGCATCCGCCCGCGGTTTCACCCGCGTTCCCGAGGGATCTTATGTTTTCCCGCGATAAAAAGTAGCCTTCCTCAATAAATGAGCAAACCAACTCTAAAATAATTTTTCAATTCGAAGCAGTAGTTCCTGAGATTAGCGCGTTCAACCAAACAAATAAAGATAAGATAAGATAAATAATCATAGCCCACCTGTGAACCCGGCAGAGGTATTAGCCAGTACCCTACCAGTCTCTCCCAGAGCATCCAGAGTGAAGTGCTGGGTCAGCCCACCATCGTAGCCAGCCATACACTTCACTGATAGGAATGCTTCGCTGTTCTTCAGGATTCTGTTGGCCGAGCAGTTCCGAGGAGGCGAGGGCCTTGCTGTTGGGAGCAAATAAGTAAAAACTCAGTGATAGATGCCGCGGTGGTCTTTGGGCACGAATACTGTAATACCTATTACCCAAAGGTTGCCTTAGCTTAAATTCTGAAATTCAACGTACTGCGTCCCGCTCCCTACTATAGCGACCTCTCATAGAAAACCCGCGTAAACGGAACGGGCGTATGCGACAAAATGGTTTTTATTGTTTAATTTAAAAACTACAAATATATTTCATAAAACCTAAGTACAAATTATAGTATCAGTTTCAATTAATATATGTAGAAATTTTGGAACCTCAAATCGATCCTCAATGGCGGTAAAATTGGAATCTCTTATTTTAAATACCTAGATCTTTTTGATTAATTATTTTGTGTTATAAAAGTTAACCAATCGTGTTATGCAACGTACAAAATAAAGTCAAAGATATGATGAATTCTTACAATAAATTTCAGTTCGTTCGCTTCAGTCATTGTTGAGAAAAATCGGAATCCTTGCAACCAAAATCTTCAAGGCGTCGCCTTAAAGTCCGCCTAGGTATTGTCAATCTTTATTTTGTGTCCTTACATCTCCTGAATGTATTTATATAATGAATACAATAATGAAAATTTCATTCATTCATAATATACACTTAATTTGTGACTCAAATAATAAGAAATAGAAGCTACTGCGCAGTTATTGACAGACAACTTCACAGTCTACAACTAAAAATGCATGGATCGTAATGAAAACATTTGCGGAGGAACAACTGTTACAGTATTCTCAGACGTAAGAGCTATAAAATTGAAGTGGCGGTGGCCAGTACCTTCTAGGCTTTCTTCACTTCGCTTCGTACTTACCTGATTGTATTGATTCATAAGGAAGGTTTAGGTATATAATTTATTAAGGTTTTGTGTGAACTGGCTGTAATATGACGATTGTTGTTGAAGATGCCGGAAAAAACATACCGACAGCTTTACTGGCGTGCGCCGCGTAAACCAAAAGTTATATATGCTTATTAAAAGAAATGTAGACGTATATGTATGTTTTGTTACCCGTGCGAAGCCGGGGCGGGTCGCTAGTGCAAAATAAATAAACTAGTAATAAACTGTAATATTAAGTCAACGTTAAACTGAAGAATATAACTTCATAATGTCTTTTGATAAAATATAAAGATTAATTAATTCTATGTAAATATTTTTGCAAATTCATCTTTACGTCTTTTTCTTACGTCAATTAATTTGTTAATTATTGTTTTTGTTGATACATTTTTTTTACACAGCATTTAATAATTAGTTGTTATCACAATATAGTATGATGTTTTTATATAAAAGAACGTAGATTTTTCTTATATAACATTGTCGGCAAACAAGCGTACGGCCCGCCTGATGGTAAGCGGTTACCGTAGCCTATGAACGCTTGCAACACCAGGGGTATCATTCGCGCGTTGCCGACCTCAGCTGAGCTCTGGCGACCTGTAGATGACTTCAGCTATGGGGACTGCTGTCTAGAATACCCACAGGCTTGACCTAGGTTGCAGTAATTGATTAAATTGATATCGCTATAATTTGTTTTTAATGTTTCTTTCCCGGGGATTCTTGGGAGCCCTTTTGATCCCATATATGTCGTCCACTCGGTTCTTGGGAGCCCTTTTGATCCCACCCTACCCGCGACACAAAAATAAATTCATAAGAAATCGGTCCGACCATGGTCACCTATACTGTTCGGTATCTATGGAAAGCGCTTTAAATTATCTGTGCAATGGTATGCGTTAGAGTACTGTCAACACCGGCAGTCTGTCAAAATAAAAAAAATCGAAGTCAGTCAAAACTTTCTGTCCGTTTGGACAGAAATAGTCCGTATGGCGTCACTCGATTACCTTCTAAAATATATAATTGAGAGTGTTTTGAGTGTTTGTTGTTGTGTAAAGGTGTGTAATATCGAAAGAATACTTAGTAATAAATACAATACAGTTATTATTTCAGTGAAATACAAAGTATAAAAGTGTTTTTTTGTGAAATGAAAAAAAGTTGATAGAAGTTTGGTAGTGTTTGTGTAGTGTTTACAAAATGCTTTGATCCAGTTTTCCATCATAAAGTGATTATTGGTAAGTCAGAAGTATCTTTTTGGATAAGAAATGTTATAATGTCGGTATTCTAAACAAAATCTATGTAGGGTACATTACATAATCTTATCATAATATCGAAATTGATGAGTAGGTAGGTTTTAGACGGTAATGAAAAATGGTGCGAATTCGGAAATCAAGGGCTAACAAAAGACCTTTTTCTTGTTATATTTATATGAAAGATTATAACTATCGCAAGTAAATCGCATTATTGAGCATTTTTAGAAGCTATATACGTCTATACTTTTACAAAGTTGTTATAAAATTCGATGTATTGAGACCTCGAATTGAGTACCTTATTTTCGTCGCCGAGTCGTACAATATATTTTTTTTCAATTTGAAAATGGAACAATCACATGTTTTTTGTGATAAAATGAAGAGAATAATGTTCAATCTTAGATAGATAACATAAAGGTTTTATACTAAATCTATTATTATGTCAAGAAATTAAATACGATAAGTTTTTTTTTTTTCTATTTTGTAACCCTTATCTTGAGAGACACATTTCTCAGTATTTTAGTATGGAATAAAATAAAACCAAGTATACGTTTTCAATCATTATTTATTCATTTACTTGAATAAATATGCTTTTGCTCGAAATAACAACATATTTAGCAATAAATATTCAAAATACATATGATGGTCACCTTTTTTGCTAATGGCGTACTTTCCAATAAGATCGCGGTCCGCTCTTATTAGTTTATGATAAGTGATAATAAGATTCCAATTGGAAATTTATCTAAGATTCTAATGGTAGCTTTGTTTTTTAGAATGGTTGTGTAGTTTTCGAGATAAACACGTAATCTCAAAGTCGGCACGCGCGATCCTTTGAAGTGCCGCCATTCCGCGAGTCAAGAGAACTTTTAACGGATATTCTCGCGAGCATCGTCTTAATTTAAGTGCAAATAAAGTTATTATTATTTCATTTATTTATTTCTATATAGGTACTTATGATTTACATTTTTAAATTAATTATAAAAATAGATTTAAAAATAAAAAATTGATTCCCACAGAGCTGTTTGTCGAGGCTTATTATTATTATTATATGTAGATTAGATAAACGACAGCAAAAAAGGTTATTTCGTGGAAAACGTATAGACATGATAGGCATAGGCCTATCAGAGATAGGATTATGGCGGAACTATAAAAAATATTTTAAATGTATGAATTTCGTGAAAAATATGCTCACATTTTAACTCGGCAACACTGAACGAAATATCGGGTTATTTTTTTTAAACATTGCTCACTGGGTGCGAATTTCAGGAATTTTTTAAATATGAACATAACTTTCATGCATTTGTCATTGTCAAAAATGGAGAAGTAAATTTTTAAACATAGAAGTTTTTTTTTATTGAAATTGTTATTATATCATTGGTTCCGAAGTATTATATATACTAGTTTTAGTTCCACGGTTTGTGTTGATGTTGATAAATACATCTTTGAAAAAATATAACGTTTGATGAAGTTGATAGGTGAATAAGAGATGAATTACGTAAAAACAAACGCAGGGTTGATGCAAATATTGTAACATTTGTGAATCTATCGATTGACATTCGTGTGCTACTTTCATAGCGTCAAAGTTACCCGATCACTCCAAGAACCAACCACAGAATTTTCACATACCTACTCTACATTCGCATTTTTTAGCCCCAAGTCTTGTAAAGTTTGCACAAAAAAAAAAGTGCAAGGAAGTCGGAAGTAGTAACTTATATTAAAGTTCCATATCGCCTTCGATTCCTGATTTCGTAGCCAAGTTCTACGCGACGCGCGATGAAGCAAACTTGGCCCAACATAACTTGGTCTGACGTAAGGGTTAGTGCACACTGTCCGTAGTGGTAATACAATACATTTTATTGCTATGACAGTTTAAAAATAGTAACAAACAGACATAATAACAACACATAGCGTAAACATTACAGGTGGATTTAATTATTTTCTATTTAGCTTTTTTTTCAGGCAAGCCCTATACCCTAGTATAGGAAAGATGTAAGAGTCCATTTGCCACCTTCGGCTTATTTATATTTGTTTCCTAAATCTTACAAGGTAGAAATCTGTTGCCGAGAACTTACAACAATTTAAGTACTAGTATATTTGGTATGTCAATAACATACGGGTGGTAATTAACCCACCTCAATATATAAAGACAGTGTACACTGACCTTAACATGTTTCGTTCGAATTTTAAATCTCACTTACCGGTCACCGATCGCTCGAGGAATGTTTTAATTAAGTTTGGCCAATTATTAATTTACTGATTTTGTCGTCCGAAGTCCTTGTTATCTTGGTTTGTTTTCCGATATTGGTTGTAGTATGATTAATTGGGCTTTGATTACTTCTTTATTTAGATACTTTGTTTTAATGGTGTTTTTGTAACTCAATTTTAGATTTTATAATAATTAATAAACAAATTTCAACTTGTTTTTTTCTGGTTTTATTTTTCAATTTTGATTTGTCAACATAGATACTATAGTAAAAGCTTTATTTTCTGCCTAGTTTGAGATCAGGGTAATTATTCATCATTCATTTAATTTTATTTACTTCCACTGCTCAAGCTACAAGACCAGTGGAAGATCTGATTTTGAATTGAAAAACCAAACTTGGAAAGATAGAATTACATCAATATATAGGTAGGTATATTAACTTTTACGAGTACTTACTTTAAATCTCTAAAATCAAGAAAAGACGTCGCATCCGTAACGCTTTTTCCTTACGTGACCATTTCTGTTAGTCGATTCCTACCGCAAGCCGCGTAAAGAAACTTCGTTTCAAAAAAAAAAAAAACAGTAAAAACTAATCGATTCCACGAATGTTGTACCTCTCCATACATTTTAAACAAATATTTTTTCGTCTGGCTATAACATTAGTGATTTCAACTCCCGAGACTCCTTCGCTGTAAAGACTATTAACTTCTGTTTTTACGATGCTGACTATACGTGCAAATGTGCACGTACACTCAGCTGTTTTTATTGTTTGTTTTTTAGAGTAAGAGACTTGCTATTTTTTTTATGTTACAAGGCTGACAAGTAGGCAGACGTTTGCCTATGAATATAAGAAGAATAAATATAAGCAGAGCCAAAGAGGTAGCTAAATTTATTGGCGATCTTCTACAGTGTTCTAAAAATATTCAATCTCAAATAGATTCTTCAAATTGTGTTTTTTAAGTTAAATATTTAATAATTATATTATAATATTAAATTAATAGGTAATATAATATTAATATTATAATAGTTTTTTTTATGTATTTTATTACTTTTTCTTGTTACATTTATTTTTGTTATTAATAGTGTACCTATTGTATATTTTGCAATTCCTGTAAGTAAGACAAAAATAGTCAGATTGTAAAAAAAAATTCCTACTTATAAAAATGTTACCTTGCTGAGTTTCTTTCCAGTTCTTCTCAGTTGAAGGCTGACTTCCGAACCGGTGGTAACTTCGAAAAAATCTATCTTCATAAGAGCCCTCCTAGAGCCTAAACTGAATAAATGGCTTTGACTTTGATGTTCGTATTAATTATTCATATTTTACTCTTTTAAATTAACTTTATGATAAAACTATATGAATTTTTAAATTAATCTCAGAAACGCTATGTTCATTATAGAATGACAGCTCTGCTGTGGTAAATTTTATACACTGTGGGTGGTGTGGCAAACGTAAATTTATGGATTAATTTTAAAATACAGGTGCCATATTGGCGTAGTGCAGGTGACGCCTGTAAAACGGTGTATTATGTTGGAAATTGTTTTTGTGCATACGACATTATTGGAGATGCAATATAAAATATGTAATTTTATGGTAAAATTCACTGGTAAAAGTTGAAAATCTGACGCTAAGCACATACTTGTGTATATTAGCAGTAAGACATAAGTGTTTTCTTTGGTCACGTAATTTTTTTACAATAAGTTTGAGAAAGTAAATTGAAAAAAGAAAGCTGGCATTAATGTTTGATGATAAAGTCATTTCTAAATCTTTGTAGCTGTGAAACTATCTGTAGAAACAGTAGCACTAATAAAATGTAATGTTTTCCATTTTCTCTTCAAGCGAATGTTTTTACACAAGGTAGGAATTATGCATTTGTTGCCATTTCTTTAAAAACATCAGACACTCCATACATTTTGATGAAATACAATTAAAGAAACATATTTTTTGGTAATTTATCAAGAGTTTAAATAATCGGTACCTGTAAAAAAAAACTGCATGATAAAGCATTGGAAACTACTTAAATTACGCAAATCCGACTAAAATTTGACAGTTTTCTTTAGAATTCTAATACTAATTACAAGTTAACTCCTTTACCCCAATCATCTGACTATCCTTATAAATTTGACGCAATCTAAAACTTCAATCTACATTATTCCACATACCTACCATATTTTTCGTAATACGCGGGGCACTCAGAAAGTTTTGAGAAACTTAAAAAAAAGTTTTATGAGTTAAGTTTTTTTAATTTAATCTTTTCAAAGAACCCTTCACCAGTATCTATACAAAGTTTCATGCGTCTAAATCAATTTTTGAAACACTTTTTCCAATCCGCCTCGAGACACCTTTTCTATGGCCTTCTCGAACGCTGTTAGCGCATGCGGCACCCATCGTGAAACTATCCTCCTCACGCGAAGATAGATGCTCATGTAGAATTTCGTGAACGCTTCCCGATCCAATTTGCAGTATGTGCTGAAGCTCTTCATACGTAATTCGCCTATTCTCTTGAATTATTTTTTTCACTGCTAGCACGTTTCCTTCCGTAACAGCTGTCGAAGGGCGACCACTTGGTTTTTTCATGTCTCAAAGTTAGTCGACTGCGATGAAATTCGTTATACCAGTGGTATACGGTTGCTTTAGAAGGGCCTTCATCAATAAATGACATTTGAAGTCTATCCTACAATTCGTCCGGTTTAAGACGACATTTAAAATCATAAAAAATCTTCGCGGGAAAGTGTTCCTGACGCAGATCTATTTTTCAATGAGACATGATAGTTCAAATTAGCTCTTAAAAAAAATGGATGGGATGTTTTGTAATTGGAATGTTTGTATTTTTACTTATAAATAATCGTGTTTTCTAAATAAATTATAACTGGCCAGTGTCACATACATAAAAACTTTTTTTCTCAAAACTTTCTGAGTGCCCTGGTATATTGGTGTTATTAATTTAACAATTTAAAAAACTTATACAAATTGCAGAGGTGAAAATCTTGGCGAGACAAGAAGAGTTTCTCTATGTTCCCATGACAAATTAGGTAATTGTAAAATAAAACTAGATCATTTACGATAGAATTTAGGTTAGTAAATCTACATACCAGCAGGAACAATCTGGAAGACACACGGTCGCTTCTGTCGTCCAACCGCGTTGGTTGCTCGACACAGCAGCGCGCCGTAGTCGCGCTCGCTCGCCGCTCGGTAGCGGAGTTCACTTGCCGTGCCGCCTGTTGACACTGTATACAAGAATAAATAGCATTTAAATCCTTTATAAATGCGATAAAATTTGTGGATATTTATTACTTAATTGCCACATAGTGATTAAATAGATTTGGATGAGATAGATACATCACATAGATAGAATAAACGACCAATTTATTACAAGCTTGGAATTTACTATGTTTGTTAGGGTGGAATCTTGCAAGTCAATTTCAACCACTTTCAGTGGTCGGATTGACTTGATGTTTGGTAAACAGAAGTATATTGAAAGACAATGCAAGTACAGTTAACAAAAAGTACAGACACCAAAAAAAGCTTGTAATAAAAATATTTTTTTTTAACAAAAACTTATGATGTTGACTTTCTACATTACTTTAGTATCTTTAAATATTCCAACAACGTAAGAAAATAAATATTTCCCAGCAAATGTCATATTTTTTCTTACCATATCTCGCAGGAGAGACCTGAAAACTCTCTCCACTGTTATTGAACTGCCAGTAGAAGGTGACGTCAGCGGGGTCAGCGTTGACAGTGCAGCGAACTCGAAGTGGTTCGTCGAGCCGCGCGCCCAGCAGGACCGGGGTAGGCTGCGCGCAGACCGGCGTGACTGTGTGTCACGGATACTTTATCACAATTTTTTAGGGTATATGACCACAATCTTACCATAATAAGTGATGATGACATATAATAGATAGAATTTAAATGAAAAAATATGGGAATAAATATATAATAAAAAACTAAAAACATAAAAAAAAATGTTTTGCCAAAGATGACGTTCCTCAGTTAAAAGGTATACGATGCAAGGAAAAAGACGCTGGTCGTGGGTTCGATTCCACCTCAGGACCGACATTTGTGTGCATGAATGTCTGTTTGTCCTGAGTCTGGGTGTAATTATCTATTTAGAAAAATAACGGAATATTGTGATATATCAGTTATCTGGTTTCCATAGTACAAGCTTTGCTTTGTTTGAGATCAGATGGCCGTGTGTGAGGAATTCTCTATAAATATTTATTTCTAAATAGTATAAATCGCTATCTGCCTCTGTCTATTTTTCCGCTTACTTCTTCTAAACCACGCAACAGATTTTAATACAGTTTTCATTAATAGGAAGAGTGATAAACAAGGAAGGTTTATGTATGTAGCGACGTCTATCAAGACTTCCGCTATCCGTGGATAGAGAAGATTCTACATCGCGCTAACAGAATTCTCTGTATACTTAGCATATATATAAGTTTCCAGCATCTACAGTTGGACCGCGGTCCCCAGGCACAATGACCCAGCCTGGGGGAAGATCTTCCATTTTCAATTGAGGAGTCTACCACCTTGCTCCTCCATATTTATATAAATTGCACCCATGCAAAGCCGGGGCGGGTCGCTAGTTTATTTATAAATGATTAACTTACATTGCACTCTCAGATACACTGATTGGCTGGTAGATTCTCCTATCTGATTGGAAGCCCTGCAGGTATACAATCCACCATCTCGCTTGGTGACTCTCTGGAGGACCAAGGACTTGGTACTTATGAACACGCCAGAAGACATGTTCTGGCTTACTAGAATATCCTGGAAATGAATAGCTTGTTAGTAGTAACTTTGGGGCTCGATGAATCCCAGATTTATAACTATTGGATCCCTACAGTAGTGAGAGGAACTTCCTGTAACATATTGTATATTGTGTTATAGACAAACCCCCTTATTCAGACCTGATCAGTTGCGGTCCCGATCGGGTAGATGAACCATTTGAGTAGTCTATTGAAAAGGATGACTCCTATTTTCTCATTTCAGACTTCCATTTGGAATGAGGCAGTCGATCGGTACACTATAGCGGCAAATTAATTCTGCAACTAACACAGCATCAGCCTAAATTTTACGAAATGAAATCGTCCTTTCCTATCAGAATTGCAACCGAATAGGTCTGAATAAGGGGGAATGTCTGTATGTATTTGTCTATGCCTGTGTTATAGATAGTCCAGTGTGTATTTATTTCTTCTTAGTTTCCATCGTCAGGAAGTCCATAGCAAATCCGCTTTAGTTTAAGACTCTGATATTCCAAGAATCAAACCTAAATCTAATTACATAGGTGGTTATTTTCCTATACGATCGTATTCCTTATTTTAACTCATTTTTAAAAGTCAAAGAACTAACCCTTAGTTTCGTCATGTCCGTCTGTCTGTCTATTATGGTAATTTTAACTCTGAGACTACCGGTGACATCAAACTGAAATTTTGAACAGTTATACATATTTAGGACGGAAACAAGATTACCAGAACAAAATCGTAGAAACAAAAATTAGGGAGCCATTCTCTACATGTAAAGTTGGGGTGGTTTTTTTGTTTGTTTTTATAACACACTAGCTTCCGCCCCGTGGTTTCACCCGCGGTCCCGAGTGCTCCGATCGCCATCAAACCTTACAGGATTATCCGCTGGGTCAATCTAAAGATTGTCTGAAAATTTCATCGCTATCGGTTCAGCAGTTTCGGAGTCTATAAGGAACATACATACATACTTTCTCTTTTATATATATAGATAGATTGAGTGTAGTATCGATAATAGGCTTTTAACTAACAAAGCTTTTTAAAACATATATAAAATAATAGCGAGATCAAATGAGATAGTCTCTTATCAAAATTATTAGGTCGTTACGTTTTTTTTTTTATAAATGCGAAAGTTTTTATGTGTGAATGTATTTTCATGATATAATAGGAAATAGGATCTTTTGGTCCCGGGAATGCGGGTGAAATAGATAAGAAATTTTAAACAACTTTCATCAATCAAAATATAAAAATCAAGATAGTGAAAATTCTAGAAGAAAGACAAAACCCATGACTCACTCACGTTATGGTACCAGGAGATCCTGTGCTCCTTGGGATTGGCTCTGATGTTGCACTCGAAGTACACGTCGTCCCCTTCCTTGATGTCGTTCGGGTTTAGGGTACTCCCCAGCGACATTGTAAGGACTGGCTTATCTGTAGAGATAGTTTTTGGGATTAAAAGTGGCGCTGTAAATGACTTCACTAAACTGCTTTATCCTGGGAAAACATAAGATCCCTCAGGAATGCGGGTGAAACCGCGGGGTTAATATACGCATATACTCACATACTACACTCATCTTAAACGAGTCCTCCAGAGCTACCCTCAGCACTGGATTGTCAGCTCTGCACCTGATCATGGCCCCATCGTCTTCTGGCTGCGGCAGCATACTCAGCCTACTGATTGTTGTTGTTTCGTTTGTGAACTGCGTGTGCTGTTGGAAATTTAATCTTATAATATTATAATTAAGGATATTAGTTGTTCAGGCTGTTGTATTTATATAAAAACTAGCTGTTCCCCGCGGTTTCACCCACGTTCCCGGTGTAACTTTTTTTCATACAAACCTTTTCCTGACAATAACGAATACATAAAAGAAAGATTTATCCAATTTGGTGCAATCGTTCGGAAGTTATGCGCGTACAAACATTTCGGCGATCCATTTTTATTTATATAGATATTGCAAATAATATAATTAACTAGTGGATACCCGTGGCGTGTGCTACTTCCATAAAAAAAATACGTGTGGCACTCGGGGACTGCCGCGGTAAAGCTATTGCATAGCATTTTTTATCAACTTATGCAATTATAATTATTTATTTATTTTTTATTTAGGCAGTTTTTTTTTCTTTGATATTAATAGATACCTATACACCTATATACTTTCTCACAAACAGCATATATGGGAGGTGTTAGGTTTTTTCGTTACGAAATTTCTTGATTCGGTCGCCGCGCTCAAAGCTTCTCTTCAAGAAGCCCGAAGCCCGCGATAAAAGCTATACATAAGCTTAAAAGGTTTCTAATGAAACCGGTTTGGGGCACATGTTCAATGCTTGTTCCATTCAATAACGGACATAGGTAGCTAGAAACTTTTTTGTTTATCATAATAATTATATCTATAGATTACCTACTGAAAGAACTAACTCAATGATTACATAGAATTTTAAGTGAAGTACGCATTTGTGCATTCAACAAAATATAAGGTATAGTAAACTGCATAAGAGACCATTTTAAAAGGTAATTTGTAGACTCAGCGAGCTTGTTTACTGTCAAATAAATGAGGTTATTTTCTCATTGAAATGCATGCCTATTTACAAAGTAAAATAAAATAAGTATTTGATAGGACTCCTACAGTGATTAAATACAAATTATCGTTCCAGGATTTTTGCTAGTACGTTATATATTTATTATTATGATTTTTGTTATTATAGAATTCTAGAAATAAGTAAGTACCAACTTGCTGTACCGTATCTAGGGTTAGCAATGTAAAATCCTACTCTATCAAAGGGCAATGCATACGTTTCTATAACAAAGTAGCCTAAAAATCTAAACTAATCTAAGGAGCTACCAAAAGGAGTAGTAAAACAGAAGTTATTTAAGAAATGGTATTATAAAGTTACAGGTGAAACAGGAAATAAGGTAATTTATGAGAGGTAGAGCAGCTCGACTGGGGAAGTACCTCTACCTTACAGAATACCGCAGCCAAATAACTTATAGTTGTGTTCCTGCGCGTGAGTAAGGTCGCCAGAGCTCATCGGGGAGGGGGGAAGGGTCGGCAACGCGCGATTGATACCCCTGGTGTTGCATGCGTTCATAGGCTACGGTAACCGCTTACCATCAGGCGGGCCGTATGCTTGTTTTCCGACAATGTGGTATAAAAATAAAAAAAATATTCTACATACCTTTCCCCTCATATATTTCCTATTCTCCCTAAACCAGGTAATCTGGACTGGAGGTCTACTGCCATGTGAGACGCAAACCAACGTCATTTCAGCATCAGCTGACATCTGCCCAGGTTTATTTGTAATGCTCACTGAAGTTGGACGCACTGAGGACAAAGATTCATATCATTGACTGGCCGGTTGGCGTGGTTGGTAAGATACCCTATCTATCACGCCGCTGGTCGTGGGTTCGATTCCCACTCAAGACAAACATTTGTGTGCGTGAACATGTCTGTTTGTCCTGTGTCTGGGTGTAATTATCTATATATGTATGTATTTACAAAAGAAAAGTAGTATATGTAGTATATCAGTTATCTAGCTTCCATAGCACAAGCTCTGCTTAGTTTGGGGTCAGATGGCCGTGTGTGAGGAATAATGTCCCAGAATATTTATTTATTTTATTTATTTATTATTTGACGTTAGGTTAAACAAGGGAGTGAAAATAGGTCCAGCAAGTTACCTACCTGGATTCATGAATTTTCTTTATAGGATCTATTAAAATTTGGTGATCTCCTTCCCCTATTACTGTTTAATAAATGATCTGGACTTCATATTAAAATTTTATGAAATCTAGCGTGTTTTTTTTTGTCGTTGACAATACTTGCAGGGGGAACGTACTCATCAATATGAATAACTTTTACTCTGGGATTAACTGTGTAATCACGATAAAATATCAGCTGTTCCATACAAAAGTTCAATACCTATTCGACCAAAATGTATGAAGCAACTGTTTTATTTTACGCGATATCCGAGTTACCATAGTAAAAGTTGTTCATATTGATGAGTACTTCCATCCCTGCGAGTATTGCCAACGACTTAAAAATCATCCTGTATATGTACTTTCAAAACGAAAAATATCCTCTCGAGTTCCTTCTAAACTTTTTGGGCTTACGACCTTCAGACACATCATAAGTAGTAAAAAAATATCTGGTAACTAAAGAACAATTTACTCACAATGCATCTCCACTCTAGCAGTTCTCTCGTGAGGACTCAGCAGCGGTGTATTAGTGGCCTGACATCTAATGCTGGTGTTCAACCAGCTCCTTTCAGCACCACCTATACTGATCCTGCTGACGATTACTTTGCCATCATTCTTGAGCACCGTGTGGTCTTCTATTTGCTTGTTATTGATCAGCCAGGTTAGAGTTGGTTGGGGGCGACCTGGGGAATTTATTTATTAAGAAATTTCTGAGCTGGATTCATTTACTTAATGTTTATTAAGTGGGTCCTTATTTAATTGATCGGATGAGCCAATTTTTATGGAATAATGGTTCCTTAGTCTAGCTAGAGGATAATACTTAGCAAACTTACTTAGGAGAAAAATTACGAACATACGCATAATCCTATATATATAAAATTCTCGTGTCACAATGTTAGTTACTCTACCGATTTTTATGAAATTTTGTGTGCATATCGGGTAGGTCTGAGAATAGGTTCTTATCTATTATTTAAACCGCTACGCGAGTGAAACCACGGGGGACAGCTAGTCTAATCTAATATGCAGACAATGTTGTATAAAAAAAAACTACTTCAAAACCTCCTTAATTGTTTCACATCGTTATGATTAAATATATAAAAAGGCATTCATACTCAAAGAGCTTTATCACGAATTCGACATAAGCAGAGCTGTAAAAACATTATAACTCGAAAATATATCTCGATAAACATTACATTGTATATTTGTGACATTCATATCGGTGTATAAAAAACAAATGAAGAGGCCCGCGGGCACGAGGAACTACACAATGAAATCCTATTATAAAATTCATGCGAAATTCGTTTGTGACCTGAAATAAAAAATAAACTGACACAGCGCACGATAAAAGATAGCTTTGTTCATAGGACCAATAGTAAAATGGTTGAATATTAATTGGATTTATATAGCCTGTGTCCTGGGTAAATATTTATACTGTAAAATAGCTAGGTTAGTTCAGGCCCAGATAGTAACGGTTCGGAATACACTTGGACTGAGATGACTCCAGCGAGAAACTCAGCAAGGCATTTCTATAATGTATATTCTTTTGAATAGATTTAACAAATTACAAGGTTATAATAATAGTTTATGGAGTTACAGAAGTACTACAAAGTACCCTACAGCCGAGTTGTGGTTACGTGCTCCATCACCGAAACTTCGAACTCATTGTAAGGTTTTAAACCCACAACCTTGGTCACGGTAGGGCAATTATCGCGTCAAAAACCAAACTCCATGAGCAAGTTGCTTTTCCAAAACTACTTTACTATTCGTTCACACCAACGTTACGCTATGAATAGTCGCAGTGATATGTCGCCAGATTACAATCAGCGGCTGACAATACGTTCGATGTGAAAGCGCCCTAAGGATAAAATATTTTAATCTGAATATGAGGCGGTGTCTGTGATGTTGATGTTGTAAGGAAGGTCTTTCATGTTATGTTCAAGTCTATAATATATTATTCCTCCAAACTGGAAGTTTATTTGAGCCACTTTAATAACGTAAGATCAAGCAAAAAATAACTCAATAAAAAGCATGTCAACAGACCTGTACAAGTACCAACAGAAAGAAATGGACATCCAAAAAAACCTGTCAAAACTCGGCAAACACGGCAAATGAATAAATTTTAACGAGCTCTCGTAAATATTGGCAGATTGCCGTAATCCGGAAGTAAAATGGCGAAACTTCGCGAAGTTTCTTATTTCTTGTAAATTTGTGGAAAGCTTTTCTACTTATTACGTTTTCGAGAACGATTAATTTTGAAAATATTTTATTGAAAGTCACTTTTATTTACGGGTTAAGAGGCTATACAATGTGCTCCGTTAAGGGTATAGCAATCCAAAGGGAGGTCATCAAACCGTACAACTTTTTTTCTACGGATTTTTATAACATTTTCAATATAAAGATATTATAAGTTTATTTGACTATTTTAATGTACCTATAAGGAACTAGTGACACGCCCGGCTTCGCCTGGGTGGCATTTCTTAAGTTCTTATATAAATATTTTTATAGAATCACCGAGCCGCACGACACACCGCACCGAGCAGGCGTTTATGCGACCATTGTAAATTATTTGTTCTGAGTGATTTTGTAACACGTATCATCTAATATAATTATTTAAGTTATAGGTGTAAAGGACAATTTTGTTCTACGTTTATTGCTTAATCTAACTAACATGTTTTAATTGGATAAGGATTAATACCTAATGATTAAATTTTGATAGATAATGTTTAAGGCGATGATAGCTCAGTGGTAGTGACGTCAGATGCCACGGCAAAGGTCGTGGGTTCGTATCCTTCAATAAACATGAACTTTCGGTGAAGTAAAACATCGTGAGGAAACCATAGCACGGTGGTAGGGTACTATGTAGTACCCGCCTGGCTGGCTACCACCCTCAAGATGAACATCTGTCGCCAAGCACCTACTGGTGTGTTCCGGCAGTTGCACGTAAGAGCCAGTTCCTTCTAGGCTTTGTGTGCTTACCACCTTCGGCCACATCATCACTTACCGTAGTGAGATTGTGGTCAAACACAGGTCTATGTTTTTGAAAGTAAAAGTTAACGCCATTTATTTAGTTTAGGCCCTGTGAGGGGACTTATGAACGTCGAAGCTCCTGAAGTTACCATCGGTTCGGAAGTCAGCCATCAACTGAGAAGAACCGGCAAGAAACTCAGCAAGGTTACATTTTTTATATATTTTTTTGTTTTTGAATAATTAAAAATACTTATTTGGGGTAACGTACACGGGGCAAAACGAGTATAAATAGCATTATACTGTCAAATCACGCTTAAACGTAAGTAGCGAGCGTTTTTTATCAACTGCGCCCGCTCGTTTGTTCACATTACCCGGACAAAAGTGCTAATGTACCTCTTTAATGGAATAAAGTGATATACAGGGCTGTGCGGTGACTTTGTTCATATATATTTTCATTTGCCACGTCGCGATGTCGTTTCATAGGGCAATTTTTCAAGGAGATATGGGGGTGGGGTCGAGTTTTAGCGGGGCCTGTTTATTTTGTAACATACATAATTATCTTACAAATGTATTCAGATATTGTATGTTTAAAACATGCAGGTTATAGTTAAGTAACTCGGCAAAAGCAATTGAATATAATATTTTGTAATATTTAGCCAAAATAGTAAATATTAATAGTAATAATATAATCAGGTCAAAAAAAAAAGTAACCTTCAACTGAGAAGAACCGGCAAGAAACTCAGTTCTTGCCGGTTCTTCTCAGTTGAAGGCTGACTACCAAACCGGTGGTAACTTCTTTAGCTTCGACGATCATAAATGCCTTCCTAGGGCCTAAACTGAATAAATGGCTTTGACTTGAACTTTTTCTAAATATTTACTTTATTTAAGAATCGCAAGGGTCTTTACAAATTATGATTAAAGCCAGTCAGGTGGGTAATATAGATTTTTACAAAATCATAAATCAATGTTTGTCCGTTTGTTTATTTGCTTGTAACATATGTGCTCTTATACCACTCATCCGATTGCGATGAAACAATGTTTAAAAAACTTTAAGCACGCTTAATTTTTAGTGCTTTTACTAAAAATTTAAATAATGTAAGTTTTGGGGCGTCCGCCATATTGAATTTAGTGTGACGTAATTTTATTTTTAGTATTTTTCTCAGCAAACCCTTTCATTTGATACCCATATCTTTGGGAGTCCACCATATTAGATTTAGAATGACGTCACTTAGCTAACCATACATTGTCATCCAAACTAAAATGTGTATGCAAAATTTCAGCTCTATCAAACAGGACTGACTGTTTGACTTCCAGGACTTTTTTACATAGTTAGTTACATACAGGTGAAGCTAATAAAAACGTGTTAAAAAAAGAGATATTACAACCTACGCCGGGGATTAGCTAGTAAGAATTAAAAAACGCTCTTTCCATACCAACGTAAAAAAATATTTATTACACGCCATAACTAGGACCCCACCCTACAAGGAAAACTTACTTGTTTTTCGTCTAGAATTACTTATTTAATATGTCCTCTTGCTTTATTCATGACGTTGCCACTTCTAAATTGGTCTTATTGAAACGAAATTTGATAAACGCACCTAATTCCGAATGTTTTCTGTAGCGCAAATGGTCTATTGAATTTGTTCGGGTAAATTAAGTAGGTATATTGGTTTTCTTTGCTCGCTTCAGCTTTAGGTCAAATATTATTTTCTTCGATAATAATATTTATACCTATTGCATAGAAATAAATTATGTATCTGGCTACATATAATAAAATTACTATTATATTTTGAATTCGGAATCAATACCAATTTATTTGTTTTTATTTTAAAGGTTTTTTTTCATCTTTGCATTGGCAGTTTTATTGCAATAAGTATAGTGGTAATTTTATTGACAAATTCAAATTTAAATAAAGAGAAATCACGGTCTTCCTTTTACTTGATGATATTGTTATTTAGAATTGATAATTAAATCTTTCGATCGCAAGCATAAAAGTATAGGATGTTCTCTTTTAACATTTTGTGGGATCGAATACTGGTTCAGACTGGCGATTTTTCTAAAATCTATGAATGCTGTTGTACCTATTATATTTGAATTGGATGCCCTGTATATTACTATTGTTTCTGTCCCGAGGTTACACCCGCATTCCCGGAATAAAAAATAGCTTAAGTTTTTCTCTATGCCATAGGCTACGTGCGTGCTAAATTTCATCACGATTGGTTCTGCCATTGAGTCAAGAGATAATAAACAAAATCACTTTCGTATTAAGTAATAAGTTTTTTTTAAATATTAAACGATCTAATTAATATACCTACCTAGTGCAACTTGGTTAAGTTTTCTTTCATTTAACAGTTTTCCAGTTTAAAAGAACGAATGATTGATCGTAAAGAACGAATGAATGAGTTCCGAAGTAATAGAAGTGTTTTGATAAATGTCCTGTAAAACTGGAAGGAACTAGAAATATTTTTCAGGGGGACTAATTAAGTGGGAGTAAGGGGGAGTCAGGTAGCTGTCTCATAATTAGCGAAAAATATTACTATTTAGATTTTTTTTTATCAGATATCTTTTACATTCAAATAGAATAGGATGTAGAAAAACTATTTATTAGCAATAAAAAATAATCTTACTTCTGATTTACATATTATAACCTATTAGCTTCGGCCCCGCGGTTTCACCCGCGTTTCCGAGGATCTTGTATTTTCCCGGGATAAAAAGTAGCCTATACCTTTCCTTTCCTCAATAAATGGGATATCCAACACTGATTTTTTTTTTCAAATCAAACCAGTAGTTCCTGAGATTAGCGCGTTCAAACAAACAAACTCTTCAGTATAGATAAACATCGTTTGTATGAGTAAGCAAGTATTTTTTTATTTGTATCGGCTTGTGTTTGACCTCAATCTCACTATGGTAAGTGATAATGTGGCCGAAGCTGGTAAGCATACACAGGCTAGAAGAAATCCTCTAATGCATCTTCTAGAACTCACTGGCAGGTATTTGGCGGTAGATTTTCAACTTGAGGGTGATAGGACCCGCTCCTACAGAGGTGGTACACCATGCTATGGTTTCCTCACGATGTTTTCCTTCACTGAAAGCTCAAGCTCATTGTGACGAACCGCGACCATCGCCGCAGGATCTGACTCTTAACTCGCTACCCGCTAATCGCTAACAGTCGCACAGCTGCCTTATACTTATAAACTTTCATGGTCAAGTCACTTTATCGTGTTAATCAAAACTTGTAAACTGTAAAAGAAAATGTCTGTAATAAATGGAAACATAATTTCAACTTTCTACGAAATCTTTTGTTCATAAACAAGGACAAATTAACTTAACGTTTGGCTTTAGACAAAGACTTTTGAAGAGCCATTTTGATTATACTAACTGAGGAATAGATATGATTAGTGGGTTTCGTAGGTTTAATGATCTTTAAAAGGAAACACTTCTCGATTGTAATAATTTGTCGGTAGAATAATACGGAATAGAATAGCCAGCATACGGAAAATGACGCACAAGACCGAAAGAAGTGGCGTCGCATGGTTGGGGAAGCCGACCCCGCGTAACGGGAACAGGCGAGACCGCAGAAGAAGAAGAAAGAATAATAGCCAAATATAATTTTGCAGGTTAAAGTCAAAGCCATTTATTAAGTTTTACTTTGTATAGGCTTGTGTTTGACCACAATCTCACTATGGTCACACAAAGCCTAGAAGGAACTGGCTCTCAAGTGCAGCTGCCGAAACACACCAATAGGTGTTTGGCGACAGATTTTCAACATGAGGGTGGTAGCCAGCCAGGCGGGTACTACAAAGTACCCTACCACCGTGCTGTGGTTTCCTCACGATGTTTTCCTTCACCGAAAGCTCAAGCTCATTGTAGGATTCGAACCCACGACCTTCGCCGCGGCGTCCGACGTTACTACCACTGAGCTATCATCGCCTTTAGGCCCAAAGAAAGCACATATGAAGGTCGAATTTACTGAAGTTACCACCGGTTCGGAAGTCAGCCATCAACTGAGAAGAACCGGCAAGAAACTCAGCAAGGTTTATATATAATATTCTTTTTGATGTGTATTTTGCTATAATATTTTAACGATTCTGTCGAAATTAATAAGGAACATACTGGCATAACACCCTAGCAGATTTTCGACTTGAGTTTGGTTAACCAAAAACTCCTTAATTCCTCAGCCAGTACTTTAAAATTTTGACCTAGAACGCCAACAATTCCTCACCTATCAAAGAAACAGTTCAAACAGAGCCAACCTAACATACCTTACTTCGACGAAGCAAAATAACCACAGAAACAAAAACATATGTAGTTACGTTTGTGAGAAAAATGTGCCCGAACGGAAACGTCATTTGTAACGCTAATAGTTCGTTTTCCCGATTGTACCCCACCCCCACCCCTATGCTATTTCTCGGTAGAGTGTGTTCTTTTGTCCGCCTGTCTGCTTGACGAATGTCATAACTATTCTCGAGAACCAATCCTTTGTTAGTTTGTATTGAATTTCTGTTTTGTTTTGTGAAGCAATTCTTTACTTTTTTTGTGAGAATAAAAATATGAAAATGAAAAATTTTGATAAAATATCTCTAAGAGTTATTTTGAATAATGAATGCATTGAAATACTGCTGCTTCGGTACACTTATTTTGATTTAATAAAAAATATTTAAAAGTTAGTTTACTCAGGAACATATACATTATAGGTCATCAAGATACGGTTCGGATTCTTGAACGTGGACAGCAATTGAGTGCACTGAACAAAATTTAATATTGCTCTCCCGTTCGCGGCACAGCCTAAGTGCGTCTTACTATTTCTGATATTTTAAATAGTCTGAACAATTGGGTCCAGTTCTGTTGTCAATTAATGCCTTTTGCTAGGCGGTATAACAATGCGCTTTATTTGATGCAATATCCTCTTTGACTTCATTCCCATAAAGCTGATTTTCAATAGATAATGAGACACTTACCGCCTCGCAACTCGCAGAGCAGTGTGAAGTTCCCACCCTCTTCTAAAGGTCCTACTACACCAGCAACATCGCGTCCTGCCTCGTCATATAATAGCAGCTGATGTGGAGGTACTGTTAGAAAATAAATATAATTAGATTCTTGACCTTTGTTGCTATGTTGGTTAGCTTTGGGGTAATGGGGGTGATTAACCACCCCAACTCAGAATAAATGCAAGTCGTATAATAGGGTTCACCAAATGGTGGACCGCCGAACTATAATTGTGCGGACCAAACTTTGACAAACAAAAATGTACAAATGGTTATTTTATTTAATCCGCAAACATACAATAATTTGATATATTATTTATAGTAACTTTATAGTAGGATTTGTAGGAAAAGATCTAAGCCAGTCATCATCTACCAACCGGACCGCGATAATCTTTTATATTTTTAAACGGACCCCTAATAAACCTAATTGGTGACACCTGTCGTATAATTTCCAGCGGACATATGCACATGAGATAAATATCTTGAGATGCACATAGCAATAGAGAGCGGCACAACTATAGCGGTCAAGTATGAGTGCCTGTACGGGCAGCCGTACATGTGTATTTAATTTTTTTATAGATAATTTAAGCATACGTATAGCTTTGCTTGCAATTTTGTATCGGTGAATGAATTATATCAGATTAATCAAATAAATCAGTATCGCTACAGCATTTCCACGAGGTGGTTTTATTCATCACTCCCGGATGCCACGCCATCCATCATCACCATGTAGCATCATCATCATCATCATCAGTGTGAGGCCATCACCTCTTTTATTACGCCCTAACAGTAAATAAATGTTGTACCACGTTATCTTTTAATGCATATAATACTCAAACAATTATTATGAGTTATTAATACTTAGAAACTAATAAGCCATTACATGGCTCAAATATTAAATTTTAACAAAAAAGTAAAACCAACTTCAAAACGGTTTTGTACTAAAAAGTATAAAATAACGATATTAAAACTCGTTTTGAAGTCAGCAAAAGAATTCAAGATTCTGGAACACGTGTTCCTCTTTCCCTGATTTGTCTCTGATCGAGGATATGGCTATCAATAATAAATGACGATAATATTGAATAATATATTTCAATCACGATATTCGTTCTCTTTTTGGTTGAGGAATTCCGTCATATCTTCAAAGTCCATGATCATAATAAAATTAATATGGAATCGCATCTCAAGTATGACCTACCAAACGAAAAAATAATCATCAAAAGGAGTAATCGCGTTTTTGTAACATATTATTATGATAAGCTTTTTAATTAAGTAATGCAGTTTACCTTCCCATAAATCAAAATATCCATTAATATTAATCAAATAAAAATGATCGTTTTATCTGATATCTCTGCGTACTTAGCTGAAAAGGTTTTGCCCTCAATAGGGCGGAGGAAGGGACCGGAAAAAGGTTGTTGCTAATCTCAGTCATTTTAATAAATTAAATTTGAATGCTATCATTAGCCGTGCTCTTTAAAATTAATAAGATATGGAAGTAAATTTGTGGGGTCATTTGAATTCTGGTTGAAAATGTATTGTTAAAAATACAGTTGTTAAAATTGCAAAAATAAATGATTTATCATAAAATCGTTCACAACTTATGTTTTCTCGAAGATAAACGAATCAAACCTAAATCAAATTTTCGATTATTATATCAGAATTTATTACATTATTATCATATTTTCATGATTACCGATTGTGTCTTGGTGACCCAATTTCGCCAATTCCTTATGTCGTCTAACTATCGTTGGGCTTCGTGTCCAGATCAGGAGGCCGCACGATGTTGGACCATTATTTACAAACGCACTCGTAGTGTCCAATAACCACCTGCACAGCTCCATTTTAACTCAACAAGTAGTCCTGGCCACGTCTTTCATCCTGTGTCTCATCCTGGCTTTCAATTCTCTCTTTTCCTTTGCAAATAGGTTAAATTTTATTATACATGGAATTTCATACAAACGATTCACAAATGATTTTCTTTTCTTAAACACTAACTTAATGTACTGTAATTGGTATCATTTAAAAGATTAGATTTTAAGAGAAGTAGAGCATAGCGATATGTCGCTCAAAGAGCAGCTCGACTGGGGAAGTACCTCCACCTTACAGAATACCGCAGCCTAATAACTTATAGTTGTTTTCCTGCGCGTGACTAAGGTCGCCAGAGCTCATCGGGGAGGGGGGAAGCGTTGGCAACGCGCGAGTGATCCACCTGGTGTTGCAAGCGTTCATAGGCGACGGTAACCGCTTACCATCAAGCGGGCCGTATGCTTGTTTGCCGACAATGTGGTATATTAATAAAAAAGATTTTAAAAAGTCAGCATTTTGAAAATACAACTTATAAGTATACTGTGCGATTTCTCATATACGCCAAAAATATTGGACAATACTAAATTCGTTAATTTATGTATGAAATTTGAAATTAGAAATGTTATCACCTCGCATGGCAAAATTGAAAATTGGCACATTTAAGATGATAACGCCATCTGCAAATTGACTTTTTTATGTTTTAAATGACTTTAAATACAGTGCATTGAGTTAGCGTTAAAGAAAAGAAAATCATTTGTGAATGCGCCTCTTTTGTATGAAATTTCTTGCTTGAACCAAATTCCCTGCCGCTGAGTGTATATATTAAATATGATAGGAATATTTTTACTTACCAACAACATTCAGTCGTATTTGAAAGTTCCTCGTCGGTGAATTCTTGAAGTCCACTCTACATCTGTAGATACCTTCATCATCGAGCTGGACGGCGTCCACCGTGAGGGACGAGGGTCTGGACATGGTCACGAAGTAGGCTCTACGACCGAAGGCGAGCGGATCTGACCAGTGGAGAGCTTTGTTGAAGCTACGGCCACGGACGTCGAAGCTGGAGACAAAATTTTGGGACATTTTAGCCATAAAATAATATTGCCAAGTTACTAAATCTTTATATATAAAAAACCAGCCAAGTGCGAGTCGGACTCACGCATGAAGGGTTCCGTACCATAATCTATAAAAACGGCAAAAAAATCACGTTTGTTGTATGGAAACCCCCCTTAAATATTTATTTTATTTTGTTTTTAGTCTGGTGTCTGGTGACAGACAGACGGACGGACAGACGGAGACAGCGAAGTCTTAGTAATAGGGTCCCGTTTTTACCCTTTGGGTACGGAACCCTAAAAATCAGCTTCTATATGTTAGTGCCCGTATAACTCAAAAATTTATTTATGTATTAATTTTAATATTTTACACAACGTTGCATTTCTAAATATAAATCTTTTTATATATTTTTATTGCTATTTTACAAAGTAGTACAAATTTTACATTTTATTTTATTATAAATAAAAAGGTGTAGATAGGTTATAAGCGCTCAGCAAGCGGCACGTTAAAATGTGGCCAATTAGCCAGACTTGACCTCAGTGTCGCGTTGCCGGCGTCAACGGATGCACTTCTCGTACCGAATTATTTAGTTATTTATGAGTGCGTTGTTAGAATGCCGTTTTTGAAGATCTAATGTATGTAGGTAACCTATCTACACCTTTTTACTTATAATTTTATTGTTATTCTAAGCGTTTCGCGAGGCTTAAATTGAGCCACAGTGAACCGTGGCCGGGCTTAGCTAGTTTATAATAGAAATAAAGATGTCTAATATAAGATAAAGTCACTAAATGCCGGTAGGTAACTCATTAGAAAACTATTTATGACAATGTTGTTAAATAGGTGCTTCCATATTAACTAAAATAACTGACTTGGCTTTCTATGAGATCTCACAATTTTTTGCGGTGGAAGATTTGACATTTTTTTACATTTTATTTTTTTGATAGGACAAGGATTTACATCTACCTGCACATTATCGACATCCCGATATTACAGACACTTAGCGCTTCACTTATTTTATATTAATACTAGCTGTTCCCCGCGGTTTCACCCGCATTCCCGGGATGAAAAGTAGCCTATAACCTTCCTCGAGAATTGGACTATCAAATGCAAAAATATTTTTCAAATCCGACTGGTAGTTCCAGAGATTAGCGACAAACAAACAAAAAACTCTTCTCCTTCATTATATTAGTAACAGTAAAAGTAGTGGATCCCACTTCCAATGTCTGACACCTATACCTAGCTATCTTCAAAGTCAGAGTGAATAGGCATTTTCTGGCCAATGGCATCCTTGACCTCGAAGTAACTCCTTCCGGAGTGAGACGATGGCCGAAAGTAAGGCCATTATACTTAAAAAAAACCGGCCAAGTGCGAGTCGGACTCGCGCACGAAGGGTTCCGTACCATTCCGTACCATCTATAAAAACGGCAAAAAAATCGCGTTTGTTGTATGGGAGCCCCCCTTAAATATTTATTTTCTTTTGTTTGTAGTATTTGTTGTTATAGCGGCAATAGTGTTTGTGAAAATTTCAACTGTCTATCTATTGCAATTCTTGAGATACAGACTGGTGACAGACAGACGGACAGACAGCGAAGTCTTAGTAATAGGGTCCCGTTTTTAGAGAGGCAATTGTGATGTTTATGGGCCTAAAGGCTTCGTCTCAATTTACCCTACATACTTTATATTTTGAAAAAATACCCTTTGTTTTATACAATTTTTTTTATATTTGGCACATAGCAATGATAGTCTCCTCTGCTGCCTTATTTTTTCTTATTTTCCTTTTATGTTCGTCACGCATGTTCGTGATGTCAAGGACGTGGGCCCCGACTGAAAACCAGCGCGAAGGTTAGTGACAAGCTAGCCTTAGCATTATGCTGAGTCGGGACCTATTCCTGGCATCGCGCAGCATTGCATTATTGTCCTGTTTATTGTTTGTTTGTTTGAAAATATAAAAATGTTTTATCTATGTGTATAGCTCATTAAGTACTTAATGTAAGTAATGTAATGTAATGTATTGTTGAATTCTTCTTCTAAATAAGTTTTGAGTTTGAGTTTATATTTAACACAGTAATATGTATAATTTATCTAACAGTTGAAACTGTTGACTTGATGAGCTAAAGAGCAAAAATAACTCACAGGCTTGTTAGCGTGATTGGTAAGATAATAATTTTTATTACGTAGGTTTCTATACTGGGTGATTTTGTTATCACTGGCAATACTTGCAAGGGTGGAAGTACTCATCAAAATGAACAACTTTTATTATGGGACTAACTGTGAAATCATGAAAAAATTATCAGCTGTTCCATACAAAAGTTCAATACTTACTCGACCAAAATGTATGAAGCAACCATATTATTTTACGCGATATCAGAGTTAGCCCTATAATAAAAGTTGTTCACATTGATGAGTACTTCCACCCCTGCAAGTATTGCCAGTGATAACAAAATCACCCTATATAAATAAAGTTGAGAAATAGGGCAAATGGAAGACGTATCTTCCTTGGAAACAATTATAATAGTTGAGAAATGTTAGTGTTGCTTGACCCAAAAAACTAGGAAGCAATTAGTATAACAATGGACATGAAGGCATATAAAATGACCCACATCATATATTAAGGTGGCAACACAGCCATCATTTTTTTAAAACAAATAGGTAAAAATACAAAAGACTTTTTGGTGGGAACTTGCAAAGTGATGTTGCGTTTTAATTTTATTTACATGAAATCGTGAATTTTGTTTTTTTTTTTTTTAATACCGATATGAATAATATGGTGGCGTTTACATAAGGCCTCATATAGTCCATGGCATATTTCCATCATTTTACTCAAACTTAACTAACTTGTACGGACGATTTAATGTACTAGAATTTTATATAACTCTAGCTTCCGTCCCGCGTTCCCGAAGGATCTTATGTTTTCCCTGGATAAAAAGTATCTCATGTGCTACTCCAGACTATAATCTATCTCTGAGCCAAATTTCACCCAGATCCGTTCAGACGTTGAGGCGTGATTGAGTAAGAAACATCCATCCATCCATCCATCCAAACTTTGACATTTATAATATAAGTAGGAAGTTGGATAAAGTCTATACTAATATTATAATGCGGTAAAGTTTCTTTTCCTACGAGGGCCTTGAAAGTCCCAAAAACCATATCTGCAAAAACCAAGGCATAAATGCAAGCATGCAATATACAGCTCCCATTCTACACCATTATGTATCAAAGGAGATCATTTTTAAGCACGCCACCTTATCTCCCGAGCTAAAATCCCTGTGTATTTATCAAGATACAGTCACCCCACAGCGGTATCATTAACCTTAATGCGCCAAACGATTTCTAACCTAACACCTACAGAACTAAGATTTAGAATTCAATAGATTTATTGTAGGTGGGAATTTGTCGGTGATTGCACGATGTATAGTGTATATACGTTGACGTCACTACCCCTGATCGTTAACGTCCAGTTTAAAGATATGCTCTTTGCATCCATAACATATATTTTAGTATAACTTTGAACTCCCGTTTGGCTTCCATTGTCAGCTTGTATAGTACAAGCTAGCTTTTTTTTAAACTAATTATAGGCCTTTTTTTGACCACATAAATGATGATGTGGCTAAAGGTGGCAAAAAAAACACATAAACTCCATTTTTTAAGTCGGTCCATCATCATCAACATTATGTCAGCCGCAAAACGTTCACTGATGGACATAGGCCTCCCCTAAGGATCTCCAATAGGAACGGCCTTGGGCGGCCCAGAACTCGGTTAAAAATCAATAATTGACATTAATATATCAAATATAATCCACCTGTCAAACGTAATCAACACACACTAGCATTGAAGATTGATAAACAATATCATAGCGAAGTATTTAGCATGCTTCGTTAAGCGATGAGCGACGAAGCGTAGACTATCTGCCCCTTTGTCAGTGTCGCTCCTCGGTAGATATACCAAGCGAAATGTCGCCTAAGAGATATTAATTTTAGTTAACCCTTTTGACACATTTGTCATTATAGATCATGTTTTGGGTTTCTGTCAAATAGAGGCTTATACGTGCTTACGGTCTAACTATTTGTCGGTTTCACTCGCGTGTCAAAGAGAATTAATGGTGTTTTGTAAGTTAATAAATAAACATCGTGAGGAAATTGTAGCAAGGTAGCTAGTACCATCAAGTTGAAAATACTTGAGAATCTGTCGCTAAATGCCTACCGGTGTGCCTCAGCAGCGGCACTTGAGAGCCAGTTCCTTCTAGGTTTTGTCACTTACCATAGTGAAAAGAAAAAAATCATGTGGTGTCAAAATAAAATATGTTTTATTAAAATATCCATTTTTTTTCTACAATGTTAGAACCAAAAAATATATATTGGATAGTATCAAAAACTGTAACATTGTACTAATATTTCGAAGTACTTTATGAAAGGAGAAATATAGGCCAAAAACATGAAATGGACCATTACATATTACATGAGAGACGAAGCTCATTGTCCTCCATATATCTCTTTAACAGTCTGAAATAGTGTCATGAATTTTATACGTGAGATTTACGATATTGAATATCGTTCCTTTAACATATTCAAAGAATATATCTAAAGATTTTGTGTACCTACTATTAGTAGTTATGCGACAAATAAAGGAAATAATCGGATTAAAAATCTTTTAAGTTGGAATAAAGCATAGATTTCGAAAAAAATACGTTGTTTTCCTTTTAGACAACTGTTTGTGAAACTCAGTTGCCATGGCGCATGGCGGCCGGAGGGTGATCGGATAATTAGTTTCGGAGGTCATCACGGACCAGCATCGTGACATGGGGATCTATACTATTCATATTAGAAAGCTGAAACGTTTGTTTGGTTGTTATTTAGTAAAACTTTTAATGGAAAAAAACATTGTCAGATTGTCAAAAAAAAAACTAATTAAATAAAAAATCTATCTTTGCTGAGTTTCTTGCCGGTTCTTCTCAGTTGAAGGCTGACTACCGAATCGGTGATAACTTCAATAGTTTTGACGTTCATTAGTGCTTCTCCTAGGGCCTAAACTGAATAAATCGCTTTTACTTTGTCTTTGACTTTTTGAAGTGAAAACTTCTTTAGCCGCGTTGAGCGTTTTTGGTGGGGAAAAACTTATAGGTTCGCGTCACCGACATGCTCATGCTAATAGTATATCTATAGCTATGAGTATTTTTTTTTGCATATAATTTCAATTAGTCTTAAGTTAATAGTTTTCACTTCTATCGGCAGTCCCCATGACTGCCTGTTATTTTTTTTTATGTAGGGCAAAAACTATGGAAATTTGCGTGAAGATATTTCATAATAATGTTATTAAATGCCAGGTAATATAAATTATTCAATAGATTTAGCGCTATAATTATGAACAAACCCCAAACTCGATTAAATCTTTAAATATTAATTACACAGAAACAACTCCAATTCTAATGACTTCTACTTAAGGTCGGTAATTAAATGTACAGGTATGTATAGTGTAATTTTCATTTCTGTCAGTACCTGGAAATGACTAAGACATTAAATATAATGGTGTCAATTGTCCTCCATATATCTCTTTAACAGTCTGAAATAGTGTCATGAATTTTATACGTGAGATTTACGATATTGAATATCGTTCCTTTAACATATTCAAAGAATATATCTAAAGATTTTGTGTACCTACTATTAGTAGTTATGCGACAAATAAAGGAAATAATCGGATTAAAAATCTTTTAAGTTGGAATAAAGCATAGATTTCGAAAAAAATACGTTGTTTTCCTTTTAGACAACTGTTTGTGAAACTCAGTTGCCATGGCGCATGGCGGCCGGAGGGTGATCGGATAATTAGTTTCGGAGGTCATCACGGACCAGCATCGTGACATGGGGATCTATACTATTCATATTAGAAAGCTGAAACGTTTGTTTGGTTGTTATTTAGTAAAACTTTTAATGGAAAAAAACATTGTCAGATTGTCAAAAAAAAAACTAATTAAATAAAAAATCTATCTTTGCTGAGTTTCTTGCCGGTTCTTCTCAGTTGAAGGCTGACTACCGAATCGGTGATAACTTCAATAGTTTTGACGTTCATTAGTGCTTCTCCTAGGGCCTAAACTGAATAAATCGCTTTTACTTTGTCTTTGACTTTTTGAAGTGAAAACTTCTTTAGCCGCGTTGAGCGTTTTTGGTGGGGAAAAACTTATAGGTTCGCGTCACCGACATGCTCATGCTAATAGTATATCTATAGCTATGAGTATTTTTTTTTGCATATAATTTCAATTAGTCTTAAGTTAATAGTTTTCACTTCTATCGGCAGTCCCCATGACTGCCTGTTATTTTTTTTTATGTAGGGCAAAAACTATGGAAATTTGCGTGAAGATATTTCATAATAATGTTATTAAATGCCAGGTAATATAAATTATTCAATAGATTTAGCGCTATAATTATGAACAAACCCCAAACTCGATTAAATCTTTAAATATTAATTACACAGAAACAACTCCAATTCTAATGACTTCTACTTAAGGTCGGTAATTAAATGTACAGGTATGTATAGTGTAATTTTCATTTCTGTCAGTACCTGGAAATGACTAAGACATTAAATATAATGGTGTCAATATTTCACGCCTACTTATAGAGCTTAAAAATATCACCATTTACCTAAATATTACATTATCAGTCTTATATTTGAAGTTATAAGGTTCAAAATAGATTTAATAGTTAACATAATTGAGGCGTCCAAAGGAAAATTCGATTCAAATTACAATAGAATAGGAAGATAATAAATTTAGAGCTATTTTTTTTAATGCCAGAATATATTGGTAGATTCATGGCGACAGCTTTCAAGTGATAGGCGGCCATCTGGGTGATTAGAAGAAAGAAAGAAAAACTATTTATTGACTCAAAAAGCCGCAGCACATGTGAATGTCTAAACACCGGCCAAGTGTGAATCGGACTCGCGCACGAAGGGTTCCGTACCATTATCAATAAAAACGGCAAAAAATCATGTCTATTGTATGGTAGCCCCCTTAAATATTTATTTTATTCTGTTTCTTTTTAGTATTTGTTGTTATAGCGGCAACAGTGAAATGTCAACTGTCTAACTATCACGGTTCATGAGATACAGCCTGGTGACACACGAACGGACAACGGAGTCTTAGCAGTCCCGTTTTACCCTTTGGGTACGGAACCCTAAAACTACCTAACTAGGTACATAAATTCTACTAAACTACAAAGTAACCTACCACCGTGATTTTCGACACCAACACCAAAGTGGCATTGGATAAGACTGTTTTTTTTTTTAAATTAATACCTTATTTCCAAACACTTGACGGGCCAGTTGGCTTGGTTGGTAAGATACCCTATCACGCCAAAGCTCGTGGGTTTATTACCTACCTACTAGGATTTTAGGTCAACGGAAAATACTTTATAGGTTTTGATCCCTCTGCGAGTATCGACATATGCGGCATATACGGCCGTATCTTTTGATTACGTTAAGGCGACGCCTTGAAGATTTTGGTTGCAAGGATTCCGATTTTTCTCAACAATGACTGAAGCGAACGAACTGAAATTTATTGTAAGAATTCATCATGTCTTTGACTTTATTTTGTACGTTGCATAACACGATTGGTTAACTTTTATAACACAAAATAATTAATCAAAAACTCTTTAAAATAAGAGATTCCAATTTTACCGCCATTGAGGATCGATTTGAGGTTCCAAAATTTCTACAAATGTTAATTGAAACTGATACTATAAATTGTACTTAGGTTTTATGAAATATATTTGTAGTTTTTAAATTAAACAATAAAAACCATTTTGTCGCATACGTCCGTTCCGTTTACGCGGGTTTTCTATTCACGTTGAATTTTAGATTTTTAAGCTTAACGCGGCGTCACCATAACTTAAAAGTTTGATTTTTTCAGAGCTCCAAGAGATTACAGACTTGAGTATTTGATAATCTCCTAGGATATTTATTTATTTAGATATTAATTTATTACTTTTATAGTTCTAACAAAACTATCGAGTTCACACTACTATAAAATGCAATGTCACTCTATCTATCTATCTATAATAAACGCAGAAATATTTATGTAAAAATAATATAAGCGAATCCATAATATAATTCAATAGTCGTAAACAAACATAAATACGAGTACTTGTACGTCAATTACAATTACATGAAACTAGATATCGTAGACGTTACTACGGCGCTACGGCGTAGCGCTACGCCGTAGAGGATTAATGGAGCATACTACAAATACTGAATTTGAGTATTGTCTGAAGAAATAAACTTGAAACTGGTAGACGAGATGTACATTGTTGGTTTAGAAAATGAAATTCTAGATTGTTACTTGAAATTTATATATTCTGTTCCATGAGAATATGGCGGCGTTTAGTTTTGTATTTTTTATGTCTAGAGCTAGAGTAAAAATACTTTTAAAAAGGTTATTATAAAAGTGTTGTTCCAGGCTTTGTGTGCTTACCACCATCGGTCACATCACCCCTCACCATGGTGAAATTGTGGTCAAATACCATATACAAGGCCTATCCTAACTAATATTAATACTAAGGTTTTGTTTAGTTTAATTTAGAATAGCGGTAGAAGTTGTTAGTGTTAGTTGTGGTTGCCTATAAATAAGTGAGCACAGGGCATGTTATTTCTGTAGCACCGTTTCTTAGTATTAGTTATGTGTATCATTTGTTGGCGATCCTTAATAAAATAAATAAATAAATATTATAAATACGTATGTGAGTTTGTTTGTCTGTTACTAATTGTTACTTTTTCACGCCTAAACCTCTGTACCGATCGCAATGAAATTTGGTACGCAGATAGCCTAAAATATGGAGAAGGACATAGGCTACTTTTTTCTCGGGAACTCTTGTGAAACCGAGGGGGACAGGTAGTAAAAAAAAAAACAAAAATGATTCTGTGTATATATTTTGTAACTCAGTCAACCTGTAATTCAGCTAGAATTGATTTAATTGAAATTTGGCACATAAATAGATCGTATCTAGGAATAAAACAAGAAATATTTTGTTCAGGAAAAAAGTTATATTTCTCTGGTAAGGCGGTAAAACCACGGACAGAAATTGAAAACTAGTTTATAAATAAATGAAATGTCTTAAAGAGTTTAATTTGTCAAGCTTAGTACACACTCCGTTTGTTTCTAGAATTACTCCACGCATAGAATGATCAAAGCAGAGTGAATTAAATGCACACTGGAGCACTTTCCGGGGCGCGTGCAAGCGACGGCGTAGAAGCGAGCGCACTATACATTTGTTAATTCTATTAAAAAATGAATACAAATTCGTAGTGCGCCAGAAAAAAAGACATGGAAACTAAGCCTAATAGTCGTTTTGTGGTGCTGGCCGAAATTAAATAACTTTATAGTTTTGTGTAGCTACATTCTTTACCGAATAAATCCGGATTGGATTATTTAGAATTTAATTTAGAATGTTATACGAACGAAAATACAATAGTATTTCATATTGGATATTTCCAATTGTAAAATGAATTTTTTGTACAAATTATAGCATGATTCTATAGGGGATTTACCTTGGCTTAGATATGTAAATGTATGTAATAACAATCTTAACTTTACACACAGATACACAAACACTTTACATAAGATCTAAAGGTGGTCGTAAAGTGATGTACAAACCTGGCTGCTTATCACCATCACGCACCTACTCTTCTATCCTGCAGCTGCACTTGAGAGTCTCCTTCTAGGCTTATACATCATTACATATTTATTATTATTAGATAAAACTGATTCTACGGCCAATGATTATTATTATGTTTTTTTTTTTTATAGGTTTGTGCTTGACCACAATCTTACCATGCATGGTAAGTAATGGTGGTAAACACACAAAGCCTAGAAGGAACTGGCTTACAAGTGCAGCCGGAACACACCGGTAGGTGTCTAGCGATAGATTTTGTGTGGTCAGACGCAGTAATAAAAAAACATTCTTCTCTCCGCGTCTAACTTGTACCACACACTACCCGACGAGCGGGTGTAACGAGGCGTGCCAGAATAGCTCCTGCCGTGACACGCGTCTAGTAATTTCAAAATATCGATATTTGCCAAATTTGTAGCCATCAAGCCCACTGATGCGTACAGCAATGATGTGATGTCAACGTCATGAATGTAAGATGTTTGTATTTTTATTACATAGGTACTAGGATTCCGCCCAATATCATCCTCGATTAGGGGTTGAAATTTCAAAACCTTTCCTTAGTTGATGTCTATATTATAATTATGTGCATAAAGGACATGGGTGCGAAATTTCTAGATTTTAAAACCTGCGGCTTGGGCTATGTCATTCAGTCAGTCAGTCACTCAATCAGTCAGTTTTTTAAATTAAATAGATAAACTAATGATTAAACATGTACTGGGTGTCGGGTATTTTAAGATGGCATATTTTTGATACTACGCTGTTATTTCGCAATATTTACGCGCGGAGGCACACTCCTGGGAGTAAAGTAGACCGGGATTTGCGCGTGACCATGAAAATGAAAATGAAAATGAAAATATTTTTTATTCAAATAGGCCTTCACAAGCACTTATGAATAGTCTGACAATGGCATGGCAGTCAACTCTGTCATTGCTCATTTGCCGTTTTTACGGCAGTTTCGCTTCTATGCGATGCGTAACAAAGCAGTTTTATGAAAGCTGCCATAAGCCAAAGCGAGCGCTTGTACACACACAAGACCTAGAAGCAACTGACTATCAAGTGCAGCTGCCGGAACATGCCGGTAGGTGTTGGCGACAGAGTTTCAATTTGAAGGTGGTAGCTAACCAGACAGTTAAAACAAAGTACCTTTTCACATTTTATTAGATCGTAGAGCTTAAATTGTAAAATAAAGTAACTCAAGATAAAACAGGTATGAAATATTCGAGGTTTCTTTATTCAGGCATCAGCTATAAACAAGATTAAACGAGGAAGGAATAGTAAGCTAACTCTAGTTTTATAATAAGTATAAATTGAACTGAACTTGATGGTCTAAATAACACGAGGAAGCGATAATAATATAATTATTAATTAATTTGATTTCGTGCTTAGGTACCACAATATATATAAATAAGTCAGAATTCGAAGTGTGTAATTGAATTCGTCCAATAAATTGAAACGATTTCATTCCTAAAATATTTTTGATGTTAGTAATTACTTCATAATTTATTATAATCGGAATTTACATTTATATCGGAAAGTAACAATTCAAAAAGACTAAATGAAAAAAATAAAAGCCCTATTACTAATATTAACAAATGAATGCTTACGGCTTTTTTAATGCTACCCTCTAGTTTAGCTTACCTTGTTGTTAAACGCTGCGGTCGTAAGAGAAAAGATCATGCACCCTTTAATAAACAATCAACTTCAGTACGTAAAAGCAACCGGCCGTATTTAGGGCTAACAAAGGACCAAAAGGGTCACCTGTCGATCGTCAAAACCTCACATAATAATCTATATAATTTCATATCCGACTCACACAAGAAACTGTTGGCTAACGGTTACGTGGCAAAGAGGTTTGGTCTACTTTCGTGACCCAAACAAACTGACCTTTATGAAATTGCGCATAGACAAAACTTAAGAGTGAATCATAACATAGTTTGTGACTACCTACTAATCCTATCCAACTATATAACCTGACTAATATTATAATATGAGTTAGTTTAATTATTTGTTTGTCACGTCTAAACCGGTGAACCGATCGCGATGTAATTTTGTACGCAGATAGCCTATGGTATGGAGAAGGACATAGGCTACTTTTTTCTTATAATATTATAAATGTGAAAGTTTGGATGGATGGATGTTTGTTACTCAATCACGGCAGAACGGGTGAACGAATTTGGATGAAATTTGGCACAGAGATAGAGTATAGTCTGGAATAGCACATAGAGTACTATTTATCCCGGAAAAACATAACATCCCTCAGGAACGCGTGAAACCGTGGGACGGAAGCTAGTTGTAAATAAGGAACAAGCTACCTCTTGGTATACTGGCTGGATATTTGAAAAAGCATTTTCAAAACCTATTCCAGGTTTGTCGTGCTGAATAACTTTTACTATAAGACTAAGTCTGAAGTCACGAGAAAAAATTCAAACTTTTCATGCTAGAAGCTACTGAAGTTACCACCGATTTGGAAGTCGCCTTCAACTGAGAAGAACCGGCAAGAAACTCAGCAAAGTTACTTTTTTTATATATTTTTTTGGATAGTCTACTAAAGATCAAGTCGTGTGTGCTCGATCAAAAGTATGGAAACAAAAATCAACTATGTTTGACCACAATCTCGACATAGTAAGTGACGATGTTCCGAAGGTGGGAAGCACACAATGCCTAAAAGTTAACAAGCTCTCAAGTGCGGCTGCCGGAACACACCAGTAGGCGCTTGGCGACAGATTTTCAACTTGAGGGTGGTAGCCAGCCAAGCGTACCAAACACTTTGTATCGCACGATTCAATAAAATAAAGAATATTACTTTCTTTTATTTTAAGTTATGTATAAATTATGTTAATAGAAATAATATTTGTAATGGGGGCTATCGCGTGGGAATTTTTCGCTAGAGTGTAGCGTAAGGTCTTCGGAATGTCAAACTTCACTGTTTCTGGGTGGGGTACGCAGGTTTTTTTCTAATTAGAATAATGTTGTGATATTTTGCAATACCTGAGATTAATTATGGCAAATATGAGTTACGGGTCAATTAATGGCAGTGCTTTGAGACAGTTTTTTCTTTCGGAAACTTTTACCTACTTTTTTTTCGAAAAAAACGTACGAACTACGTAAAACTGTGGCATGCTCGATATTTTTACGGTACGGTTTAAGGTATTAAATATGATTATATTGTAAATAGTTTTAAATTAAGATGTGTATTTTTTGTTCTTGTTTTTATTGTAAAATATATTTATAGGATTTAGATTAGATTAGGATTTGTAACATGTAATAAATAGTTAAGAGTTTATGGGTAGATTGGTAATTAAAAATCGTAAAAATGGTATATTTAATAAAAAATATGATTTAAATGTAAACATGGTTTTCATGTCCGTAATAACAAACTTTAATAGGACCTTACTCGACAGTAGCGCCAACTAGTGAGCACAAAAACGATAGCCCCCATTGGCTGAGTAGTTGTATATTTTTACGTTTCTGTATAGTATAGCTGTGATTTTTTTTACAATCTATTTATGCATCTCTATAGATAAATGGATGTTTCTTTGTATGTTTGTCCTCTATGCATTCCTAAACCATTCATCCGATTTTGATGAAACTTTGGTGAGTTCATGTGGGCACGCCCGCGAATATTTCTGACAAAAGAAAATAAACCAGCCAAGTGCGAGTTGGAGTCGTGCAAACTTGTAGGTATGTAAATTTCAAAGAAAAAATCAGACCCATATAAATTATCAATATGTTGGTATTTGTTAGTAAAATATACGTAATAATAAACATAATCACCAAATTTCAAGTTCATAGCTCAATGGGAAGTTAAAAAATTCTTTGCAACAAAATTGTGACAGACGATGGACAGACGGACAGATGGGCACGTGGGTGACAGCAATGGGGCTCTGTTTGGACCGTTTGGGTACGGTACCCTAAAATACGAAGCCTGTTTTACACTCCGGGGATAACCTGGTATCATATTAATATGTTGACCGCTCCCCGCGTCTAACTTGCGCCATACACCATCCGAGGAGGGCGCGAGTAACGAGCCGTGCCAGCACAACGCTCCCGCTCTGACATGCGTCTAGTAATTGCAGATCTATATCAATCGATATGCCAAATTTGTTACCACCAACCGTAGGTTGCCGTGTGGCGGTGACGTCATATCTTGTAAATTATTAACGGTCTGCTAGAAATAGATTCTATATTTGAATTGAAAAATTCGAAGTGTTCGAAACTATAAAATTTATGTAAATACTAGCTTCTGTCTCGCAGTCTCACCTGCGTTTCCGAGGGATCTTAAGTTTTCTGGGGATAAAAGTATTATGTTTGTTAATTTAGAATATATTCTATATGTGTGCCGAATTTCATCTAAATCCGTTCAGTAGTTTTTGCGTGAAAGAGTAACAAATATCAACATCCATCCACACACACTTTCACATTTATTAGTAGGATTTTCCTATAACCGTCACAATCTAATAGGCCTTTTGACAAGGTTGCCTGTTCTGGTCGGGGCTTTGGTCATTTCGGTCCGCGGTCCGAAACTCCCCCTGCTATTTTTGATCTATCTATATTTGTCTCTTCGGATGCATATGGGCTGCCGAAACGGCCTTTTAGCTTGTGAAGCCTTTGGAATAGTTATAGGTCTGAAATATGGAAAGGTATTTTCGTATGACAATCTCAATAAAAATCGAACCGAAGCCGGAGCAGATCGTTAGTTTATTATAATAAGTAGTATTTACTGTAACATTTAAAATTGAGTTTAGTACCTACTAATCGTAGCCGTAGCACCAGCTACGCCGAATAACAGTGACGTCACAACTGCTCTACGATCTACACAAATAATGCTACGGCGTGCTACGACTCCGAGACCAAGTAGATACTAAGAATATTAAATTTAATTTAAATTAAGCCAAATTAGAATTTGATTGGCACAAAAATTATTTTAAAGATTATTTTAGACACAAAGGATTCTTATCAACTTATTTTGTGCTTGCAATTATATTATAATGGATTTTTAATTTGTCGGGCCGGTTGTCGTGGTTGGTAAGATACCCTATCTATCACGCCGCAGGTCGTGGGCTCGATTCTCACTCAGAACAGACGACAACAAAAAAATGTGCATGAACATGTCTGTTTGAACTGAGTCTGGGTGTAATTATCTATATAAGTAAATATTTACAAAAAAAGAAAAAGTATATGTAGTATATCAGTTATCTGGCGTCCATAGTACAAGCTCTGCTTAGTTTGGGGTCAGATGGCCGTGTGTGAGGAATAATGTCCCGGAATATTTTGTACAAATAATAAATTATAATAATCTTCCAACAAAAACCTTGAGAATTTCTGTATCTATATTACACATATAAATAAGCAAAGGCAAAATAGTTTGTTCGTCCATCTGTCTGTCTGTCCGTCTGTCACGAGGCTATATCTCATGAACCGTGATAGTTAGACAGTTGAAATTTTCACAGATGATGTATTTTTGTTGCCGCTGTAACAACAAATACTAAAAAACAGGATAAAATAAATATTTAAGACTCTCATACAACAGAAATGATTTATTGCCGTTTTTATAGATAATAGTAAGGAACCCTTCGTGTGCGAGTCCGACTCGCACTTGGCCAGTTTTTTTTTAGTAGCTATTGACAAGCTTTGGTGTTGGCAAAAAAAAATGGAAAATACACAGCTAAGAGTGGCCGGGTTTACACTAGTTTATATAAAGATGCAACATTGTAAAACGCATTTATGGACTTGTTGGCGAGTTTGGTAAGATATTCTATTACCACAGCGTAATTACATACAGTGGTCTATCGTGTTTGAAGTCACGCGAAATGCCGCTTTGTATAGGCATTCGTAATTGCTCCATTGTGTCCCAAGCGAGGCAGGTTGGGCTCCCTACCGCCCCTCTCTCAACCCGCAAGCCCCGCACGATTGCTCTGTCTAGAGGTGTCCGTTGGCCGACTGTAAGAGTTACATAGACTGTGGTATTACGTTATAAGTCGGGTGTGGGAATCAACCCACCTAGGTACGAAGTTTATGTTCATGAGCATGTCTATTTGTCTGATATAGGTATTGTAGTATATCAGTTATCTGGTTTCTGTACAAGAGTTGCATAGTTTGTGATCAAATAGCCGTACATGAAAAATGTCGCAGGATATTATTTTTAAAACACTGAATGCAAAATATTTTCCAACCGTTTCGTTATTTTATTTAATTGACACGATACTCTAAAAAGTTACAATAAAAGATACTGAAAAAGTGCAAATTCACTAGTTACAGACAGTCAGACAGTTAACGTTTCAATTTATCGTATTTATTGAGTTTCATGAAACTCCAACTATTTCTGTCGAGAGCTTTTTGGAAACAAAAGTTACTTTAGTGCTGTGTAAAAAACTTGTTACTTGTCAGTTAATGTTATAAGAGCTTTTTATTGATAAATAAAAATGCTAATATTAAGTTAATTTTACTAATAAAACACCATACAACCTGATACCTACATCTTTTAAATTTTATCTTCTAAATTTGAATTTGACTTCTATTCGTATCAGTTTGAATTTTAAATCTTTTTACTTTCAACCATTTTCTGTTTTAAATTCTATTTTAACATAAAAGAACTGACTCTCAAGTGCAGAATCGATTGTGCAGAGTCGATAACAATCGACTGACATCGACTGTTATTGACTAAACTGAACAATCGACTAATTTGATTAGTTTCAATAATAATCGCCCAACGCTACATAAAGTACCGTAGTACACCTTTCTATGGTTTTCTCTCGATGTTTTCCTTCACCTAAAGGTCAAGTATATTATAGGATACTAACCTACAACCTTCCTCATGGTATTCGATGTATCTACTACTAAGATAATCAGTGTAATTTTAGGCAAGAAATAGTGATGCGAAAGATTTACGCTAGCGTTTCAAATTTACACCAAACGTAACACATTGGAGGTAACGAGCCGTAATAGCGTCATGTCACTTGTCTCTGGTTGTTGCTTCGATGAAATTTCAATATCCTCACCCTTCAGCCACACGCAACTATGCACCCTATCTCTTATGTCATTAAGTATATTTCACCATAACATTACCATGTTGCCGCGTCAACAATTTTTTGATTTTTTTCCCTCCGAGGTAGATACCTAAAGATGATTTCTGGCAATATTCCTTTTTGGTTTATGAGGGAAATGTATTGGATGGTTCTGGTGAATATTGATTTTGAACAAAAAAAACTATATTAGATTGATTTAGCACCGTATAATAATGTTTATTTCTACGTACAGTTATGGGCACTAATATAAATACGTTTTTGAGATTTAAAAAATTAAGTAATCTAATTATTTAGCTAAAATCAAATACCCAAAAAGAATTAACTAGATATCGAAATGAATTGAAAAAGGAATATGTATAGATAATGTTTATATAGGTGCCATGTCAATGGTGTGGGTTCGAATCCTACAATGGAAAATTAAGGAACCGATATCAAGTGTCATTTTTATAAAACAATTGATGGTAATAAAGTTATAACCTTCCTCGATAAATTATGAATCGTTTCGGAGATTACCTCCTATATTCAAACTTACAAACTTTACCTAATTATAATATATTAGTAAAAATGAAGCTTTTATAACTCATTAATTATTATATTATTACATATATATTTATATCTCTCTAACGTATACTATCAAACAGTTGGAATTACTCGTATTATACAGGGAAACTAATGAGTATTTGTGAGCCCACCATTATTACAAAGCGTGACATATAAGCGTAGGTACATACGTCCTACATACGTCTTACAGTATTATGTTCTCAAAGATATCCACGGCATCTTAAAAACTTTCCTGATGATCCTCGGTGTACGCATGCCGCGAGCATTGTCAACATAAGTTCAGTTTATTGGGGCATTTGAATAAAAACCAGTGTTGCCATCTGATAAAATGTAATACTACTCATTAATATTTTCATTTATGAAAAAACAACATTATTGCAATCAATATTTAATGTAAATGGTGTAAATGAAAACGAAATATCTGTAATCTGAATAATTCTGAAGAAATAAATACTAAAAATAGCGATAAAGAGATAGATTTGTTATTATATGCAGGTATTTAGGTTCCCATAAAATAAAATACATTTGTCCACACTAAAGTACCTCTGTCTGTTTGTTTGTTTGTTAAGATTTCACGAAACTACCAAACCGATTTCGATGAAAATTAGCAACGGGGTAGCTTGAACAACACTTTTTATATCGGAAGTACATAATATATAGTGCATAAGATGAATAATATAGTAGAAGAAGAATATGGATTGTGTTGAATAATACAGTCTGCTGATCTACTGTTTTCTATTTTGTAAGTGCTGGCAACACTGCGACACAACCCGCTCCCATTCTTCTTCAAGTCGTTCAAAAGTGAAATGCTGTAAAACAACTGTCGTTTCACTGAGATAAAGTCGAAACTTGAATGAATCTTTGAATTATGAAAGACGGGAATAAAATGTTGCTGGAAATTATTTTGAAACTAGTGGAAAATTTTATATATTTGAAAAATCATTAAAGTAGACGGATAAATCGAAATAATATTCTTTTCATTTCCAGAACAAGGTGAAGGAAAACATCGTGAGGAAACCATAGCACGGTGGTAGGGTACTTTGTAGTACCCGCCTGGCTGGCTACCACCCTCAAGTTGGAAATCTGTCGCTAAACACCTATTGGTGTGTTCCGGCAGCTGCACTCGAGAGCCAGATCCTTCTAGGCTTTGTGTGCTTACCACCTTCGGCCACATCATCACCTACCATAGTGAGATTGTGGTCAAACACGAGCCTATACAAAGTAAAAAAATATATATATATGTTTTTTTTTAACCAATGTTTAATAAAGTAAAACCAAAACCTAATCGTCATTGTGGTGATTATGAAGCCGGGAATTGTCTAGAAAATACTAGAAATTCAATCACCCAAGGCTCTAAACAAGAGTTTAATTCCTACTCGACTAAGCTGTATTTACCAGTTGATATTATTTAGCGACTTCTCTGTCCAGAACAAAAGTTTTGAATTTTATTTTGTTGACTCAATACGAAATATCCTCTTTTATTATGTAGAGACATATGTAAGTGTGATAGGCAGAATGCATACCCGATGAATGTGTGAACGCTAGTCCGACTGGAAGGTATTTGTTTTGGGAATAAATCAATGAATAAATCGACATCATTTATTGGACATAGTATTTCACTCAAGTAGTATAGTAGGTACCTACCTAACTGCTGGTGCAGGGCTTACCTTCTAATTAACGGTGACCTATTGAACATTGAGAAATTCAACTGTAAATACCTCTACACCGTTAAAATTTTCTTTTTTATGTCAGAATTCTAACAATCAGGCAGGCGGTCCACCTGATGGTAAGTGGCTACCTCCGCTTATAACATAAGCTATACCAATGGGTTTGCCACTATGTTGCCGACCTTTATAAAGCCTAGAAGGCATCTGGCTCTCAAATGCAACTCCCGGAACACACCAATAGGTGCTTGGCGACAGATTTCAACTTGATGGTGGTAGCCAGTCAAGTAGGTACTACAAACCGTGCTATGGTTTACTCATATTGTTTTCCTTCACCGAAAGCTCATTGTTAATTGTAGAAAAACCTTTTTTCTCTCTGTAAAACGAAACGAAAGCTTATAAGGAATAAATGACTAATTCATTAATGTTACTAGGTACATTAAAGGTCGACAATCGAAACTCTGTCGATACCGTAATTTATTTAGACGAGCGCCCGTCACGCATCGCTAACGAGGCGGACACGATACGACGTGAGTTATCGTTCACGTCGCCATTTTATTCATGCTGAAAGTGTGTGATCACAAAGCCATTTACGAATGTCGAAACTACTGAAGTTACCACCGATTCGGTAGTCACCTTGAATTGAGAAGAACCGGCAGGAAACTCAGTAAGGTTACATTTTTTTTATATTATTTAGTTTTTTTTTTTTTGACAATCTGACAATGTTGGCTTTTTTCCATTAAAGGTTTTACAATTAGTAAAGGCATAAATATTTACAATAAAAATAACATGAAAAATTAATATATATAAAACAATAAACCTGAACAAGTTCAAATTTTAACTAAAAATTAGTACCTCTAATACTATGTATAATTTTATACTGGGTTTTATATAAAAGCATGTACAAGATGCACTCGTGCAGAGTGCAGCAAATAGTTATATCATGATTTGTGTTGCTTATGTTTCTTTTTAGTACGGTAATGGTAAGTGATGATGTGGCCGAAGGTGGTAAGCACACAACGATCTCAAATGCAGTTGCCGGAGCCCAAAACAACGCTAGTTGCTTGGCGATGGATTTACATGTTGAGGGTGGTAGCCAGCCAGGTGGGTACACAGTGCTATGGTTTCATCAAGATGCTTTCACTCAGCGACTACCTCTGCCACGGTATTTAACGAGCAAAGTTTGCGTTAAAATATGCTAACTAAATGGGTGAACTAAATATGTCACATGCTAATTATCCAGTTATGGAAAATTGTAGAATCATGTTGTGCTTAAAAACAATTAGTAACCACACAACATTAACACATAAATAATATTAAACTGTTGGATAACTAATTTTATTCTTTCTTTAGCTGCATTCTTGGAATGGAACTTCGTAGGCACATACTCGATATTAAAAGATTTTACCATAGAATTGACTACCTATAGAAAGTAGGGTTTCAAACAACGCTTGTTGGGTAGGTGTCTATGAAAAAATTAGCTATGTATGCGTAACTGCACCATACACACAGATGCAAACATAGTGTGCATGTATACGGCGTACTAAGCTCGGTTTCTATATGTAATAATTCTATGGCTTTTACATATTTTTGCACTAATATTCCATTAATTTGTTATTGTTTTAAACAGACCCGTAGGTTGGTATTAGTTCCAGCTTACTGGCTATGAGAGATAATCTCAATTTATAAATCTACGACTATTTAATGTTTTTATTTTTATAAACATACACCCTGGCGCTAACTGATAGTGACAGGATGATACGGCAAAGGATATTTTAATGAGATTTTTTTGTTTGTTTTAATTTTAATAAACTCTCGTATTTTGTTGAAATCCATCTGCGGTATGCTCAGGCCTCCTTTTGATGCTAAGGGTATTAAAATAATATTAGTTTTAAAAAATCCTTTGCCGTGCCGTACATGGCGGTACATGGTTGTAATTACTCTCGCAGGCATACTTTATGTAATAAATCAAAGTTTGCATCACCATCCTAACTATAATATTATAAATGCGAAAGTGAGTTTGTTTGTTTGTTTGTTTTTCATGCCTAAACCACTGAACCGATCGCGATGAAATTTGGTATGCAGATAGCCTATGGTACGGAAAAGAACATAGGCTACTTTTTATCCCGGGAAAACATAAGATCCCTGGGGAACGCGAGTGAAACCGCGGGGCGGAATCTAGTTACTTATAAAACACTATCTAAAACACTGTCTAAGTAATAATGGGACGTTATTTACGTGACCATTTAAATAAACAAATGTAAAATCGTGTTTTTAGGGTTCCGTACCTCAAAAGGATAAAGGAACCCATATAGGATCACTTCGTTGTCTGTCTGTCTATAAAAACGTTTTTCTCAGGAATGCGTGGAGGTATCAAGTTTAAATTAATATCAAATACTCAAGTCTGCAATCCCTTGGAGCCGATATACGGCCGTATTATTATGCCGCATATTTTAACACTTGCAAGGGAATCAAAACCTATATGGTACTTCCCGTTGACCTAGAATCATGAAATGTGGCAAGAAGCATTGTCTTATAGCATAAGTAAAGGGAAACTAAACATAAAAAAAATACAAACATACAAACTGTGTAGTTTTTTGCGATTATAAGCTTATTTGCAGTTGGTAAAGATAAAGATAATATAAAGATCATTTATTTGCTTGAAACACGGTAAACATGTAAACTGCTGTTATTCTGTACTAAAACTCGAAGGTGAATTCTCGAAGCGACTATTCTCTGTCTCACTCGTGAATTCCTGATTACCGAGTTTCGCGAGCGAGACAGGCAATAGACACCCCTCAATCCAGTTTATCTTTTCGTTACGATTCTCGTGATGGACGAACTAGAGGGTTCCGTGTTTTACATGCACTTGGCCTATATTTTTTTTCAGTAAAGACGCCTAAAGGCAAAGGATCAGCGCCATACAGCCTTGTTGAAATTACTTTTATTTATTTATTTTTATTTTTTTATGTTTAAAATCTGTACATAGTTAATTAATAATATATATTTGTTTTTTTCTTTTTGTTATATGTATTGTTTGTACATTATTATATTCATATTATAGTATTATTACATAGTGTTTGTTATACTTAATATTTGTTGAGGCTATGTGCGTCGGATGGCGTGCTCAAAATAAAATCTTTTTCTTTCTTTCTTTCTATATAGATAAACTTAAAAGCAAAGCCTTATTAAAAACATATTAGCAAGTATTTGCAGTGAGCTCTCGCACCGGCGCCTGGGCCGGGTGGTGCGCTCACCTATCACTTCGTTACCCACACAGTAACGAACCGATAATTTAAACCGATTACCGATATTCACGCCCCTTTGGTATTTGCCGTTTGTTTGACAATCTACCGGTTCATTAACCTTTTGCTACTAATTGACATCTCCTATTACGAATGATTGAAAAATAATTAATTCAAATTTATCACTAAGTATAACTTAGAGTTATTTACAACAAAAAAAACAATTGCTTTTTTCTAGGAAAACATTCGTAATTTTGCGTAAATAAAATTTCTCGTGTATTTTTTTTTATGTCCAAAGGCTGACAAACTAAAAACACTACTTATTCATACAAAATGTTCCATTGCATTCACAAAAAAAAGCGAGAAATTAAAGCCGCTTTAGAATAGGAGGCATATAAGCTTCAATAAGGAATATAAGGCTTATTTTTTTCATAAAATATATACTTTACCTACCGCATACTTACTTTTTGCCCGACAAAAAAATTTATACCTACCTCGCGAGCACAGGTAAAAACGCGGGGCAGATACTAACCTAGTAATCATTTCCTCTTATATTACAAGATTTAGGGTCTCTACTTGAGTAAGCTACCAAAATAAAACGTGTCCAGAAATCAATTTTAATCGAACCTCTAACCTTTTAATCTCCTCCAATCACCAAAAAGTTTATTAACTATGTTTAATTTACTTTTGACAATAATGTGAATTTTATCACGGGTATAACATCACCATCCGAGCAAGTCATCTAGCCCAACCTCTTGTTATTAAGTTCCCGGGAACCTGAATAATGTTGCGGAACGTTCCCTCACTATATAATATAGGATGGGGTCATGCTGCAAGCGATGCGCGACAAGCGATATGGGGGAAAGAGCGGAGCAGCATTACTTTACTGACAGTCGTTTTAATTATAGTGATTTTTTACCTATACCTTAAGTATAAACACAGATTTTTTTGTTTACCACTCTCGGCCACATCATCACTTACCATAGTGAGATTGTGGTAAAAACTTGGGTTACAAGTGCAACGTTCATCGCTAACAAAGTGTTACGAATCTAGAAATGTATTTGTCATCAAATAAACACATTTTATGAGAATTAATTAGATACTTGAAAATAACCAAGAACCGCGTACGGACTGGACGAGCGAGAGCAAACAATTGTATGGTAAGTAATCCGGCGGCTAACGCCTGAGAGCTGAAAAATAAGTTTCCAAGTGATCCAATCCAATTCTAATAAACAACAAAAGCCCCAACGTGAAAAAGTTATCTTATAAGACAGGCTTTACGTCATTTAAATGTTTAGCCCTCGCTAATCGCTCCGCTACAGTCTTCTCCCGCTACCACTCGCAACTCACCCCACCCTTAATGACCCCAGTAATGTTGCCAACATGTTGCAGAACATTTGCTCTGTGATACTGTTTCTACAATCGTGCGACTATTGCATTGCTATGGCCTCTAATATGCCCAAACGATGGCTGCAATCGTTTCGTTTGAATCTAAAATGGTGAGCTATTTAAAATATTCAAACGCTTAGCGATTTTAGTATTCAATATAAGTCCTAGGATATTATTAGATACTAGCTTCCGCCCCGAGGTTTCACCCGCGTTCTCGAGGGATACCTATGTTTTCCCGGGATAAAAAGTATCCTATATGTTAATCCAGAATATGTTATATGTGTGTGTCAGATTTCATCCAAATCAGTTCAGGGAGTTCAGTAGTTTATAGTAACAAACATCCATCCTCATTAACTTCCGCGATAATAATGTTACAGTATGATGCAATTACTATGAATTCATTAGATATAAGCTAGAAGAGTAACGACCTAATTATACGGTCAAAGTGTACGTAGTAGGAATATTTCGACTAAAATATTAAGGCGCTGACAACAGCTAAAGTCTCTCTATTGCAACCCAACCTATATTAATCCTACTAAATGTACGGTATTGAAATTTAAATACACGATACTCAAGGATATAAATGACAAATTTATTAATCTCAAAACACGATTTCATTTCATTGTCTCGATAAAAATAATTGCCAAACACAACTCTGAAAATCAAGGAATTCCCAAATTTATCCTATACATGAATGTATTTTTCGATGTGATATTTTACATTAATATTGTTCGAATAATTAGAAAATGATTTATTTCGTTAGTTTTTGGAATAAGGAATTTATTTGTACATAATTAATTATTTTTATAAATGTCGCTTACGTTATTAATTCGGAGCAGTTAGGGGGAGGAGTCAACATTATGCCACACTCTTCTGTCACGTTACTTGCGTATTTTGCTTTGCCCTCACTCGCATTCCGCGGCGATCCGCGTTGCTAGACGGACCTATACCAGTTTTTTTCCGAGCGCGCGGTTTCAACATTATCATCCATAAATGGGTAAAATATCTTTTAAAAAAAATGTGCAATGCCTGATGAATAAAGTAAGGTAGTAAGCAATTTATTTCACAGTGATTGACAATGATAAAAGTAAACAAATACTTGTGTTTGTCAAAGCGTCATATCACTGCCGCTAGATTGCAGTGTAATTTATGAATGTATTCAGCCTATTCACATTATAACTTTTGATCAAATTAAATGACAATATTTGGAGGGAAAATGAATTGCATTACATAACTTTTACAATATGATCTCGTCGTATTATTTCGCATAAAAAAATATTCAAACTAAAGATTTACTTACCACAAAAAGGGCATAATAACTGATTAATTTTATAATCTTTCATGCAATGGGAATAAAATTTGTCGTGCCGCATCACTGACCGAGAAAGATTCTTATTTTCATTTCATAATTCATGTCATTGTTAGCTCAGCGGTCCTGGTTATAGGTCAAGAACCTATAACTTCTTGGATGTGTGTGTTCAAATCCATGTGATGACACCATGTTTTATAATGAATGTAAAGTACCTGGATGATTGAGTTGTGCTGGTATTACTTTTTATTTTGGTAAACAAAAGAAGGAACTTGAAAAAGAGGAAATTAATAAATGAAATTGAAGACATCATCTGGATTCGAACCGCGGACATCTGATTTATGGATCGCACGATCTCCCGCCTGAGCTATTAATTACTTATAAATAGTGGCGAAATTTACTTTCGTATTCTAATGAAAATGTAGCAGTTTCTCATTGATTGAAAACACGGTAAAACGACAAAATGAAACTTAGCTATATATTTTAAATTTTGTACAATTATGAGGCGAATTATTAAGTAAAATCTATATGGGTATCGTTTCCATGGTTTTCGGAGGTGCCGATTACGAATATATAACATATTTCGAGATTCAAGATGGCGGACGCGAATCATTAAATAAAATCTATATGGGAATCGTTTCTATGGTTTTCGGGGGTGCCGATTACGAATATAACATATTTCGTGATTCAAGATGGCGGACGCGAATTATTAAATAACATCTATGTATAAGGGTATCGTTTCCATGGTTTTCGGGGGTGCTGATTACGAATATATAACATATTTCGTGATTCAAGATGGTGGACGCGAATTATTAAATAACATCTATGTACATGGGTATCGTTTCCATGGTTTTCGGGGGTGTTGATTACGAATATATAACATATTTCGTGATTCAAGATGGCGGACGCGAATTATTAAATAACATCTATGTATATGGGTATCGTTTCCATGGTTTTCGGGGGTGCCAATTACGAATATATAACATATTTGGAGATTCAAGATGGCGGACGTGAATTTTTAAATAAAATCAATATGGATATCGTTTTCATGGTTTTCAGGGGTGCCGATTACGAATATGGAGTAGTGATATCTCTGCGCGACCTAATTTAACTACTAGCAAACTATTATGTATTAGTATTTTAACGTACTGCCAAAAATTAGAAGACACTTTACAGACAACTTTTACAACGTTTGTTGGAAATAATATTAGAAGTCAATTATATCAACAGCTAAAGAACATTAATTTTAATACAAGACCATGGTCCTGCTTCCCGTCTGAATTTTTATTAAAATTATTTCTACGTATGAGAATTGACTACATCGTCAAATTCAACAATCGCAATCTGAAAATTAGTAAATCCAAATGTTGAAAATACCTTTCAGTTTCGCATTTGTAGTTTTTAAAAGAATAAGTATCTCAGTATTTTTTTTATTTTGGTATCCTATTATATTATTAAAAGGTCATAAACAATAAAAAATATGTTAGGTATTAGTTCTACTAACATAGCTTCTATATTTTTTCATTTTATTCCTGGTACTCTACATACTACGAATAATGACGAATGTCTACACAAAAGCGGCATTTCGCGTGACTTCAAACGCGATAAACCACTGTATGACTTGTTACGCTGTGGTACTATTGTAAATAATGGTGGAAAGATGAAAAAGTTACAAAAGTAGGATGGATCATATCGAACAAAGTAATCAAACATAAGTCGCCAACAGGACTCGATCCGTGAACATCTAGTTCAAGGATCGCACGATCTCCCACCTGAGCTATTAATTACTTATTGATAGCGGCGAAATTTACTTTCGTATTCTAATGAAATTGTAGCAGTTTCTCATTGATTGAAAACACGGTAAAACGACGTTTTCTAAAAATGAAACCTAGCTATATATTTTGAATTTTGTACATTATTTTCTTCATTCATATTTCTTATTAAAAAACATTTATACATCCACACGGGCGACGCGAATATAAAATGATAAGAGAAGCGGTTTCATTAAAATTAGTAGGTAGGAAATAAAATAGAAAAGTTACAAAACTAGGTTAAAATATATTGAGAACTCGGTAATTACTATTTCTTTATAGCTAGTTGTAATTACATATTTATACTATCAATAATAGCGCCATCTAGTTGTGTTAGTTTCATAGATATATTTGTACTTGTTTATTGTTTGGATGATGGCCGAAAAAGTGCACCGTTTTACCGCGTCTTTATATGTTTAGGTATTCGTGGGTTCCTTGACTAAGGTATACGAATACGTAGTATCATGTTTTAGACTCTTTGTCCATCAGGTTATACAATTAACCATAGAATAAAGATGGACCTTATTTCCAAGGAATAAGGTCAAGAATTTTTTGATATTTTAACGTCAAAAATCGAATAACCTGTTGGACAGAGAATAAATGGGACAAAGCAGGGGCCCAGTATTAAATAATGTCGCTATTCGAATCTATCTAGGTATCTGTTTGTCCGTTTAGTTTTTCTAACTCGCTACGTGTTGTGGTGCAGTTTTAATTATCATTAAGAAATATCCAAACGCCTGGTCGAAGCAACTTGTGACCAGAATGCTGGCTTATATCTTGGTCAGAGAATCAGCATTGCCATCCAACGTGGCAATGCCGCCAGCATTCTGGGTACGTTGCCTTCTGATAGCGACTTTTTTTATTTAGACTATTTTATATAAGCTTCTTACTTTTAAGTTTTCTTTTTGTCAAGTGGATTTAAGTGTTATTAGGAAAATATAATTTTAAAGGTTTATTTATGTATAAAACATTCTAATTTCTATACATTGTATAGAAAAGTTTATGTTTTGTAATCATGTCGTGAAAAAAAAACGATTTTTCGGGTACTTATAAATAGATCGTATCGTAATATCCATATTCTTAGGACACATACAAATACTCGGTGTTTTTTAAACCTACATGACGCCATATTAATAAACTAGCTGTTCCCGCGGTTTCACCCGCACTCCCGGTATAATAAAAGTAGCCTAAGTTACTCCTTATAACATCACCTATCTACTAGTGAAAGTCCCATCAAAATCGGCTCAGCCGTTTCGGAGATTAGCCGGATCAAACAGACAGATATACTTTCATATTTTATTATTTTTTATTATATGCATTTAGTAAAAAGCTGTTATTTTGAAATTACAAACAGACACTTATATTTTATTTATTAGTATTGTATAGATTGCACTCGAGCAATGCTGGGGTGAGTCGCTACTTCGCTAGTAGTAAATAATCTGAGAAATACAAAAAAAAAACTAAAGCTCACCTATAAAGTGGTTTTCCACCAGCATGTCTGAACCACAACACCATGTAGACTCTATCTTCATTGGAGTCAGGTTCAATATCGCATGGCAGGGAGGCAGTTCTCCCCACCACTGCGTCCACGTCCATGGTTGATACTGGAACAAAGTCGACTGTATTTTAATTAATTTGAACTTTTCTTTTATAAATTATTTTATTTGTAACTAGCTTTTACCTCGCGGTTTCACCTCAGTTGTACCCCCTTCAGACCTGCACGGTTGCGGTCCCGTAAACAAACCGATTGAGCAGATCGGTACACCATCGCGGCAAATGAATTCTGTGTCTAACAAAGCATCGGCCTAAATTTAACTACCTACCTAAATAAAATCGCCCTTTCCGATCGTAATGGCAACCAAATGGGTCTGAATAAGGGGGATTGACATAATTAATATATAATACCTATGTATTTTAATTATTATATTGTTCGCAACTATTTCATATCCATATTGTTTGTATGCCCGTGTCGCGGGACGTAGATAATTATTTGTTATGTAAAATCTTTATGAAGCCTATTCTACAGATAAAGACAAAAATGCTAGTAGAACTCGCGCACTGAGGGTTCCGTATAAACTTGTAGGTATGTAAAATTTCAAAGAAAAAATCTGATTTATCAATATTTAGGTATTTTTTTTAGTAATATATACGTAATATATATATCTCTGACACATAAACTATTTCTATCCAAAAAAATCACGTCAATCTGATGCTCCGTGAAAGAAGGACGAAACAAACGAATGAACCAACAAATACATTTTTTCATTAATAAATTTAATCAAAGAAAGAAAATTCTAACGTTTAACGTAACTGACCGAAGACACTTTATAAAATATTTGATAATTCCGGTGAGGCCAGCCCCAGGAGTGGCACAAAATACCCTACCTGAGGTGAAAAACTCCAAACCTCAAACTTGACTAGAATTTGATCCTACGATCTTTACCGTAGAACCACAGGCTGACTGAAAATGAAATGTGTATTTCCAGTATTTTTTAATAAATTAAAAACGAGATAATAATATATTCAAATACATTTAATGCTCTCTTTAAACCCTATCTGGGTAAATATCCTGAAAGCTTTCGTCAAAGAGATGGTAGGATACAGTTAATCATTTTAATATACGGAGCAGAGAGTTGTAAGAACTTTCAGCTAAATTAGTTGCTATTAGGTATAATAATAATACCCTTATGGTGTAAGCTGGGTTTTGCTTTACTATTCAAATAAAATATACAAGATTTTTCATTGAATTTAGTAAACTTGAATATTTAGGATCATTAATAGGAATTATTTTAATGGCAATTATATTAAAAACAATTTCAAAGTCAAAGTCAAAGCCACATATGCAGTTTAGGCCCTACTTATCAAGGTCGAATTTACTGAAGGTACCACCGGTTCGGCCTTCAACTGAGAAGAACCGGCAAGAAACTCAGCAAGGTTTAATTTTTATAACCTGACGATTTTGGCTATATTTAAAAAATATATATTAAATTATTTTAAATCATGACGTAATGCTTTGATGATTGAAGGAAATGTGGTAACGTAATGATAAACGTGATGGCATATGTCACCCTGAAATAGATAGCTTTTATATTTCGGGAATATACAGGTGAAATCGCGAAACGTTATAAATCAAATAGAATTTAGATAGAATAAGATTTTGGTAGGATATTCGATCTTATTTTTTTCCCCTTCTAAAGGTCAAGTAACAAAAAATAATGAATTACAAAAACAAAGGTGCCTGTTTTCAGACACTATAACATCAAGACAGTACTTCGAGCCCAAAATAACAGTACAGTACAACTTAAGTACCCAAAATATCTTTTACATAAAAAGAAAAATGTATCTAAAAAAAATGGTAAGTCCATTGATATTAAAATATTTATTAAAATTCATGCAATTTATACAATGGTCCTATTGGAGATCCATAGGGATCCTCCTATGAGTGGCTATGTCTAGCAGGAGACGTCTCCCGGCTAACATGATGATGACGATTATTACGCGTAGCTTAATTAAACCGTTCTTAACCGATCGGCAAAATTAAGCAACGTCCAATCTGGCCGGTACCTGGATGGGTGACCGCGTAGTGGTATTTTATCTTGAGCGTTTCCGTGCTGCGGAAGGCACGTAAAGTCATTGGTCCCGGTTATCACTAAATAGGGTATTTGACTGACATTCAAATCAGCAACTTTTTATGAAATGTCAAAACGATAGGTTTATATGGAGTTTTGTATGAAATACAAGCATGTGACGTCATAATTATATAGCATACTCTTTATGGTTGGATTGGTCATTAAAAATCATAATAAGGATAAATTTTATAAAATAATCGTGGTTTCCCCTTTTTTTTAGATGTTTTATACATTGGTTAGTGTTGGATAATTTATTTTGAATACAGGCAAATACCCTATTTGAAGACCTCCTAGGTGGCTTGACAACTCCAACAGTAGGTTGACCACTAGCCTACCTCCACCAATCCGCAGTGGGCACGCGTGGTGGAGTATTTGCCTATTCCCCTTTCACCATTATTCGTGAAAGGAGGCCTGTGCTCAGCAGTGGGCAGGTATAGGCAGTAATTATTATTAAAATTATTACACAGTCAAGTTCATCTCAATAGATATTGACACGTGGCACAGAGGGTGGGTAAATATCATCAAAGGCCAACCAATTAGAAACTATTTCTCTATATCCAATAAAAAAGTGTGTGTGTACTTATGTACGCACGTAAGAAGTTATACTTCTTTATATATATTTTTTTTATACTTTCTTCATGTTTTACTGTGTATGGGACAACCTGACAATGTTGACTAGCTAACTTAATGGTGTCGGTTTTTCGGGTCGGTACATCGAGTATGTCGCGCACATCGTAAAAAATTACTCACATCATTTTTCCCTAACGCGCCAAAAGAAGTATAACTTCAAAAAATAAGAATAAAAATCGTATATACAGAGTATTAAAATAAAAAAGCAACAAAATTCAATAGGAAATCTATCAAGTAGTAAACTTCAGAGCGAAACAACTGCAGCCATAACAATACAAGAGACATGTAGACATTTTCATTCCTTCAAGACAGTTTCAGTTGTCAATACCATGTTAAATATACAATATACAGACCAATATAGACCTTAAAACGTAGCAGTTAGGTTGAAGAAGACTGCAGCGGTGTCTTTGAAAGGTATTTCTGCCAATGCATAGAGGTTAGAACAATTTGTAACTGCTGCGATATACTGTTGTAATGTTTGGACAATGTAATGTATTGAATGGCAACTTTGCCATTTTGAGTTTGTCCAGTGGTCAAAATGTTATGAATGTTAATTAATTAAATTTTAATTTTAATCATAAAGACAGCCTATTTATGTACTAGAACATATTGTTTGTGAACAAAATGCATAAATATTTATTTGCTTAAAGTTCACTCACAGTCCTATGATAAAAGTTGTTCATTTTGATGAGTACTTCCACCCCTGCAAGTGTTGCCAGTGACTAAAAAATCACTCTGTATATTTGTTTGTAACAGCTCACCTACACCATTCAACCGATTGCGATGAAACTTTGGTATTTATTGTTTATTGCCATTATCTATAATAATATTCTATACTAATATTATAAAGCTATAGAATCTATATTTATATTACAAAAAAGAGCAATTCGTGCCATTTATAATATGGGTCCTCGTAAATCGTTAAAGGAATTTTTTAAAGATATAAACGTTATGACTTTACCTTCACTATACATTGATGAAAATATAATGTGCATACGTTAAAATATAGAATTGTTTAAATCAAAAATGGAGGTACATAATATCAATACAAGACAAAAAGATAAATTAGTTGTTCCGTATTTTAGATTAGCCAAAGTTAAAAAGTCATTTCTTGGAAGTAGTGTACGCTTTTATAATAAATTACCTCTCTCAGTTACCAAGATGACTGATTTCAAATTCAAATCTCACATTAAGAAAGTTTTGAAAGAAAAAGTCTATTACAAAGTAGCTCATTACATTGAAGATACAGATGTCTGGAAATAACTGCACTCTGCACAAGTGCACCTTGTTCATACTTATAAAAAGCCAGTACTTAGTATTTTAGAGATACTATATTTTTTTTTTTTTATAAATTTGAACTTGTTCAGGTTATTATGTTTTATTTATTTTTCTTGTTGTTTTATTTGTCATCTTTTGTGTTCATGTGTATTATATTTCTTTAAAAATTGTTAAAATTTAATGGAAAAAAAGCCAACATTGTCAGATGACAAAATATATAAAAAATGTAACCTTTGTATGAGTTTCTTGCCGGTTCTTCTCAGTTGAAGGCAACTTCCGAATCGGTGGTAACTTCAGTAGTTTCGACGTTTATAAGTGCCCTCTTAGGGCCTAAACTGAATAAATGGCTTTGACTTTGACTTTGAAGAGTATGTTTGTTTGTTTGTTTATTTTAACGCGCTAATCTCAGGAACTACTGGTTCGAATTGAAAAATTCTTTCAGTGTTGGATAGCCCATTTATTGAGGAAGGCTATAGGCTACTCTTTATCCCGGAAAAACATAAAAGCCCTCGGGACGGCCCATGAAACCGCGGGGCGATACCTAGTAATATTATATTAGAAAGATAATCAGAAACTTCTATAAAAAACGATTTCAGCGTCAGTAAATCACATTGTACCTCTCTTATCTCGGTAGCTGGGACAGCTGTAACACCTGTAACTCCTGTAAAACTTTACAGATGCCGCGATCAACGGAAACGTCTGCATGCACACAACGATAACATTAGAGTGTCCTGATAAATTGGCGCTTTTTTCTGTTGTGTGCTTGGCGTTTTTGGCTTTGAAAAAAGAAAAAAAAACCTGGTCAATTCTTTACATACGGCCTTTTGATCCTAAACTAAGCAGAACTTGTACTATGGAAACCAGATAACTAATATACTACATATACTACTGTTTTTTTTAATATATACTTAGGTACTTCTATAGATAATTACACCCAGACTCAAGACAGACAGACATGTTCATATACATAAATGTCTGTCACGGGAATTTAACTCACGACCTGTTGCGTGATAGGTTACTTACCAACTACGCTAAGCGGTGACGCCGCGTTAAGGCGCTGACAACAGCTAAAGTCTCTCTATTGCAACCCAACCTATATTAATCCTACTAAATGTACGGTATTGAAATTTAAATACACGATACTCAAGGATATAAATGACAAATTTATTAATCTCAAAACACGATTTCATTTCATTGCCTCGATAAAAAAAATTGCCAAACACAACTCTGAAAATCAAGGAATTCCCAAATTTATCCTATACATGAATGTATTTTTCGATGTGATATTTTACATTAATATTGTTCGAATAATTAGAAAATGATTTATTTCGTTAGTTTTTGGAATAAGGAATTTATTTGTACATAATTAATTATTTTTATAAATGTCGCTTACGTTATTAATTCGGAGCAGTTAGGGGGAGGAGTCAACATTATGCCACACTCTTCTGTCACGTTACTTGCGTATTTTGCTTTGCCCTCACTCGCATTCCGCGGCGATCCGCGTTGCTAGACGGACCTATACCACTTTTTTTCCGAGCGCGCGGTTTCAACATTATCATCCATAAATGGGTAAAATATCTTTTAAAAAAAATGTGCAATGCCTGATGAATAAAGTAAGGTAGTAAGCAATTTATTTCACAGTGATTGACAATGATAAAAGTAAACAAATACTTGTGTTTGTCAAAGCGTCATATCACTGCCGCTAGATTGCAGTGTAATTTATGAATGTATTCAGCCTATTCACATTATAACTTTTTATCAAATTAAATGACAATATTTGGAGGGAAAATGAATTGCATTACATAACTTTTACAATATGATCTCGTCGTATTATTTCGCATAAAAAAGTATTCAAACTAAAGATTTACTTACCACAAAAAGGGCATAATAACTGATTAATTTTATAATCTTTCATGCATTGGGAATAAAATTTGTCGTGCCGCATCACTGACCGAGAAAGATTCTTATTTTCATCACACAAGTCATGTCATTGTTAGCTCAGCGGTCCTGGTTATAGGTCAAGAACCTATAACTACTTGGATGTGTGTATTCAAATCCATGTGATGACACCATGTTTTATAATCAATGTAAAGTACCTGGATGATTGAGTTGTGCTAGTATTTAATACTTTTTATTTTGGTAAACAAAAGAAGGAACTTGAAAAAGAGGAAAATTAATGAATGAAACTGGAGACTTCATCTGGATACGAACCATGGACATCTGGTTTAAGGATCGTACGATCTCCCGCCTGAGCTATTTATTACTTATGAATTATGGCGAAATTTACTTTCGTATTCTAATGAAAATGTAGCAGTTTCTCATTGATTGAAAACACGGTAAAACGACTAAATGAAACCTAGCTATATATTTTGAATTTTGTACAATTATGAGGCGAATTATTAAGTAAAATCTATATGGGTATCGTTTCCATGGTTTTCGGGGGTGCTTATTACGAATATATAACATATTTCGAGATCCAAGATGGTGGACGCGAATTAAAAAAAAAAAACAATATGGGTATCGTTTCCATGGTTTTCGGAGGTGCCGATTACGAATATATAACATATTTCGAGATTCAAGATGGCGGACGCGAATCATTAAATAAAATCTATATGGGAATCGTTTCTATGGTTTTCGGGGGTGCCGATTACGAATATATAATATATTTCGTGATTCAAGATGGCGGACGCGAATTATTAAATAACATCATGTATAAGGGTATCGTTTCCATGGTTTTCGGGGGTGCTGATTACGAATATATAACATATTTCGTGATTCAAGATGGTGGACGCGAATTATTAAATAACATCTATGTACATGGGTATCGTTTCCATGGTTTTCGGGGGTGTTGATTACGAATATATAACATATTTCGTGATTCAAGATGGCGGACGCGAATTATTAAATAACATCTATGTATATGGGTATCGTTTCCATGGTTTTCAGGGGTGCCAATTACGAATATATAACATATTTCGAGATTCAAGATGGCGGACGTGAATTTTTAAATAAAATCAATATGGATATCGTTTTCATGGTTTTCAGGGGTGCCGATTACGAATATGGAGTAGTGATATCTCTGCGCGACCTAATTTAACTACTAGCAAACTATTATGTATTAGTATTTTAACGTACTGCCAAAAATTAGAAGACACTTTACAGACAACTTTTACAACGTTTGTTGGAAATAATATTAGAAGTCAATTATATCAACAGCTAAAGAAAATTAATTTTAATACAAGACCATGGTCCTGCTTCCCGTCTGAATTTTTATTAAAATTATTTCTACGTATGAGAATTGACTACATCGTCAAATTCAACCATCGCAATCTGAAAATTAGTAAATCCAAATGTTGAAAATACCTTTCAGTTTCGCATTTGTAGTTTTTAAAAGAATAAGTATCTCAGTATTTCTCTCTCTCATTTTTTTTATTTTGGTATCCTATTATATTATTAAAAGGTCATAAACAATAAAAAAATATGTTAGGTATTAGTTCTACATACACATACTACGAATAATGACGAATGTCTACACAAAAGCGGCATTTCGCGTGACTTCAAACGCGATAAACCACTGTATGACTTGTTACGCTGTGGTACTATTGTAAATAATGGTGTGAAAGATGAAAAAGTTACAAAAGTAGGATGAATCATATCGAAATAAGTAATCAAACATAAGTCGCCAACAGGACTCGATCCGTGGACATCTAGTTCAAGGATCGCACGATCTCCCACCTGAGCTATCAATTACTTATTGATAGCGGCGAAATTTACTTTCGTATTCTAATGAAATTGTAGCAGTTTCTCATTGATTGAAAACACGGTAAAACGACGTTTTCTAAAAATGAAACCTAGCTATATATTTTGAATTTTGTACATTATTTTCTTCATTCATATTTCTTATTAAAAAACATTTATACATCCACACGGGCGACGCGAATATAAAATGATAAGAGAAGCGGTTTCATTAAAATTAGTAGGTACATACTATTGTAAATAATGGTGTGAAAGATGGAAATAAAATAGAAAAGTTACAAAACTAGGTTAAAATATATTGAGAACTCGGTTATTACTATTTCTTTATAGCTAGTTGTAATTACATATTTATACTATCAATAATAGCGCCATCTAGTTGTGTTAGTTTCATAGATATATTTGTACTTGTTTATTGTTTGGATGATGGCCGAAAAAGTGCACCGTTTTACCGCGTCTTCGTGTGTGGCGCTATGCTGTGCTATACGTACTATATATATTGGGGATGTAGAGGGGCGTGGCTAAAATTTCAATTTCTCAAGGCCATTTAGCTGTTGTCAGCGCCTTAAGCTTAAAAATCTGAATTTCAACGTGCTGCGTCCCGCTCCCTACTATAGCGACCTCTCATAGAAAACCCGCGTAAACGGAACGGGCGTATGCGACAAAATGGTTTTTATTGTTTAATTTAAAAACTAAAAATATATTTCATAAAACCTAAGTACAATTTATAGTATCAGTTTCAATATATGTAGAAATTTTGGAACCTCAAATCGATCCTCAATGCCGGTTAAATTGGAATCTCTTATTTTAAAGAGGTCTTTTTGATTAATTATTTTGTGTTATAAAAGTTAACCAATCGTGTTATGCAACGTACAAAATAAAGTCAAAGACATGATGAATTCTCACAATAAATTTCAGTGCGTTCGCTTCAGTCATTGTTGAGAAAAATCGGAATCCTTGCAACCAAAATCTTCAAGGCGTCGCCTTAAGTTATGTCATAAACTTTTCTTTATACCTATCAACAAAAATAATAAAAAGAACATACTTTAAAATACTAAACTTATAATTCACTTGAGGCTTTATCTTCAAGTTGATGTCATCTACTGGTGTAATTTAGTAGCTGCACTTGAGAGCCAGCTCCTTTCTACGTTTGTGTTAGACCAAAATCACACCATCCTACATGATAAACAACTGGCTGTAAATTATGTTTCTATGTAATCGAATTATGTCCATTAATAAAAAATGTGACATATGAATTAATCTGTCGTGCTCAAAAACTAACCAAAGTGCAAAAGTCACCCACCAGTTATAAATCGTAATACTATTTTTATTTTGTAACCCAAACGCAACCTTTTTTTTTAATGAAAATATGTAACTATAACTCTGTGATGACCTCAATTAGAAATATGTTTTTTAACATTTTTCCCGCGTTTATTAGGGCACGTTTACACTCGGCGTTTTATCGAACTCGCCCGTCATTTGGGAGTCGCTGGGAAATCGTAACATTTTACGACAACTGTAATATGCCGCAGTGTGGCAAGCGGTTGTGTTCAAAATCGCATTTTCATGAAATGTTGCCCTTATGTTTCCATAGTTGAGTAGCTTTAGATATGATTTTTGATTTTCTACGCTTTGTGATTTGATTTTCTAACGGTTGCTTTTCTTTTAGCACTTCGTATGTCTATTATCATAAATATAGTCAGTAGTATTATTTTTTCAGCGAAATAAAAAATAAAAACCTATTTTTTTAAGTAATAAAAGTGAAACTTCTTTGAGCGCGATGAAAGTCAGATTTAAAGGTCAAATTTGAGTGCCACGGATTTGCAACGTTTCTGACGCAACGCTATAGTTTAACTTTTGTCATGTGTATTGCGTTGCACACGATCTTTAAATATCGGGTTCCCCTAACACAAGGAAATCTTTGCTTAGCTGGGGATCCCTTCACCTTGTAAACTATAATCTAAAGTTTGAAGAAATAAATTATTATATTATATTATTATATTCTTCTCACAGCTTTTATTTTCATTCGTCTGCCCAATTGAAAACCATGACGAAACCGAGTTAGCCTTGGTCTCATCTCCATCAAAATTAAGGATCGTAACCTGTTATTTAAAAAAAAAAAAAAGTTTTACTTCATTTTGTTACATGTTGTGTTTACCTATAATTGTTTGTTGCACTTAGTTTCTGTCTCATTATGTTGATTTTTTGTTATGTGTAGTGTAAGCAAATGTTGGTAAACCTTTTTAAATAAAAATAAATAAAAAATAAAATAAAAATATCAATTAAAAGTACAACATTATTAAATAATAATCCACTCGTAGATATAAATCATAATAATCCTCTTTCGGAGTCACAAATTATAAAAAAAATAACTATTAAGTAAACGCAACAGGCACTGCTATTTTCAATACGGAATTAAAAAATAACTACTACACCACTAAGCTACGCTAACGAGCTAGAAAAATACAGGGTTTAGAGTAGGTGGGAACTGAGGACTCTTGTCCATCTACACTCTGTATGTGGAGAGGAAAAATTAAAAATAAACCTAATACTGCAATTTTTTTTAATTAAACTATAGTCGTGTATTCAACTATTAATAATGTAACGAATAAAAAAATATCATATTTCTAGTTACAATTTTTATACATATTCAACAAAGATTTTGTATTGTATTTTTGCCATTGTATATTCACTTACGTATTGTGAAGAATAACACTAATCCTCTCGCTGTCAAAGCTTCTATCCCAGTAGTGGGTGGTGGTGAGTCACCACCTACTACCGTGGGGCGTATTATTTTATATTTGGGTAGGCTTACATTACATTCGACCAAAATATCATAGGTTAAAAATATCTATAAGAAAAACAAGAATACTCCGCCACAGAACTCTCTAGTGAAGTTATTATATACATGACAGATGTATAGTAAGACGATATTTGAAGACAGATTAACTAACCAAAGGCTTCTCTTCCGCAGTAAATCATCGTATTAAATATAAATATAAAAGTTTGTGTGTATGTATGTCACTCAATCACGTCGTAATTACTTCGAATCGTAGTTAATTTTAGAAAAAAACATATATTATACCGCAACATAGCGTAGGTACTTTTTTATACCAGGAAAATAGGTCTCAGGGGAATTCGGATAAAACTGGGGAGTAATCTTATTATTATCCCTAATTGTATAGTTATCCACATAGTATTCATAATGTCGTGGACTTAATGCAGTCCAAATAGCGCAAAAGTTGCCAAGCTGTGTAGGAAACGACGCAGCCGGATGTAGACGTAGTGGCATTAAAACCTAAGATATTTGGCTATGTGGCGGGAAAATAAGATAAACGTTTGTATTCTAACTTGCAAAAAGCACACTAAATGCTTGGAAGTTGAAAATCCTAATGCTGGTGTCCCACAAGGTTCAATTCTGAGTCCTCTATGGCTTAGTATTTATGTTGCTGAGTTTATTGAATTTTTATATTAATCTCATAAAACAAATTAAAGGAATCTTTGTCTTTCTGAAAAATACCTTGGAATAAAGAATTCAAGCCCACTAACATCATTGTAATTTTGACGTATAGCACATTTCATATTACTTGAACAATTAATCTACATTATCGTCACCGTGGCAATAAATTCATGTTTCCAGCATGATATATTATGATACTGGGAATACTAGGAAGTTCTATTCTGAAAAATATTTCCTGTACTTATTTGATCGATACGCAAACTTATTACTGTTTCAACTTTGTTTACACTTTTAGTTCTACGCAAAGTGAATGTTTTTGGACTTCTCTTTCGGTAACTAATTGCTTAAAACCTTGCAAGTAAGTAAATTTGTTTGAGACACAGCCTCGTGGATCTTAAATCCGTTTGTCTATCTATAGTATATAATTATTTATTTTATAAAGCTGAAAGGTTTGTTTGTTTGTTTGGTTGAACGCGCTAATCTCAGAAACTACTGGTTCGAATTGAAAAATTATTTAAGTGTTGGATAGCCCATTTATTGAGGAAGGCTATAGGTTTTTATCCCGGGAAAACATAAGATCCCTTAGGAACACGGGTGAAACAGGGGCGGAAGCTAGTATAGTTATAAAAGGAGAAACTGACTGACTAGCATATCAAGCACATGTCAAAACGCAGGGTCTAGAAACTTGAGATTTTGCACACAAAGAAGGGTTTTTCAAAATTCAACACCTAATCGAGAGATTAGAAATACCTTCATGTCAGAAGGGCTATCATAGCATGCCACGAGTTTAGTATAGTATACACTGGTTAATATCTTAAAAAATAATTGCAGTTCTCTTCTAGGTGCTCTATCCTCGCCATCAATGGGCAAAATCATTACAGTTCTTCGTTATACCTAACTTCTCTATACGAATCAAAGTACAGGTAAACATACAAGATCGATGCAGCTGGAAGGCGGGTAGAAGGAGGTGGTAGGTAGGGTAACCACAAGCTACAAAATATTAGCAGTCACGGGCGGAAAAGGGTGCATTTAGTTTTCGTTCAAAGGTACATTTCCAATTGCATGTTGTGATACTGGGATGTGTTATCGAAAAGTGCTTGTATTGGTATGCAAAAATCACAAATATTTTTCAAATACAGATTTTTAGGTTATCCAATACATTATAGCTCAAAGTATTTTTTTTGTAAGGAGATAATTTCATTTTTCATAGATTTTATATATGGAACTCACCGCACACGGTGGTCGCCACACACCACGCATCGCCGCGACTCGTTTCATGGGGTCGCCACTGACTACAAAATGCTGTCAATCGCGCCTATAATTTCATAATAGGTTGAAAAAAGTAGCGGTCACCGATCACAAAAGTAGCTGTCGCACGCTTCCGCTGCTTAGCAGTGGCTGCTAGCTTCATATGGCAGCGTATTGTGGCTGCGGCAAGTAGCCCATGTCTGGTGATGCTAAAGATTCACCAACCATACCATTTTTTAATCATCTTACATTGGAATGTCCTGTTATTCGATTTTTTATACTACATCGTGACGCAAAAAGTAAAAAATAAGTACTACTAACCAGCGTCATGCTAGAGAGTGTAAGCCGCTGTTACACCTTCGTTGGATATATTTTATCTATCGGATAAATATGGTGGTTTGACATATTTTCTATAGTATAAGTAGTAAGGGCTATGCTATATACATACGTTGGTAGTATATTATTATAGTAATATATTTGTAGTCATTGGTTAACGAAATATTTAATTAAAAATCCTAAGTCCAAGCATTCTACCCTACCAAATCTGCGTACAAACTTCTCTATTCCATAACATAGACTAATTAAATAGTACAGAGGGTTCATAGATTGTATCGCTGTTGAAGATCAAGTACAATGAAGGGAACCGCAAGTTGGGAAACATTAACAAGCCAAGGGTAGGAAACAGGACGTTTGGAGTTTGTTCACTGTAACATTGCTAGTTATTATTGGACGAGGATTTAGGAATTCTAGATGACCATACTATTATTTTACTAATTATATAAGAAATTTGTTTGAGCTGTATCAACAGTAGAATCGATTTCTATAGGTTTTGTCGTTTTTTATATTTTTTTCACCAACTTCAAAACAAGGAGTTTCTCTATACGACCCGTATGTATGTATGTTTACATGTCCGTGTTTTTCTCAAAAAACTAGTGATACGTTTTGGGTGGGGTTTTCGTTAGTAAATGCATATATTTTTTAAATAAAAATGTTGTATGAAAAAAATATTTTAACATCTTCAAAATTATTTAATATTACTAATACATTTATTAAATTAGTAAATATAGAGGCTTTCAATTGTTTAGCTATTTATTTTATTTATTATAGTTTTAAAAAGATACATTATAACACAGCATTTAACATCAAAGGTTTGTTGCAATGCTGAACTTCGAAATGATTAAAGCATTTATAGGGTAAATTTGTAGCAAAACTTTTAAAGTTGAATTGACAGTATTCAGTAATACAAACAACTTTTAAGATGGTACCAGTAGTCGATCCAGGAGGCTATGGGGCTTAAGTACCTCCCAAAAGCATCTAGATTCACCACTGACAAATCTCAAATTAAACATCCTAAACCAAAATCCTGGATTCGCCACTGGATAGGACCAAATTTGTGGAACGTGCTCCCGCTTCCTGACTCCTACATCTAGGGACTTTCAAGGCCAGAGTGAATAGGTTTCTTCTGGGTAAGCGCGCTCTATCTTAGGCTTCGTCCTCGTCCTTGGATGGGTCTGAAGCCAAAGGCAAGCTCATTCAGTTTAAAAAAATTGTTCCATACAAAAGATCAATACCTATTCCTTCAAAATGTACCTAACTTACAGCTAAACAATGTCCACTAATGTATATTTTATTACTATTTCTTTATTTTATGAGATACACGTGACGAAAGACGATTAGACTTCCCACGCCACTGAAATCTTATGTAAAATAATAAATATAATCCTATATTAACATAGGTGTTGTTTATGTCTGCTTTGAAAAATTATTTGTCTTCAAAATCATATATTCCCCCTTATTCAGACCCATTCGGTTGCCATTCCAATCGACCGGATATTTTTATTTCGTTAAATTAAGAGAGGTAAAGCATAGCGATATGTCGCTCAAAGAGCAGCTCGACTGGGGAAATACCTCCACCTTACAGAATACCGCAGCCAAATAACTTATAGTTGTGTTCCTGCGCGTGAGTATGTTCGCCAGAGCTCATCGGGAGGGGGGAAGGGTCGGCAACGCGCGATTGATACTCACCAGGAGTTGCAAGCGTTCATAGGCTACGGTAACCGCTTACCATCAGGCAGGCCGTATGTTTGTTTGCCGACAATGTGGTATAAAAAAAATTAAGATGCTGTGTTAGTCGCAGAATTAATTTGCCACGATCATGTACCGATCGACTGCCTCATTCCAAATGGAAGTCTGAAATGACAAAATAGGAGTCATCGTATTCAGTAGACTACTCAATCGGTTTGACTATCCGATCGGGACCGCAACCAAGCAGGTCTGAATAAGGGGGAATATATAATTTTAGTTATGATGTACTGTTTAATCCCTTACGCCCTCCTTGAGCGCATACATTAAAAACAAACAAACAATAATTGATTTTTAGTAATGTCTAGGCTTGTGGTAAGTGATGATGTGGTCGGAGTCGTGGTAACCAGACTTAGCCTATGGCAAGTTCTTTTTTTTTATACAACATTGTCGGCAAACGGCATACAGCCCGCCTGATGGTAAGCGGTTACCGTAGCGGTCACCAGTTAGACAGTTTTTTTATAATTGTTTTTTTTTCTTATTATAAGTACCATATATAATAATACTTTCTTATGTATTTACTACAAAAATTAGACACACCACCAAGGCAAAGGATGGATTGGTATACGCTCCATCATTAAAATGGAAGTGGGCCGGACATGTGGCGCGCCTACGAGACCAAAGATGGACCAAAAGGGTGACCACATGGGCGGGTCCACAAGGCAAAAGAAGGAGAGGCAGACCTGTAGCTAGTTGGGAAGATGAGGTCAAAAAAACCGCCGGCCCCAACTGGATTCAAGAAGCCCAATCTAGAGAGAACTGGCTATCTTTGGAGGAGGCCTTTACCTGTAGAGGGGTTCTTGCAGATAACTAAATTACAATAATAAACTTAACATACCATTAATTAAAAATTCAGTAAAAAATATAAACTAACAATTTAATTTAAGAACTAAACTTATTTACTAACAAAAAATTATAATACTAACATAGAATATAACTATTCTTTTTTTTGTAATCTGCAACGAAATATAAGGCTTTTTATTTTATTTATATTATGTATTTAATAAAAAGCTGCTATTTTGACATTACAAACAGTCAATGACATTTTTTGATTGTCATTTCCAGTAGACCACTAAACTAACCCTTGGTACGCTCGTGTGGTTCATTGGACCGGCAATACGTTCGCTTCCAATCGAAAAGTATTCATCTACCCTTATGTATGGCGAATGCTATACGGGCATCGAGATAGTGGCCTTTGTGCGGCAATGTATGTTTACTGCGCAGACGTCGCGAAACTACCATAATATGCACATTTAGGTACGGCGCACACTAGTAGAGACGGGAGAATAATCCTAACTAATATTATAAATGCGAATCTGAGTTTATTTGTTTGTTTCCTTTTCACGCCTAAATCGCTGAATTGATCGCGATGAAATTTGGTACGCCGATAGCCTATAGTATGGAAAAGGACATGGTCTACTTTTTTCTTGGGAGAACGGAGCAGAAGGTAGTGCTAAATAATTTAACAAAGAGTCAAAATTAAACCAAAAATTCCTAATATTTATAATGCAATATTGCAATTATGTAATATCAAGACGTTTATTAGAACTTTGTGTCTTGCTTGATCTTAGATTTTTAACTTGACGGTGGTAGCCAGCCAGGCGGGTATCTACTATAAATTACCCCATGCTATGGTTTTCTCACGATGTTTTCTTTCATCGAAAGCTCTGAGCTAACATCGCATGAGGTTTGTAGCCGTCCAGGCGGGTGCTACGAAGAGACAGCAATCACCGTGCTATTCCAGTGTGCACTGACCCTTAAAATGCTACGACGTAGCACTGACGTCGCATTTACCGTAGCAGATAAGGATGCACATTAGGCACTATGCGCTACGGATCATGCTATTTTAGCTATACCTAATAACTTGCTCTCGGTGCGCTTGTCAAAAAAACTTCCGCTGTAATTTTAGTATTGTCAGTGAAACTTTGTTTTCAAAGTCAAAGCCATTCAGTTTAGGCCCTAGAAGGACACTTAAAAACGTCGAAACTACTGTAGTTTCCACTGAAGTTTTGATAAGAATAGGGTCGGTTTTTTACGTAAACGCAACCTTCAGAACCTGAATTAGAGTCAGACTATTCATTATTGCATTAGTATAATTAAAATTATTAAAAAAAATAACAAAAGTCACTTATTAAACTTAGATTAAATTAACCCTAATCCTAACTAATATTATAAGTGCGAATGTGAGTTTGTCTGTTTGTTACCTTTTCACGCCTAAACCGCTGAATTTTGCAATCGCAATGAAATTTTGTACTCAGATAGCCTATGGTATGGAGAAGGGTATAGGCCACTTTTATTCTCGAGAGCGCAGGTAAAACCCCGGGGGACAGCTAGTACATTTATAAAGTTACAATAAAGCTGATTAAACATAAATTTAAATTCCCATTTATTTGATATCCTAATGAGACGCAATTATTTCTTACTGGCAATACTTCGGCCTTCGTGCCTTAAAAGGCCTCACGGGAGAATGGACTATCCAAACACTTTTAACTTGCAAAAAGTATTCGCCTAATTAATGATTAATTAAAAAAAAGTTAACTTTGTAGATAGATAAATGGATTAAGAACAGTTTTAGACTCACATATCTAATCGTGACACTCAGATAGGGTTGCCATTTTTTTACTTTCAATATTATTATGTTTAAGTACAAACACAAGTTAAATAAAATAAAAATAATGTTACTCGTATATTTTATATAGCATTCTCCGCCATTCAGGAAAAATATTCTCATTTCTTACATTAAATATACTTGTGTATGACCACAATCTCACTGTAGTGATAATGTTTTTGTGGCTAATGGTGGTAAACATGCAAAGGTAAGAAAAGGTATTTGGTTTAAGAGTTATTTTCTTGACGTGTCGATTTATCCTCCGTCTCGGACAAGTGTGTGTGCACATGTTTCAAAATTTCAGACACTTCTTACGCATATTCGTACAATATAAAAATTGCCTTCACGACAATTTTTAGGGTTCTGTACCCAAAAGGTAAAACGGGACTCTATTACTAAGACTCCGCTGTCCGTCCGTCTGTCTGTCTGTCCGTCTGTCACCAGGCTGTATCTCATGAACCGTAATAGTTAGACAGTTGAAATTTTCACAGATGATGTATTTCTGTTGCCGCTATAACAGCAAATACTAAAAAATAGAATAAATTAAATAGTTAACGTTTTTATAGATAATGGTACAGAACCCTTCGTGCGCGAGTCCGACTCGCAGTTGGTCGGTTTTTTGTTCTGCGTAAAAAGCTATATCCTACTAATCCTACTAATATCCTACTATCCCTTAATATTATAAATGTGAAAGTTTGGATGGATGGATGGATGGATGTTTGTTACTCAATCCAGGCTAAACGGATGGATGAAATTTGGCACAGTGGTAGATTATAGTCTGGAATAGGACATACACTTTTTATCCCGGGAAAACATAAAATCCCTCGGGAACGCGGGTGAAACTGCGGAGCGGAGGTAGAAATTCAATACATTACGACTGATTTCCGCCATGTTTTTTTACCAAATATCTAAGCGCGAGAATTGGACCCCAGGGCTTACAAAACTGCAATATTAAATTGTTTTGACGGGGCGATTTGCGCGGTTGGTATATCAGTTATCTGGTTTCCATAGTACAAGCTCTACTTAGTTTGGGGTCAGACGGCCCAGGATATTTATTTTTATTTATTTGTAAATAAGAATATTATAATAATATTTTTGATTTATTTATTTACAAATAAATAAAAATAAATATTCTGGGACATTATTCCTCACACACGGCCATCTGACCCCAAACTAAGCAGAGCTTGTGCTATGGAAACCAGATAACTGATATACTACATATACTACTTTTCTTTTGTATATACATACATATTATAGATAATTACACCCAGACATTGGACAAACAGACATGTTCATGCACACAAATGTTTGTCCTGAGTGGGAATCGAACCCACGATTTGTGTATTAAAATACTTAATGACTTAAAAACTATTAACCATACGGTTAAGATCACTTTACTGCTTACCTTTCAAACAAAACAAAATAAGATGACAACTAGTAATTTAAGTATTAATATCTGAATTTAACTTAACAACTCAAGTACCAGTGCCTGTAGTCGACAGAATATTAAACACCAGCCGGGCAGCCCGGACACTCCCGGACAGCACCGGACATCTGACACAATGAACCTCCCGGGAAATTATAAATGATTCACCTGTTCCTCATTTAAAAATTATGTACTAGAGAACAAATCAATGTACTTTTTTTTACCTTCTGTATATTTATTCTCTCATTTCGAGAAAAAATTGCGTAAACATGTATGCTGATTATTAACGTTGAAAACTACTTATTTAATAGTTCTACTATACAGTGTAATCATTATGTGTGACCGAAGACATATCAAAAAACATGAAACTGTTGCCAAAAGTACGGTGGTTAGAGAGTAAATTCATCATAAGTTGACTCGCGATTCCTAGAATTCTATTTTTTTTATAGGTAGTTTTGGGACGCGCGTCCCATTCGCGAGCCAACCGAATATGTTTTTAAATAGAATTAGAACCATGAAATTTCGATTTTAAGCACTTCCATACATTTACTATGGCATTCTTTTCCACTTTCATCCAAAGAAGAAACGCTACCAGCCTACAGGGAACTTTTCCCATCGGCTGCCTCGAGGAAATTTTCTACAATATATTATAGTTTTTTTGGTGTAAAGAAAGAAAGATTTATTTTGTAGGTAAGTAAGTACTTATATATTTTTTTTCTAATAAAAATGGAAACCTTGCCTATCGAGAGCAGCGAGGGCTTTGAGGATGTTTTCTATATATTATAGTTTGTATTTTATACAATGATTGTAAATCCTAATCCTAACTATAATATTATAAATACGAAAGTGAGTTTGTTTGTTTGTTTGTTACCTTTTCACGCTTAAACCGCTGAACCGATTGCAATGAAATTTGGTATGCAGATAGCCTATGGTACGGAGAAGGACATAAGCTACTTTTTATCCCGGGAAAACATAAGATCCCTGGGGAACGCGGGTGAAACCGCGGGGCGGAAGCTAGTAAATAATAATCATTATTAAAAAATGGCGGAAACTTTTTACTCGAATTATTCGAATTTCCAATTATTGGCATAACCTTAGGTACCTACTACATATATATACCTAAGGAAACACGGATGTATTTAACTCACAGAGTTACAAGTCACGGAACAAAGCTAATTAATTAACATAAACATCGCCCACACAAATTAAACACAGTTATTTGTTACATATTTGTACTATCGGTTAATAGCTTTCTTTTATTACCTATATTACTAAAGATTTGTAGGAATATACTATGGGAATTTCGGTAATGTACCTTATTGTAATGTAATACGGTCTAATATTATAATAGTGAAGCCTTGTAATATTACGATGACTTTGTCTATGGTTATTGGACCCAAATGGATTGTAATGTGTAAGTAATTGATTTGGATAAGTGCAGATGTAGGAAAAGCTGTTATTGGAATCATTAGTTTCGAAATAGCTCAATTAAGTAAGACCATAGAGGAAATGTGTACCTATGACTAGAGATACACTCGACACAGAGATGTAGCGACATCTAACAAATACATAAGAAACTTACATTACCCGCAGATACAACCGTAACATACTGCTTACAATTTAACGCATTATTTTTCGGTAGATAATCTATCCATAGTAAAAGTTGTTCATATTGATGAGTACTTCCACCCCTGCAAGGCAAGTATTTTCAACGACTAAAAAATCACCCTGTATATCTCTAACATGTAATATTAAGCTATTTATACTTAAGTTTTCAACGATCCAAAATAAATATTTCACACTAATCAAGTACTAACGAGATTCATCAGGAATGAGGAGATCCGTAGACGAACTAGGGTCACCGACGTAGCCCAGCGGATTGGCAAGTTGAAGTGGCAATGGGCAGGCCATATAGTGCGCAGAACGGATGGCCGATGGGGCCGAAGAGTTCTGGAGTGGAGACCACGGACCGGCAAGCGCAGCGTAGGACGTCCGCTTACAAGGTGGACAGACGACCATGTAAAGGTCATCGGAAAACGCTGGATGCAGGCCACCCAAGACCGGTCCTATTGGAGATCCTTAGGGGAAGCCTACGTCCATCAGTGGACGTCTTGCGGCTGAGATGATGATGATGATGAAGTAACGTGTAGTTACTGCCAAAATGGAATCTCCGTGAGAATTAACCGATTTAATTCCATAATTATAAATAAAAAAAACATGGCTGCACTTCTAAAAGCGATGCTCTTACATCACCTAAATTAAAACGCGTCAATTCAAAAAATTGAGACACCTAAGCTAGATTGTTAAATTGCAAAATAAATCGTATGTCAGGACTAGTTGAAATTTTGCAATGTTATACGAATGTCCTAGGCAGCGATGCGTCCGGGAAATTCTGTACAATGACGTGTCACGGACGCGTGACGTTAGCATTTCCGCCATAATTGATAGTTTCAAAAACGTTTTATTGTTGAAAAAAATAAATGAATATCTCTAAATATAACGGAAAGGATTTTCAAATTTTAACGACAGTGGGTATTTCAGCTAAATGGTGATTGTTAAAATAATTCTTTCTTTATTATTAATAGGTACTAAAAACATTTGGTTTGCGCGAGACATAGAGCTAATAAGCTATGCCCGGTTTCAACTGGTTCTAAAGATAATTAAAAAAGAATCAAAAAACAGTAACGAATTGAGAACCTCTTTTTTTTACTGGGTCAAAGAACGCATGTCCATCTCCTGGTTTCAAGTTATCTTTCTGTCAATTTTTGTCCACATAAAGAAAAAAACAATCAAAATCGGACCATAAAAAGTACATCTTCAGCCACACAGGCCTTATACTTACTTAAAAAAAAGTTATTTGTGGTCAAACATAAAATAAAATATATACGTCAAATTGAGAACCTCCCTGTTTTTCATTGGATAAAAATCTAGTAAACAAAACACGTGCATTTTTTATGCAAATGAAAACTCATTGATAAATTGGTCACTAAAAATGAGCCGGTGTTTTCCGGCAGCTGAACTTTGAGGTCCTTTCTAGGCCATTATGTACCTTACCGCACCCTCGGCCACATAATCTCTCATCATACTGAGATTGTGGTAAACATTTAACCTATATTATACAAAATATTAAGGCTTATGTTTAACTAACCACCAGAAAAATACTGCACTTTATATTGCCAAAAATAGTAAATGACCACCAAAATTAAATCTAGCTAAAAAATTTAGCGTGAAATTAGAACCAAAAATTTACAACTTGCGATCCTACCAAATTATCTGATTGTTTAATCCAAAAAGGGTATCCGTGCAGTAAAAAATAAATAACCACGAAGTGTATGCCGATTGCGAAGCGCAGTGAGCCTAACCTAAAGTATACGGCTCGTTTCTGAATAGGATGAGATTTACAATATTTTCACATAATTATGTAAGTAATTGTTAATTGGTGATCATTTACTAAATTTGGGTAATAGAGGTTATGGTCACAAGGTTCTTTTTGGTGGTCATTATATTTATCCCCAAATATTAATATGGAGAAATATATACAACGTGTTCCTTTTGATATGCCATAACTCTGGTATTAATGAGACCATGTCAAAGAATCAATTGGCATACGAATTATTTTTCAATGTTTTTTTTTCGTCTATTTATGATTCGTTTAAATATGATTTATGTTATCTTCGAAACTATATATTTTTGGAACACTTGTTCTAGAACTTTTTGAATTATTTTTACTTATAGTATATATACCTTAAATATATGGGACATCAAAAGGAACACGCTGTATAGCTACGAGTATTTATATACGCCAAGTTTAATATCCCCATTTATCATAGAACCAAATATGTAAAGGGCATGCCAATGTCTAAATACCTCGGTTACATGTGACGTAAACCAAAAGGGCCCTGTCTCCAAATGTCTGATTCATTTTCATCGAATCGCCTTCAATAAAACCGGTGAGGCGTGAAGACGGTTCAAGCCTTCGGGGTTTCCACGCTCTGTTTGAACCCGTACTGTACTCAAATGCGATTCAATTCAATACATGAGGTAAGTATGGGAATTTTCGCAAATCAACGGTTTAAGGTATTCCGAATTTAAAACGTATTTTCATGGTTTCCATTATCGTAATAGTTTTGTTAAATGGAACACAAGAGTTTTTGGTCTATTGAATAGAAGGTCAGATTGAAATGTGAATAAATAGTGAGCAAATATTTTATTTAGAATAGAAAAATAGTATAGAATTGAATATTATTTATTTGAACATAGCTGAAAGAAAATATAAATTAAGAAAGTATTTAAATATTAAACCATAAACGTCTCAACGCTGATTTTCAGCTGGACCCTAAATAACAAAATCTCTCACCATTTTATAATGCCAAATATAATATTTTTTTAATAATAAAGCTAAAGATTATTAAGTTATTTGTTGTAGTTTACATTATAAATTTAATTGATACATAAACAAGGAACTAAGTACCTATATCCCTAATTCCGATACCAACTTCTAAGCTCTTGATAAAACGTGAAAGTTTCAATCTTAATAATCATACTAGATCGCGTCGCTCGCGTAGACTTCATAAAATGAGAACTTTGCTTCCCATTGGCCGATTTCGATGAAACAGCTATATTAAGATAGATAGACAAGGCTAAAAAGGCCGCTCAATCAATATTGCTAATGCAATTCATTTTTAGAATTCTCGGCAGATCCTACTTATTTCAATATATTTTACGTAAAATAGTCACTACAAATAGTCGCATATATTCAGTTTAATTCACTAAATGATTTGGTATTGATTAATCTGCCGTAAATTCGGAAAAATTAATTGCATTAACAATATTGCTCGAGCTTCCTTTTTAGCCCCATAAGGTCAACCAATCAACCTACAATTTCACACATTTTAACACAACAGTGTAACAACAACATAGCCCTGAAACGGCGACAATAATGCGATCCGGTATGTATAAATACATTGAGCATTAAGACTGTTTGACATGTCACGGGCTGGGATATTGCCCAGCCCGGGGCTGTACGGGTTTGTGGGTCAGACCGGCAGAGGGTCGTGGAGTGATGGCAGATATACGTGCATTAGTGAATTACTGAGTTTTGTTGAAAACGGGCTTCAACCATGCTATTGTTGTTTTATATATCTTACAAGACTCTCTTTGTATCTTTAACATGTATTTTAAAATAAAGATAAGTATGAAGTAAATTAATTAACTAGCTTTTCGTCCACGGCTACACACAAGCATTGGCATTTATAAAAATAGTACGATTAGTAGGATTCTAGGGCCTAGAATAAAATATAAGATCCTTTAAAACCACGAGTACAATCGCTGCTCCACCCAGCGATCCTACTAAATTTATATATATTTCCTATAAATCCTACTAATATTATTAACTAGCTGTCCCCCGCGATATCACCTCCGTTCAAACTTCGTCCATCGTTCGTCCATCACGGGAAATGCACAATTTTATTTATTTACATACTTTATTTGAGGATGGTGCCAATTAAGCTAGACCTCTAAATTGTATCAGCCCCATACAACTCAGAGGTCTCTATTAATTGGCGTAACTATGTATGTGTGGGGAAACCCTTTAACTTTTTTTTACTTTTTAGAATTTTTCCTTTATTTGTGCTGTAAGACCTTACTTTTTGCAAAATTTCGTGATTCTAGGTCAACGGTAACTACCACAAAATAAATAAAAGGGCCCTTAAATATTTATTTTATTATGTTTTTAGTATTTTTTGTTATAGCGGCAACAGAAATACATAATTTGTGAAAATTTCAACTGTCTAGCTATCGCGGTTCTTGAGATACAGATAGATAGATGGACAGACAGACAGACAGACAGACAGACAGACAGACGGACGGACAGACAGCGAAGTCTTAGTAATGGGGTCCCGTTTTTACCCTTTGGATACGAAACCCTAAAAAACACCGGTCATTGTCGGCCGATTTACAACCAATATAACTCGTGTTTACGTTATCAGTTTCCAAGATAACCCAACCCCTATGATTCAATCGGCCCTTACGGAAACCTTCATAAAGCCTGTCGCATTAAAATCGGCGAAAACACTCGGGTATGTAAATGCGGGCCACGTATCGCTCTCGCGAAGATAAAACACGCGGTGGGTCGCGGCTTGCTCACAATTATTTATTTTGATAATACGTAGCAAGGGATGAGAGACAGCGATGCCTTGCTGAGTTTCTTGCTAGTTCTTCTCAGTTGAAGGCGACTTCCTAATCGGTGGTAACTTCAGTAGTTTCGACGTTCATGAGTGCCTTTCTAGGGCCTAAACTGAATAAACGGCTTTGACGGCGGCCACTGCAAAGACATGCATTGTGTTGAATTGAATGAAACGCATCGCCCGCAGTAGTAAAAAAGCCGGCCAAGTGTCGGACTCACGCACCAAGGGTTCCGTAAAAACTTGTGGGCATGTAAATTTCAATGAAAAAATCTGATTTTTCAATTGGTACCTATTGACATTTGGTGATGTTTACATTATCACCAAATGTCAATTTCATAGTTCAATGGGAATTTAAAAAATCTTCGGAACAAAATTGTGACAGACGATGGACGGACAGACATGTGAGTGACAGCAATAGGGCCCGTTTGGTCCCTTCCTTCGGGTACGGAACCCTAAAAAGCTTGTAAAAATTGGTGATGTGTGAGTATGTTTCGGCTTCTTTAAAGGCAGACAGCCCAGCGGGTACTACAATGTCGTTACCATCGAAAAACATTAGAATCGCGTCTTGACAGCATTTATGCTACTTTCCGCCCTATAGAGACCAAGTAAAACGCTTGCCTCTCATATCTTGGATACAAGTTGAGGTGGTGGAAAAAAGCGAGCGGTAAATTTGAGGTTATAATTTATGTTAACATCCTTATCGCTGACGTATGGTGTTTACTTTGTATGGATACTGGATATGTACAGATTTTACGGGAAAATCCGTCCATACTGGATATGTACAGATTTTACGGGAAAATCCGTCCGAATTGAGAATTTACATCGTACAGACGGGCTTCATTTCATTATGGTATAAAGATCAATGCGGCGATATTCATTTCAATGGTTTTTATGGGACCTTTTGAATTTTATGATTTTAAGGTCTTCGAGAGCCAAAGATTCATTTTTTTTATATCAGAAGCCTGGTAGGCAGGCGGTCCACCTGATGGTAAATGCCTACCGTCACCTACAGGGGAAAAGGCTGTTCGGTTCGTTTCCACTCAACTCCGTGATGGCTGCACGGATTTGGATGAAATTTGGCACACAGATTGCATGTATAGGATACTTTTTACTCCAGCAAAACATAAACCCTCAGGAACGCGGGTGAAACCGCGGCGCGGACGATAGTTATTTATATAAATTGAAAAATAGAGAAAACTCATCGCGAATCGTATCGAAAGCAGACTGAAGTGTCTGAACTCTATTTTACTTCATTTTTTATTATTTCAACGATTTTAAAAATAAAAATATGGTTCTTGTTTGTACGGTCAGCAACGTAACTTAACAAAATTTACTAAACACCTGTACACTAAAACAATCCATAATATAGACATTTATTGTATGTAGATTCTTATAGACACACCTTGTTTGTACATTTTTAAAGGCACAGTGATAGGGTACCTTGTAGTACCCGCCTGGCTGGCTACCACCCTCAAGTTGAAAATCTGTCACCAAGCACCTACTGGTGTGTTCCGGCAGTTGCACATGAGAGCCAGCCACATGAGTGCACAGATGCTTTGTAAATTTGGATCTGTTCAGCTATTTTTGCTGCTGACTGTACAAATGGAGTCTATAGGATTATTATTTTTTACGGAGGAGTCGCTGGGGGCTTAAAAAATGAAAGAGGAGGTCTCACTGAAAATATAAAATGATCTCACGAAATAAAGCTTAAAAAATGTTAAAGTAATCTATACATAAAAGAATCTGTGGAACTAGCGTGTCTGTATATTCTATTTTTAACAAACATGTAGTGTGGGTGATGTAGGAGATTTGTCAGTCAATTTGAAGACACTAATCTTCGAAACCATTGAACGAATTTTCCAATGCAGCTTGGCGCTTCAAATATGTTTTATTTCATCGAAATGGAGTGAAATGAAGAAAAGATATATATTTTATTAGCGACCCGCCCCGGCTTCGCACGGGTAGCACAACATAAACGCCTACATTTTTTATAAGCATACCTATAGGTATAATGCTCCCAGTATAATAAAAAGACGGCTTATTTTTTCCGACATCTCCAACAAATATCATTATATTTTAGCCAACGTATACAAAAACTTGACAATTTATATACTAAAACCTTCCTCGAGAACCACTCTATCCATTGGTGAAAACAGCATGAAAATCAGTGCAGTATTTTTTGAGTTTATTGCGGATAGACAGACGCGGCGGAAGATTTTATCCATTAGTGAAAATAGCATGAAAATCAGTGCAATATTTTTTGAGTTTATCGCGAACAGACAGACAGACGAGGCAGAGGACTTTGTTTTATAATATGTAATGATAAAGTCTACGCGAGCAAAGCCGCGGGTGAAAACCTAGTATTATAATATCAAAGTTATTAATGCTGGAACATCATGGAAACTTCCAAACAAAGGTATTTAGCGTAATCCTATTTTAATTGATATGATCCTGTAATTTCCCTAAAAACATTTTAGGGTATTAGTTTCGTGGCAACATTTCTTAGTACAGTCACATGTATAAATATATATGTGATTTATTAAATAATAGCATGAAATGATCGAATGAGTCTCGATGCCGATTTTGACAAAATAGAAAAGTGCATTTTTTATTTTCTTACTCTACTTAGGTGGCAAACAAGGTTACGGCCCACCTGATGGTAAGCGGTTACCGTAGCCTATAGACGCTCATAACACCATGGGCAAAGAAATAAAATATTATATTTTCCCTGCCAGGGGTATCACTCACGCGTTGCCAATCTTGAGACATTGTGCCTGTAATTTCACCGGCTCCCATACCCTCCTAACCGAAACACAGTAATACAAGTGCACTACTATTTCACGGCGGAATTAGATATGGTGGTAGTACTTCCCCGGGCGAACTCTGCACTAAGAGTTCTACTACCTAACAAAATTTATAATACATACTTAGAATACTTTGCATACATAGAATTTTAAAAAAATCCTAGCAGGGAGTCGAACCTGTTGATTTTAGAAAAACAACACCTGTATTATTGCACTATCTCAAATATAGTAGGCACTTAGTAAAGCTTTCTTTTTCTTGTGAAATAACGATTGCATCTTTGATATAACACCTACATAATAATAGTATTAGTTCCAAAATACTATGTTCGTAACACAATAAAATTTCAATCAATAGTTTTCGACATAATTTCTTTGCCCATCGGCAGCGTTGGTAGCATTGAGGAAAATTTTCTATATAAGGTCCTAATAAATGAAGTAAGGTCCTTTTGAGGCATGATATTATAGGTCATATGTATTCCGAAAATGATAAAAAAAAAAAAAAAACAAAACCTGAAATTGTACTTCATAAATAAAAGTAATGTATTTTTAAATGTTTTTTTTTTATTTTTTAATAATAAATTTGTATATAAAATAAACCTGATTATGCTGTTAATGGTTTTAATTAATTCTTAGTAGTGATGAAGTACAATTTCAGGTTTTTTTTTTTTCATTCAAATTATTTTTATTTTATCATTTACGGAATACTTATGACCTATACTATCATCCCTCAAAAGGACCGTACTTCATTTATATATTAAACATAAATGAATAAATATTCCTTTACAATTTTGCTAAATATATAATTATGCTTGCGACTGTACATTAAATGAATGAATGAATGAAATGAAACGATATCATATTTTATTATTACCTACCTAATAAGATTATTTTACTTGAAAATATGTAAAAAGCATTTTTGTAGTAATTTTGTCTTACCTACCCTGTATGTTACTACTTGAGTTTATTTTAAAAAATGTATTATGTTCAAGGAATTTGATAAGCTTTTAGTTTTTTTTTTTCAAGGACCTATTTAACCGTGTATTTCATAAGTGATATAACATGTATAAATAAGCTTTTTTTTTTTTTTTACTTTGTATAGGCTTGTGTTTGACCACAATCTCACTATGGTAGGTGATGATGTGGAAGATGGTAAGCACACAAAGCCTAGATGTTTCTGGCTCTCAAGTGCAGCTGCCGGAACACACCAATAGGTGTTTGGCGACAGATTTTCAACTTGAGGGTGGTAGCCAGCCAGGCGGGTACTGCAAAGTACCCTACCACCGTGCTATGGTTTCCTCACGATGTTTTCCTTCACCGAAAGCTCAAGCTCATTGTAGGATTCGAACCCACGACCTTCGCCGCGGTGTCCGACGTCACTACCACTGAGCTATCATCGCCTTGAGTTTATTTTAAACAATATATTATGTTCAAGGAATTTGATAAGCTTTTAGTTTTTTTTTCAAGGACCTATTTAACCGTGTAAGTGATATAATATGTATAAATAAGCTTCTCTATATATATAAAACAAAGTCGTTTTAGTTACACCATTTGTAACTCAAGAACGGCTGGACCGATTTTTATGATCGTTGATTTGTTGGATTTGTCTCCGCCTCGAATAGCCGAATAACTATTATAAAATTGGGACTGCGGGTGAAACTGCAGGGAACAACTAGCACCTAATAAAAAGGATTAAGTTGCCATAGTGAAAACTAAGAAACAAAAAAGTTATAGTGAAAGTAGTTTTGGTTTTTTGGTCCGCGGTCCGAATGGTATAATAGTTATTCGGCTCCAACAAATATATATAGTGAAATCCAACAAATCAACAATCATAAAAATCGGTAGGCGTTCTTGAGTTACAAATGGTGTAACTAAAACGACTTTGTTTTATATATATAGAGAAGCTTATTTATACATACGTACCTAAAACTGAAGTCCAGTTGATGGGTTGATGTTGTTTGTGGATACTGATATAACAATTATATAACATCGTAGTTATACGAGTATAACACGTAGGCAGATTATATACATATAAATCACGCCTACTGCCAGAATCATAGTTAATCAATAATTTACATTATACATTTCAAAGTCAAAAAAAAAAGAAAAATATATATAAAAAATGTAACCTTGCTGAGTTTCTTGCCGGTTCTTCTCAGTTGAAGGCTGATTTCCGAATCGGTGGTAGCTTCAGTAAATTCGACCTTCATAAGTGCCCTCCTAGGGCCTAAACTGAATAAATGGCTTTGACTTTGACTTTGACTTTGAGTCCTACTTCCTACTTGTTATTATAATCGTGAAAGTTTTTGATGATCTCTGGATATCTGATATCTGGATGTTTGTCACTCTTTCACACAATAACTACTCGACGTTTTTGGATGAAATTTAGCACACAGATAGAATATATTTTGGATTAAAATGAAAAATTCTTTTTATCCCAGAAAAATGAGATCCTTCGGGAACGTGGGTGAAACCGCAGGTGGAAGCTAATCCTAACTAATATTATGAATGCAAATGTGAGTTTGTTTGTTTGTACCTCTCCACGCCTACACCGCTGAACCGATCGCGATGAAATTTGGTACGCAGATAGCCTATGGTATAGAGAAGGACATGGGCTACTTTTTTTTCTCGGGAACGCGGGTGAAACCGCAGGGAACAGTTAGTAATTAATATATGTACATAAGTAACTTTTCTATATATTATAGTTTGGATTTTATACGATGGTTGTAAATAAATTGTATATTTCATAGCTAAGATGTCTTTTATGAATGAAATATAAACTAAATAAACACTTTTGGCGTTTTAAATTGGGCATTTAAACAAGTTATTTTATTGGAAAAACAAAATATGTAAATTTTATTGGCATTGCACATTTCCTTACTCCGTCATATTTATGCTACGAATGCCAAGAATGCTTAGACAGCTGTAGCACCTCAGCTACGCATTGCTACAAAGTGCTACGAGGTGAGATTTTTCTAATATAAATAATGATATTTTACACCGAAAGCTATTGGATACTAGCTGTTCTCACGGTTTTACCCGTATTCTATGATTTCAAAAATCCTATATCCATTCTCAATAAACGGGCTATCTAATAGTAAATAATTTTTAAAGATCGGATGACTAGTTGCGGAGATTACCTACCTCTTAAATCTAAACATAAAAATAAACATTAGCACTTTATAGTATTATTTCACTAAAAATGCACCTGTATATTGCAAAAACTAATCAGTTTATATTACTATTATATATCTTAAATAGTCAAGTCACGAAGCTATTTATAGTATTTGCTAGTATTACCAAGAATTTCTAAAGAAAAATCGCATACGTGTGGCCTTTTTGTGAAAATGTGCTGCATCCTACAAAATGCAAGTGCCTTGTAGAATAGTAATACAATTATATAGACACAGATAAGAGTACAAATTATATATGTCCCATATTATCTGTGCCAGTATTTTCAATAATAGATTGAGGATTTGAACACTCCGTGGTTTTACTTGAAAGAGAACCACATTTTTACTAATGAGCACAATTTACACAGCTCCTATGACTATACTGGAACAGGGGAGGTTGTAAAACAAGAGTACTGCATCTTGAGAATGCAAAGAGATTCCATTTTATAGTAGCACGGCAATGCAAATGATAATCGCCATGTTTTACGCTAAATGCTAAATGCGAGATCGATGTCAAAAGCGCGAGAATTGGCGCGTTTCTCTTTGCTATACAGAATGTCCTTTCTTGTCTTTTCCTGTCTTTTATTTATTTCATCTATGCACGGGTCTTTAGGCATCTAGACCCATCGTCACACAAGACCCATGGGCCTAGAGGCCTAATCATTTTTATTTATTAATTTTACTAGGGCAACTAGGCCCATAAGAAACAAGTGATCGAAAAGTACATTAAAAAACTAAAGTTCTTATAGTTGTTACCCTACCGCGGCTTAACTGAAATGGGTTAAGGTTTATTGTACGTTCTATTTCAGATGGTTCAAAAGTTATGATCAATTTGTATATTATTTGGTATTCAAGTGTTTGTCCCTGAAAAAAATGTACAGTTAAAATTTAAAAAAGGAACATGGTACAAGTAGATTCTTAAAACCGTTTTATCGGGTTTTATTGCATCAAAATAAATTAAGTTAAAATTATTTTTAAACAATTCCACATCAAAGTTCATTTACCCATTAATTTATTCATGAGAAAACTTTGTAATTGCTATTTCTATGGAATCCGTAACCTAGAAACAACACTAATGCTCTGTGGATGTTACGTAACTTGATTACAATTATAAACCAGTTAGATATAGAATTTATCTGATAACTTTTTTACATTCTGTTAACTGCATATGCAAATGGTGCTTCATTGCAAATTGAATCATTTTTAACAACGTAATATTTCTATCGATTTCGAGATAGTTTAAATTTTTTGAAAGTGATTACAACCATATTACGTAATCTACGTACCTATTTACAATTAACTGTATCATTTGTTTGTAATACACTTAAACCGAGAGATACAAAACAAACAAACTCACTACCTTATTTATAAAAATAAAGCAAAATGTACACGAGTAGTAAAAAAATAAAAAGGAAAACATGTAGGTAGTGGCCACACTCAAAGAAAATTGCTAACTGCCAAAGTACTTGTGTGCTTGAAAAACGGCCTCCGCGGGCCTCTTACCACGTTTATTTTCAAATGACATTTTCCTGTATCTATATTTGCTTGGATTTCCAGAATATTCCGTCGGTGAAATTATGGTTTAGCTTGTGTCAATAAAATATTTTGTCTATGGTTCGTAATATTTTTTTTATATTCTGGGACATTATTCCTCACACACGGCCATCTGACCCCAAACTAAGCAGAGCTTGTGCTATGGAATCCAGATAACTGATATAATACATATACTACTTATCCTTTGTAAATACATACATATATAGATAATTACACCCAGACACAGGACAAACAGACATGTTCATGCACACAAATGTTTGTCCTGAGTGGGAATCGAACCCTGAGATAGTCATAAGCTATCCATCTGTCTCTCTATCTGTATGACACAGGCTTGTAAACATTTAATGTAGGTTATAGGTCACCAGCTAAAGCCAGACAGGTTTGATCGAGCTTTGAAGCGATCAGCATTTAATGAATGACGGTTGTTAAACGTAGGGTATTAAATTTTATTGCAATGCAGTGATCAATGGCAAATTTGAGAGCTCAAGTACCTAATTAAGTGAAATTTTATAAATTGTGTGTTGTCAAAAAATGCCATTTAGTATAAAAGGAAACAAATAAAGAACCTACAAGAAACTAATACATAACAATTATACAGGGTTATTTGTAATTCATCTACAATTCTTTAAATGGTAGAAGTACTCATATGAACAACATTTGCTATGGGACCAACCATGAATCCCATGGTGAAGTTAATCACTAAGCACCCCATAAAGCACTGCAGATGAATTACAAATCATCCAGTAGGTATTGCATTAGCGCTGCACTTCACTAGAAACCTAAAACTATGCCAAATCTTTGTTTGGTCAAGCGTCGGGCATCGAGGCTTTTAGTTTGACGTCCGCTTCGATAAACTGAAAAACTAATCTATACAAAGATTTCCGCTATCAAAGCAATAAGCTCGGCTTTCTCTATTAAAGGGGGATTGGAAATAGAGTGGCCTTTACAGGAAACTTTATATGTGGTAATATTCTTGGATATTTTCTAGTGACTGCTACGTTTATTTTAGTGGTGTTGCGTAACTGGTATCTATGTATATGGTATCGGTTTCGATGAGTTTTTTATTACATTATTAGAGTAAATGCTTAGGTGGCTTTCATTTAACTTATCTAAGTAGTCCGTAAGTGGTTATAGTAAAGCAAAATATGTAGCAAAGTTTATTCCCCCGTAAATCAAAAATTCAACTTGTCGATCATAGAAGCTGATTCTTTATGAACTCAAGACACCGATATTTTTGAGCTAGATAGCCAGTTTACTAAGCGCAATGTGAGAGGCCCCCCAGCCCGTTGGAGACCTCAAATAGGACTGGGCTGGATGTGAGTGGCGAGGAATCGGAAGGAGCGACGTGCTTTGAGAAAAGCCCAGGTCCAGTAGTGGACCGATACAGGCTGATAATGATGATGACATATTAATTTAATTATTTTTTATCTATAATATATAAATAGGCAGAGACAAAATAACCTACCATTACCAGTACCATTTTCTCTTCTGTTTGCCAATCATTTTTTTTTTGTTGACGAGCTTTAGTGTTATCAATAATATTGGAAAAACCACAGACACGAATTTAGCTAGTAGGTACATATTCATAAATAATAAATCGGTTTTATCGTACAACGCAAGAAACTCTTCGCATCACTATAATCTACATGTCAAAACCAATGTTATGTACATGATGCGATGCGTATGATACCATCTCTGTATTTAAAAGGAGCCTTTTGAACTCAAAAGACATCATGTAAATATGCCTTTATTTCCGGTAGACGGATTGTGAATGAAGTCAAATTGACTTACGGAGGAGCTTTGAAGGTGCTTTGACTTTAGATTTCATTATAAATAGGTGAGGTTTCGATGTAAGTTTACTAGCAACCAGACCGAGGTTACATCCGCGTTTCTGCGGTAAAAAGAAGCTTATATCATTCTCCGATCCATAAACTATCTTTGCTGCGTGAAAGAAGGACAAACCAACAAGCACACTAAGCATTTATAATAGATGGTATTGATATTTGGTATTGATGTATGATAATTATATATAGGGATAATGAAATGAAAATATTTTTTATTCAAATAGGCCTTCACAAGTACTTATGAATAGTCTGACTCTAACTCACGGTTCGGAAGGTTGCGTTTACTGAGAAGAGCTGGTAAGAAACTCGGCAATTACTCTTTTCAAAACCAACTCAGTATTTACATTAAATTATTTATCTAGTCTTACTTACAATATTTGTGTGTATATGCAGATAAGGAAAAAATATATGTACTTAAGTATCAAAATTATGAGTAATTCAGTAAATAAATGAATTGCAAGCCCAAGCAGAGCAGCCCCCACAAGCAGCACCTGTTCACAAGTATGACACATGTGGCAGCCATCGCCCTCCTCGCACATAGCGACGACCCGTCACACGACGCCGCCACAAGCAAAGATACCAAAGTGAACATGACTAACTTAGGATTTCTATGTTTACCACCTTTGGGCACACCATCACTTGCCATAGTGAGATTGTGGTCAAACATAAGCCTATACAACGTAAAAAAGAACGACTGATGGTCAACCTTGACATAAAAATAAATGAAAATGTTCGTTATTTCAAGATGCATTTGAGCACTGCTCCATAATGAACAACCCAGAGTCGTATCCAATGACATCCATAACGTTAACAGATCCTCAAACCTGGTGGAAAGTTTCTATACGTGACATATTAATTACTATCTCAGCTTAGAGACCTGGTGATCTTTGTCTGAGGCTTGTGAAAATGTAAAAACCGTTTCAAAAAGTAAAAACTTGATAAAAGTGCTAATTTCCGAAGTAGATTTTTCATTGTCAGCATTTCAGTAATCCTTAAAACTGGGGCACAAGTATCTGGTGAGGCTAGATCGATATAGTTGGGTACCTACTTATATCCTACGTTAGTACCTGCACTACTTACTTTGTAATTGGGTTGTTAAATGGCGGATTCTATTGTTATGGTGCTCGACATAACAGTAAATTTATAAAACCGTTCCCCGCGGTTTCCCCCGCATTCCCGGGATAAAATAATAGCCTATAGCCTTCTTCAAGAATTGGACTATGAAATGCAAAAATAATATTTCAAATATGACTGGTAGTTACAGAATTAGCGCTTTCAAACAAATGCCTAAACAAACAAAAGCGGAAGCGCTTTATTACTAACTAGCGACCCGCCCCTGCTTCGCACGGGAGCAATAATGTAAGCACACAAAAATGTAACGACATCACATTACAAATCTTTGAATTTCTCAGTTTTTCTGTATTATAATATGCATGTATTATACATATAAACCTTCCTCTTGAATCATTCTATCTATTACTGAAAATTACATTAAAATCCGTTGAGTAGTTTAAAAGATCTAAGCGAACAGACGAACAGCGGAAGCGACTTCATTTTATACTGTGTAAAGAAAAAGATACAGAAGATGAAGATGTCCATATACGACGGTGGCCACTTACCATCAGGTGAACCGCTTGCTAGTCAGCCTTTAGATATTCAAAAATAATTATGATGGGTTAGTTTTACTGAATAACTATTACTATGGGACCAAATTTGAAATCACATTTATTTTACGTTTTAATCAACCAAGGTTGATTCATAATAAAAGTTATTCACCTTGACAATCCAAAAACAATAAAAAGAAGCGATCTTAAAATGTCTACCGGGTATCCTTCTACATGGAGTCCTTAGGAATGGATTAATTATATTATATATACCTAGTATACCTTGATTTTGCCTCCGTTAATAAGTTCGTCGACGTCGGTTTAATATGAAATCCGATTTCCGATAACAGCTAAATTACAAAAGCGATTTACATAGAATTCTATTAATTTGTGCTTTTCACATGAATTGCTTACACGTTCGAGTATCTTACAAAATAAATGCTTTTGTGCGCAAACGAAAACTCACTGAAAATATGTCGCCATCACCTACTGGTGTGTTCCGGCAGTTGTACTTGAGAGCCAGTTGCCTTCTAGGCTTTATAAGGATCGGCAACATATTGGCAATGTCCATAGGCGACGGTAGCCACTTACCATGAGGTAGACAGCCTGCCAGCTCGTCAGCCTTCTGACATAAAAAAATTGACAAAAAAATCTATTTTATAAATTTGATACTACTCCATTGTCGCTACATATTATAAAACTATGTCTCCACCGCGGCGGTCTGTCTGTATGTATGTTCGCGTTGATCTCAAAATCTATCGAACGGATTTTCATGCGGTTTCACCAATGGACAGAGTGATTCATGAGAAAGTTTTAAGTATATAATTCTTTGGTTGAAATAATTCGATGATTGTTGAAGATGTCTGATAGGTAACCGTGCGAAGCCGGGGTGGGTCGCTAGTACAATATAGCGAAAACACAACCACAGAACTACTAAGACACTACTTCCTGAACAACCCATTAACCAACCAACAAGCTATCATGAATTTAAATGGCACATAGCATTGGCCAACAGATCCTAGAAGCTGAAATTGAAATTTATGCAAACACTGGCCAAACAGTCTAGTGTAATGATAACATCCAAGTAAACCGCTTGACGTTGGCCGACGCTTACAAAGGAATTAGCATAATACCGCTTTTCCGATTTGTTGGTTAAGTACTATGTATAAAATGTAATTGTTTTGAATGCGCTAATACAAGAATATGCAGTAATCTGTGGCTATCAAAATTGTGTTAAGAATAAAATAAGTAATATGTAATTACTTTTACAAAAAATAAATAAAAGTGAAAAATAAAGTTTGAAGTGTTCCATAGACAAATTCTACTAATAGTAGGTAATTGCTCCTAGTTTCAAAATATTTTTTTTATACTTATACCTATTTATTTTATAATCGTAGTAAGGAATATATGGAATGTTGTTTTTTTTTCTCGATTGTAGCCTAGCAGGATATTTACTTACATTTCTATTTTATCTAGAGTCAATTTAGGCCATTTTTTTAATGTTATTTGTCTGTCAAAAGTTTCCTGACACGTGAACAGAGCACTCGGTGGTAGATAACTTTATGGTACCCACCACCTTCAAGTTGAAAATCAATAGTCAAAGACAGAAGCTGAAATTCAGAACCAGTTTCTTGTGTTCTTACCAGCTTCGGCCACATCATCACATACCATAGTGTCACGGGCCTATCTACAGTAACTCATATCCAAATATTTGTAAATGAATGATTAGATTTGAAATTAATTATGCTCGTACAATGGACAGCATGTAATCCGAGAAAATACATCCTACATCAATATCATAATCTCACATTAGGTCTTATCTCGAATGTTTCATACCAGGCGTAACCATTCGATTATAGAAACAATTCACGTACAAATTCCAAAATCGATTATCGAAATATCCATTAGTCGATTCGCTTATGTAAATCATTGATAATCGCCTAAGTTTGTAGTGATGGCCACGGACTGATTACAAAATGTGGCACACATAGAAGGTAATTGATTGGCAGTACAGTTTGTATACAGCGAGTTCATCACTGGTTAATAAATCTATTGGTACAATTGCGTTGTACAGGATGTTGTTTATAATGAGAGCTTTAAGGCGACGATATGCGCTAATAACCCTGTCCCGCACTAAACTAACGGGCGAGAGAGAGAAGGAACAAAGGCTATATTCCTAGTATAAAAGAAGTTTTAATTTTAAAAAAATACGTGTGGCACTGGGGACTGCCGCGGTAAAGCTATTGCATAGCATTTTTTATCAACTTATGCAATTATAATTATTTATTTAAAACTAAACAGCAATATTTAGGTCATAGATAATAATAATATATTATTAATTAATTAATTATTACAAAAGATATTTTCTCGAATCTTATTTGTCTTGTATTTGATCCAGATTGTACCCTAAAAACCCCATTGGAATTGGAGAATCAAAATAAATTGTATTCATTTATGTTACTGTAGCATAATAATAGAAAAACTTTCCTTTTATATTGTGAATTGAAATAAGCTTTGAATATTATCTATACTAATATTGATTACTAATATATAACTAATAATAATTATAAAGCTGAAGAGTTTGTTTGTTTGTTTGAACGCGCTAATCTCAGAAACTACTGGTTCGATTCGAAAAAAATATTTAAATATTGGATAACCCATTTATCGAGGAAGGCTATAGGCTACTTTTTATCCCAGGAAAACACAAGATCCCTCGGGAACGCGGGTGAAACCGCGGGTTGGAAGCTAGTTTTATATAAAATCTAGATTGTATCATATCTAAATTATTAATTTGTATAAGTTTTTAACATTGGATTTTTTGTAGTTATATAAAAAAAGAAGTCTTAACTCATGACTGACTGACATATAAACGCACAGCATAAACTTGGTCATAGAGACATGTTTGGAAGGCGTAATCCTTGTAAAGTGCAGGAAAGGATCTTTTGAAAAGTCACCTCCAAAAAGTTTAAATGGGGTGTGAAAATTTCACATCATTGACGATAAAGACATGAAAATATTTTGCCATTTGGTTGAAAATTAAGAGTGATTCAGTTTTTTTAAAATGTTTGCATAGGAAATAATATTTTTCTGGTGAGTAACGTTGATTCATTAATTTAAAAAGAAACAAAGGTACTTTGTTATCAGCAGGATCTTAAACAATTATGTATCACTTGAATTGTTGAATTATAAACTCGAGTCACTCTGTATATGTATGTGCATTTGGTTGCGTGGCTTTGAAAGCTCCTGAATTGGGGGCTATGATTACAGTTGAGTGATGAATTGGTCGGTGCAGCATTGGCTGAGCTATTGATCATGTATTTGTATATTAAATGATATGATAATGATTTGTATACGTTTGAATGGGTAGTTCGGGAGATTAGCAAAATTATTACTAATAATAGATTTTTTTTATACTTTACTAGCTTCTGCCACGCGGTATGACCCGCGTTTGCGAGAAAAAAAGTAGCACATGTCCTTTTCCATACTATAGGCTATCTGTGTACCAAATTTCATTGCGATCGGTTCAGCGGTTTAGACGTGAAAAGGTAACAAACTAACTCACATTCGTATTTATAATATTAGTTAGGATTAATTAAAGTTAGGACAAGCTGTCCTGTTCTCGAGAAAAAATTAGCCTATGTCCTTCTTCATACCATATCTGTGTACCAAATTTCATTGCGTCCGGTTCAGCGGTTTAAGCGTGAAGAGGTAACAAACAAACTCACTTTCGCATTAATAATATTGGTTAGGATTTATAGAAATTTGATTGGAATGTGACACACAATTTCTTGAAGAAACTGGCTCTCAAGTGCAGTTACTGTAACACCAATAATTAAGTTACAAAATTTGTTTTGGGTTTCGACTTTACTCATCCCATAGTGAGTCTAAATTTAAAGAAAGAGAGAGAGAGAAAAATTAAAAAGAAACTGTGACCCCTTATAGTTGCGTGATGTCCGTCTATCAGTCTATCCGTCAGTCTGTCATGATCATGTTTAATAAATTAACTTAATAATAAAGCTATTTATATTACTTTATTTATCTGAATACGCTTCTGTTAGCTGAATCTCGAAACATGAATGATTTCAAAAGATCTTTTGTTAGAAGTATTGAAGTTTAAATAAATATTTGAAGAATACAACAAAGGACTTCAAAGTAGTTTGCGAAAGGCGATCAAATAAATAATTATATTATTACAAACAAGATATGGATTATCTAACTTTCCCTGTTTACCCGTATTCTTGAGAATTAAAATTTTTGGGAACCGATGTTTCAATTCAAAGTGTGATCTATATTTGTACTAAATCTTCCTAAATCTTACTAAATCTTCTTGGCCTTATATAGCGTAGGCATCCACTAAGGAAGGATTTTTGGAAATTCTTTCCCTAAGGGGGTAAAATAGGAGTACGCGGGTAAAACAGCTAAGACTAGTTAAATAGCAAACCATAGCAAATACCACGACGCGTATAACACGGATAACCAATGCAATAAGAACGAAATTGCTTTACTAACAATTTTTCCCCAACCGATGGGTCAAGAAAAACGCGGGGAACTGTCAAATGGAACGCCTATAGAATAATTCGGCTAAATCACAAACACCCAGCAATATTGGACGGACTATGAAAAGGGTTGGCTCCTGAAATATTTATATAGGATAGTACTTTTAGGACTCCTTTATATTATGTGGTGATGTTAGGAATGTGATGTGTACAACTAACTATCTTGTGGATGTGAGTTTCCTTCCTAGGTATGTAAAAATAAATAAAAAATAATAACCTGAACAAGTTCAAATTTTAACAAAAAAATAGTATCTGTAATACTAAGTAAGTACCTACTGGCTTTTGTATAAAAGTATGTACAAGATGCACTTGTGCAGAGTGCAGCTACTTCCAGACATCTTTATCCTCAGTGTAATGAGCTACCTTGTAATAGGCTTTTTCTTTTAAAACTTTCTTTATGTAGATATGATTTGAATTTGAAAATCAGTCATCTTGGTAACTGATATAGGTATTTTATTATAAAAGCGAACACTACATCCCATGACTTTTTAACTTTAGCTAATCTAAAATACGGATTTTTGATCTAAACATTTCTATATTTTTACGTATGAACATTATATTTTCATAAATGTAAAGTGAAGGTATAGTCATAACGTTTATATCTAAATAATTCCCTTAACGATTCACGAGGACCCATATCAATTGTTATATTTTTTTTTCCGAACTAAAACTATTTCATTTTCTTTACATACGACTGAATGAAAGAAACGCATGTTTGCTCTCATAGCACCTTAAACAAAAAAATGATAAAATAAAAACGTAACGTCACTTTGCAAGTAGGTACTGCCAAAAAGTTTGACCTTCAAGTTGAAAATCTGCCAAGCGTCTACCATTGTGTTTCTTAGTGCCAATTTTCCAGCTCACCCTACACAACCATCAAATTATATTATAATAATTAATTATTATATTTTGGAGAGTGTGCGCAGGAATTATTCAACTTAATTCCACCATCCGATCCCCATTCCTACACCGAACCACTAGACGCCGGGAAAATTTCCACCAGTACGTTGTAGACATCCCAAACATACGGACACAACGTTTTGCATCCTCATTTATAATGCGAACAGCAAAGGAGTGGAACTTGCTCCCGGCGTCTTTGTTTCCTGACTCCTACAATCTAGGGACTTTCAAGGGCAGAGTGAATAGGTTTCTTCTGGGTAAGCGTGCTCCATCTTAGGCTTCGTCTTCGTATTTCGACGGGTCAGAAGCCAAACGCAAGCCCATTTAGCTTTATTCGACTTCTAAAGAGCCTCATAGAATATACGAATTGAGCATGCAAAGAAAATTTACCCTTATAATGTTCTGCTTACCTTAAATATCCGGCTCTAGTAATATCTAAACGTTTTACCAATAAATCATATTTTTATGCCGCCAGCAGACAGCCCTATCAATACTCTAGGGCTTTCACAAATTCTCAGTAAGGCTACCCGAACGGAATCCGTTATGAATACTATATGTTCATCCTTGCTTGAGATATAAAGGCGCCTAAGCATTATAAAGTGGGTACGTGTATTTATTAAATGAGAATCAATAACAAAATAAGTCTACGAAAGAGATCGTAAAAATCATTTTGCATTACCTACTTCCAATAAAAACTACGAGATGTATTACTAATTATCTGTGAGATACGTTACAAATAACACAACTACTGAGCTGTTTTAGAATACCATGGCGGAAGTCAAGTTCGAATCCTAGAATTTGCTTGAGCTTTCGATAAAGAACAACATTGTCAAGAAACTATAGTACCCGGCTGGCTAGCTACCGCTTTCAAGTTGAAAACCTATCACTTAACGCCTATCGAAGAGTTCCGGCAGCAGCATCTGAGAGCCAGTTCATTCTAGGCTTTATGTGCTTACCACCTTCGGCCACATCATCACTACCATAGTCAAATTGTGGTCAAACATAATCCCATACATCTATATACTTATACATATATTATAAAGAGGAAAGATTTGTATTTTTGTATGTAATGAATATAAAAAAAAAGTCATTAGAAAGCCAAATTATTCCTGAGTAACATGAGCTATATTTTATCCCGGGAACGCGGGTGTAACCGCGCGGAAAAGCTAGTTGTAAAAAAAAATCCAAAGGGTCTCGTAACTATCCAGTAATAATATTGATTAATAAATTAAAAACTCTATAATTTTGTTAACCGAAATATGCGCAGAGAGCAAAACTCCGGACGCTATCAGCAAAATTAATCTAGTTATATAATTATGGAACGCGGGCAATAATTTCCTGTAAAACAGACTTCAGTACGTACAACATAGTGTATATTTTAATTACTTAAAGTGGGGATCATCATCACATTTAGCCTGGGTCCACTGCTGATCATAGGTATTGCATAAAGCATCCAATCTGTATATATAAAAGGAAAAGGTGACTGACTGACTGATCTATCAACGCACATCTATGGGACCAACCCAAAAGTACCCCAAATTTGATATTTATATGTTTTTTTTCTGAGAATTAAGTAACATTTGAGTACCATATTTACTAAGATAAGTGTAAACATAGACTTAACTCAAATATCAAGTAAAGTAAATTAATAGGACTAAAATACATATAATATACTAGCTTTTCCGCGCGGTTTCACTCGCGTTCCTGGGATAAAATATAACCCATGTTACTCAAGGATAATGTAGCTTTCTAATGGTGAAAGAATTTTTGAAATCGGTCCAATAGTTTTTGAGTTTATTTGTTACATACAAAAATACAAATCTTTCCTCTTTATAATTATAATAATATAAGTATAGATTAATAGAACATAAAATGTCTTATAAAATTTGAAGCTGTTTAATATGGTGGTAACTGGTGAAATTTCACCAGTAGGTGAAGATGTTGACGAAGATGATAAGCTCAGAAAACCTAGAAGTAATCTAAAGTCGTTAACACAAGTACTTATTGAGCAAGAACCTTTGCAAAGTGTTTCTATCTATCTATTCCGTGGTAAGGTGTGAGAAGTCTTCTTCACGCTCAAACGCTGGACAAATGTGCAGCTCGGGCCGCTTAAACGGGACGAGGCTGAGAGGGACGTCGCGACGGTCCTCGACTTGACGATTGTGTGTCTGTGCTGGTTTGCGGGCTTCGTCAGCCGCGATCTGAGCACAAATAGGCCTTCACAAGCACTTCTGAATAGTCTCAGAAGGTTGCTTTTGCTGAGAGGAGCCGGCAAGAAACTCAGCAATTACTCTTTTCAAGACCAAGTCAGATTTATTACATAAATATTATAAGGAAAAAAGAATCTGGTGGAATCTTATCTCTCTTATCCATTTAAGTTAATCTTAGTTTTTTTTTATCATGTCTAATTCCAACAATCCAATGCGCAAGTTAAAACAACTGCAAAACAGAGCCAGCCAAAGTTGAAATAAGCCACGGCGCTTTACGAAATTAAACTCGCGGGAACAATATTTTGCGATAATTGACACTGGGACACAGTGAAAACTGAATTTCTAATACGTACCTACACACGGTTGAAAAGAATAGTGAACTTGTGTGACAATGTGGATTGCAAAGCCACTATATATCTATGAACCAGCGAGGCAGAAGGTTCGGCTAACAAGGTTACCATGAATTTAGCTAAGACAAATATTCGTTGAAGAAAACTTGTACTATGGATTACCAATTTTCTAGCTAATTTTATTTATGAATTTTCTATGCGTAAGCGGTTATATATTATTTCTTATTTGTAAGTTTGGTTGGAAAGTCCAAAGGGGCACTATGGAGCAAGGAATTGTAGCAATAAATGGCGACGATTTTTTTGAATGCGTTATTGTTTTAAACAAAGAAGATTTGCCTCTTTTCTTTGTGTGCCATAAATGTAATACTTTATTTTTCTTCTAACGTTATAAAACCTTAATATAAATAGCTAAGTATATTCCTAAATATATTAAGAGAGAGCCTTGCTTGATATTATAGACTACTAGATTCTGCCCCGTGGTTTTACCCACTTCCGAGGAATCTAACGTTTTCTTTTGATAAATATTAGTTTTATATCTAATGTATAATGGCATTGCAAGGTGTAATGCATTTGTTTCCCAAATCCGTTGACCCATTACGACATAATTACAAACATACAAACTTTTGCATTTTCAAAATTTCGTCAATAGATTAATCATACTGTAACTATTACAAGATTGAAAATAAAAACCAACAAGGTACACAAGGAGTATAAAATTTTAATGAAACGAGATTTTTAGGCCTTTCGCGAATTAAGTATGCAAACGACGATTTTGGTGGGCGAAACGATATTTATGTACCGAGCGCTGCCGGATCGAAGTTACGTTCTTTTCACCCTATTTTCACCCCTTTTTAATTTAACTCTCTTAGTGATTTGCACTTTACAATTTACATTTTTACCGGTTTCGATTGTTTCTTTGTTTTTTTATACGAATATAGCGACTTTAACTGAGAACACAAGATTTTTCAAACTAGTTATAACCTGCACTTTTATAATCTATGGTAACACGAAACCACTAGTCATCTGGAAAATAAATATTTTTTAGATGACATTTTGTTTGTCCCTTTTCTTTCGCGCCTTTTGAGCTGTCAAACGATGTTGCCAACAACAGTCGCTTGATTTACGCAATAAATTAAAAAGCAAGAAATATTCGCTAAAAAATTCAAAATGGTACCTTAAACATTCAGTAACACTAAATAATCATGTCCATAAATCCGTCCATAGAAAGATATTTTACAGTTCCCGGTGGATACCTGGGATGGACCATAGTTTGGACAATGTTTGGACGATGTTTGGACGATGTTTGTCCTAGTTTTAGAACATTACTTTAAGCTGACCAACTATTATCACGCCATATTTGCCGCGCAATATTTAAAGTCAAATATCTGTTTATTTTTGTTGTGAATGGAGTTTATTATGGTCGTTAAACATGTTTATAAATATATACTAGTTTGTCTAAATGTAAGGAAAATAATAAGATACTGATAAGAGTGATTAATCTATCATAAACGAGGAATTTACGTGAAAAATACGTAGGTTTTTTAAGGTTCCGTACCTCAAAAGGTAAAAAAAGCAACCCTTATAAGATCACTTTCTTGTCCGTCTGTCCGTGTGTCACCACCAATTTTCTCAGGAACGGGTGGATATAGCAAGTTGAAATTTATACCAGATACTAAGGTCTATAGTTCCTATATATAATAATGTATAATAATCAAGGTCCTGAGTCAACACGACAAAAAGATATGAGCAAATTTAGTTTTTTTTTTATTTTTCGGAATTTTACCATTATTCGTGCTGTGAGATCTCTTGCTTTTAACCAAAATTGACAATTCTAGGTCAACTGGAAGTACCCTATAAGTTTGGGGTCGAAAACCTATATTGTATTTCCCGTTGACCTAGAATCACGAAAAATGGCAAAAAGCATGGTCTTATAGCACAAATAAAGGAAAAATTCCAAAAAAAAAATGAAAATTAAAGGGTGTCCCCATACATACATAGGATAGTCCTCTGAGTTGTATGGGCGCTCATACAATTTAGAGGACTAGCTTATAATGGGTAGGTACGGAACCCTCGGCGCACGAGTTCGACTCGCAATTGGCCGGTTTTTTAAAATAGCATCATACAGTTTGTGTATTTTGCTAATATCGAGTTATAATATAAAAATTCTAGTCTAGTCAAATTAAGTCATAAATGGTGGTCGTTTTACTAAAACATATCACTGTGCAAATTTTTTGAGACAACCTGATAAGACGCAACACGAATTAATTTAATTTTACTTCACTAGTGCACTTAGATTTATCTTTATTAGACAAAATGCCACCAATATCTATATATATATATCTATGTATATAAAACAAAGTCACGTTTGTTAAACCATTTATAACTCAAGAACTGTTAGACCGATTCTTATGTACTTTGATTCGTTGGATTTGTCTTCGCACCGAAAAAAAAACCGGGAACGCGGGTGTAACCTCAGGGCACACTAGTATATATAAAGGTAGAGAAGCTAATTAATAATATTGGCAACTCTACAGTCAACGCCTGATGCATAGTAAAGCCACAGACATAATCAAGCCAACTGTTACGAACTGATTAATCCCAGAACATTGTATACAGCATGTTATAAAATGTACGACCCATTTTAATATTTATTACAAAAATACGATACGATACTACGAAAACTGTTAAAATAATTGAATTGAAGCAATTCAATTATTTTAACAGTTTTTTTTATTAATTATATCATGTAATAAATTATTTTTCGTAATATTTTTAAAAATAATTCAAAATATCATAAAAAATTGTGTTAATAACTTTTATCTAAAACAGTATGATCTAATCTATGAATAATGAAATACTGTAAAAAAAACACAGTGACAGCATAGAGTTCTTGACTAAGATGTGATGACCATTTCAAATTGTAAGTGAAAAAGATTTTTTTTTACTGACATCAATACCACAGACAAAATAAGAACCTCCTTTTAGTTTTTGTCATTTAAACTCGGTTAAAACGTAGCATCATATCCTCAATGTTAACAGTAGATATACTACTAGCATAAAGGATTGTAGGTACTTATTATTAATTTTAAAAACTATAGTTTATTTTTATACCATACATTTCATACTATCGGATAGCTAAGTAATAAAATAAAATAAATGTTTGTTTTGCTCGAACTAAGGAGTACTTTTATTCTAGTATTTATTTTTCTCTACAATTTTATTATTAAAACAAAACACAACTACATTGTGTATGCATTGTACAGTCGAGAGCAAAAATATGCTAAGTAAAATTAAAAAGCGATTTTCTTTTGAAAAAGCGGTTTCAATTTTAAGATAACGCCGATATCATATTAGTATTGGTTCAAATACTATATTCCTTACACCATACAATTTGAATCTACTTAGGTAAATTTAAAATGTATTTTTCTTAAAATATATACATAATATAGCTGTTCCCCGGTTCACCCGCGTTCTCAATTTAAAAAGGATATAATCGGGATAAAAACTATCTTTTATTAAAGTTGAAACACATCACACAGTTTGTAATTAAATAGTTACATAAATTTAATAAAAAAGAACAAAGATCTATAAAAATATGCCTTGCTAAGTTTCTTGCCGGAGTCTTCTCAGTCCAAGTGTATTCCGAACCGGTAGAATCAATTGTAACGTTCATAAGTGCCGTATTAGGGCCTAAACTGAATAAATGATTTTGAGTTTGTAAAAAAAAAGTTTAGATCGAATAGTTTCGGAGATCGCGGACCAACATCGTGACACGGGAATTTTATATATTAAAGATACCTCTACATATGCTCGTGACTGTACCTACTTCAAAATTTTATTTGCCATTAACAAATCGTAACCCAAAGCATACGGGTTGTATGTTTATATGTCGTAAAAATCTTTTCATACACGCTGTATAAACTTTATTAGATTTAATGCCATAATTACCTCAATGGCGTAACATTGTGGCTTCTGCACCGGGTTTAATAAAACCGGTTCAACATGGAGTTAAGCGTTTATAATTTAACCGTAAACCAATTTGTTTGTATAACGATTTGAATATTGGTCATTACACTAAATTGTTCGGGAGGATTATGTTGAAACAACAGGGTAGTCAGTAATATAGTCATCATCCTGTAGATATCCCCAGGCTAACAATATTTGGCTAACACTCGGTTTTAAATATATTTCAACATTTATTCCTGAATTACTTATGTAATGATCGCATATTTATCCACGTTCTAGTTATAATTTATCCTATTTAAATAAAGTTGCAAATAGAATGCAAAGATAAACAGAAACAATATGAAACTTAAGCAGCGTACTTCTCGCAAAAACTCTATTTCAATATAGATAAAGACGATTTTAAAGTAAATGTAGAAATTTGTGGCGACAGACGCTAAAGTTCGAATATCAAATTTCATCATAAAAAATAAACTATAAAATAACAAAACTTAAAAAAAAATACAACCGAATTGAAAACCTCCTTTTTTTTAAGTCGGTTAAAAATAACAAAACTTATAAATAAATAAGTAATTATACACTACTTACCCAAATCGTCGCTGTCATCAGCCCAGCCGATCTGACAGATGACATAATTAAGAATGGCGGCAAAAAGCAGCAACCGCCATTGTCTGCCACGCACGTCCGCCATCTTGCATTCACTGTCGTAATGTCATTTTCAGATTAACTACATTTTTCTTTGTTATAGTACCTGAAATTAAGAAAAAAACATGTAATTTTATTACGTACACGTTATTGCAGTGCTGGGACACAAGCCTCCTCATGGGCAGTGAGTATTGGCAAATTTTAATGAAAATGAAAATATTTTTATTCAAATAGGCCTTCACAAGCACTTAATTATGAATAGTCTGACTCTAACGCTCGGTTCGGAAGGTCGCTTTTGCTGAGAAGAGCCGACAAGAAACTCTGCAATTACTCTTTTCAAAACCAACTCAGATTTATTACATAAAATTATTTATCTTGGCTCAGTGACAATATTTGTGTGTAATTAACGAATAATCAGTGTTGAATAATGAGCTTGAAGTTTCGGTGATAGAAAACGTCGTGAGGAAACCATAGCACGGTGGCAGAGTACTTTTTAGTATTTCATTATGTATCTCATTTAATTGGAGTCCACGTTTTCTTCTTTCAACTTTTTAGTTCCTTTTTAACGTTGTCGGGTTTTTGTTTTTTTTATTTGATGTTGGAATGTATATTTTATTGTATTAGGTATTGTACTGTTTTTTAACCCGAATAAAGGAAATAAAATTAAACCCAGTTTTAAGCAACAATGACTGTAAAATAGTCAAGGAAACATCGTGTTGATTTTAAGAAATATACAGTGATACCCCACGTATTTCATAATCCACGACCGCCATTTTGATTTTATTAAAAGAAAACCAACGCTTAAACGAGTCGATAGACACTTTATGAATTAAATCCATCCAGCAGTTAGGATGCTTTGACAGAGGGAATATAACCATGTTTATACTCTCACGTAGTTGTTTAGATTATTACATATCTCTAATACCATTATCCACAAGCTATACCCACACGTGAAGAGGGAAACGTATTTTAGTTTTAATCTAAGGTTATTTCATCATATATGTACAAGACAATTTATTACAAATCCTTATAAAGGATTTATTAAACATTAAAACTTGTTAACAATGTTGAAGTGGTTAGATGACAAATAAGCCTATTTGAATTAATCTTTTACGAGTAAATTTTCATCGTAATACCTAAGCTGTGATATTTATGTGGTTAGAGAAACAGAGGGCATTGAACTTACATTATGTTATAGACTATGGCATTGTGAGATCGCGGTAACACAAGCCTGACTATAGTCAAACATAGCGTAGTTACCTACCTAACCTAAAAAAATATATTTATCTTATTATTTATAAAAAACAATTCCTGTTTGTTTGTTCGTTACTAAACCGCTGAACCGATCGCGATGAAATTTTATATGCAAATTGCCTATGGTATGGAGAGGTACATTTTTTTCTCGGGAACGAGGGTGAAACCGCGGATAGCTGGTAATATATAAAAAATGTAACCTTGCTGAGTTTCTTGCCGGTTCTTCTCAGTTGAAAGCAGACTTCCCAACCAAAAGTTACCACAACTTCAGTAAATTCGACGTTTTCATAAGTGCCCTTCTATGGCATAGACTTGACTTTGACCTACTTTTGTAAAATAAAATGCCAACCTTCCACAAACACGGATCTGAAAACGTTTCAGTCACAGACAAAATTACATTAATATTTCGTAGCGATACCTTTTCACGATACCATTGATTTTATCTAAAAATATTATTCCCTCCATTTTCAATTTTTTATCACTAATTTACGAACGCCTCTTTGACGCCAGAAGGTTTTCTCTGTGCATTTATTTTATAATTTTAATCTGTTATCGAACCAATCAACTGCGAAATGTAGCAGGTTTTCTTTAGGCCTTTTTCATAAAGAAAAGTTCTTTTCTTTAATATTCAAAGGCTATGTTAATATTGAACCCCCACGTTTTTACCCGCGTTCCCGAGAAAAAAGTACCTCATGTCCTTCTCCATAGGCTATCTACTTGCCAAATTTTTTCTCGATTTGTACAGCAGTTTATGCGTGAAATGGTAACCGACAGACAGAGTTACTTTCGTATTTCAAATATTAGTAAAGATTTAACAACCTCATCGGGAAATTATCGAATTATTAGACTGTGTTACTGTAACAATAGCTGACGCCTGGCCCAGAGCCAATCTATGGTAAAACCCTGGCAAAACTAACTAGAAAAAACATATATGTAAACTAATCAAGGCGACAGATTTTCAACTTGAGAGCATTCAACTAGATTAGACTTCTCCTAGAGTATATCTATGTATGAACAACTTACGTATTCTCGTGAGTGCCCTAACGGGATACTGTGGACTGTACAAGCACCTGTTTGGTATCAGCGTTCGCGACACAAGAGTGAAGCACCAATTACACCCAGATGAAGTAAAATCAATTCCCTTTAAGAATATAGTGCAATTTTTATAGCTGCTGGTCTTGACAATGAAATTTAATTTATGTGGCGATCACAATAGACTTAGTCAGGTCGAAGTGATATAAGTTTTGGAAAGACTTGAAATAGCTACATAATAATAATAATACTACATCACTAGCTTTGATATCTCTATGTCCCACCCCTATTCGACTCTATGCTTTTGTCATTGCTTACTCTGCAGCGTTCTTTTATTAAATTAAAATTAATTACCAATGGCCAGTTTAAATTTGTAGTTCTCAATCTAAACACGATCCACGCAATCATTTCCAATTCCATATCCAAAAAAAAAACACCAATTAAATCCTAAAATTCCACTCAACCGAAATTCCAATATCAAATGTCCCCTTAACCCTCAAAAACAAACGATCAAAAGCAACTCAACGAACTAAGCTGTAAAAACAGTGACCCCATTCACATTCGGGACATTTTTCTACCATAACCCGTTCGCGGCGAGATTAACGGGCCAAACACCCGCAATGTATGTTAATACCCGCTATCACTGTCCGGCAGTGAATTGTTATTTGCATTGTATTCAATACGTGGTAGAGTTGAGGTGCGAGTGTCAGCGGGGAGCGATTTACCTACTATTATTTTTATGCGTGAATTTGTGTGTATATAGTTTTTATTTAATGATGCTGTAATGACTTTGGCACATAGATTAATTAGATCTCATTGATCAAAGAGATTTAATATCGACTAATTGAGGCCACTCGTGACGGGGCTGGCACATATGTTGCTAAAAGAATTAAGTACCATTGCTGCCAGTCTTCTTGACACGCATATTTTGGGAATAAACCATAAACATTTATTCCCAAAATATAATACCTTGTGAATTCGGGTAAAACCACGGCGTACTCACTAGCTAAATTAACAAAATATCCTGGGACCATTGTCACAAACGGCCCAGACTAAAAAAACAACGTAATAAACGTATATAATAAAGCCATTTACCCAGAAATTATATTCTAGTTTTTTTTTATGTCAGAAAGCTGTCATGCAGGATGGCCACCGGCTACCGTCGCCAATAAACATTAGCTATACCAGAGTGATTGCCTACGTGTTGCCGACCTTTATAATACCTAGAAGGCAACTGGCACTGAAATGCAAATGCCGGACCATAGGCTAGAACTTGGTAACAGATTTTCAACATGAGTCCTAAGGTCCTCACAATGTTTCTTTAACCTAAAACATAATCCACTAAGCTATCTAAATAAAAACCGACAAAGTGCGAGTTGGACTCGCGCACGGAGGGCTCCGTACAAACTTCCATCGTTCGTCCATCACGGGAAATGCACAATTTTAATTTTAAATTGGCGTACTATGTATGTATGAAAGCCCCCCTTAAATATTTATTTTATTTTGTTTTTAGTATTTGTTGTTATAGCGGCAACAGAAATACATAATTTGTATATAATAGGGTCTCGTTTTTACCCTTTAGGTACGGAACCCTAAAAAGTGTATTTTCAAGCCGACTATTCCCTCACGTTAGTTACGTTACGTAACGTTACTTAACAAATGATTTCGTGAGTAATATTTATGTGTTGATATCGTAAGTGGAGTTTCAGTGTGAGTGAAATATAATTAACTAGGTACTACTTACTTATTTATTAGTGGCGGGTTTGTTTGTGTTTTACGCCGAGGTTTGATTCTTGTGTACGACAAAAAAATGCCTTTGAACAATAATAATTGAATATGTTTGTTTATTGGTGACAGACAGTCTTACTGTCCTACTAATATTATAAATGTGTTTGTTACTATTGCACGCAAAAATTACTGAACGGTTTTTGATGAAATTTGGCACACAGATAAAATATATTCTGGAGTAACATTAGAAAGGTAGAGCATAGCAATATGTCGCTCAGAAAGCAGCTCGACTGGGGAAGTACCTCCACCTTACAGAATACCGCAGCCGAATAACTTATAGTTGTGTTCCTGCGCGTGAGTAAGGTCACCAGAGCTCATTGGGGAGGAGGGAAGGGTCGGCAACGCGCGAGTGATACCCCTGGTGTTGCATACGTTCATAGGCTACGGTAACCGGTTACCATCAGGCGGGCCGTATACTTGTTTGCCGATCAATGTTGTAAAAATCAAATAAAAAAACATTATACTTTATTTCAGGATGACATAAGATCTCTGAGGAACGCGGGTTAAGCAGCAGGGAAGCAAGTATTTTATATGATACATATATTAATGTAAGTGTTACAGTTACTATTGTATTTTTTTTTTACCGGTTTTGTTTTTTTTCTACCCTGTATGGGGAGATTGTGAACTATAGGTTTCTCAATTTTAGGGCTGGTCTCATAGTAAAGTTGTTCATATTGATGAGTACGTATTTCCCTTAAAGTACTGCACTTGAATTACAACCCTGTATAGTGTTATATGTACACACGACGTTATTCTGTAATTTAATTATATCAAATAATTACAACCCTGTATAGTGTTATATGTACACACGACGTTATTCTGTAATTTAATTATATCAAATAATTACAACCCTGTATAGTGTTATATGTACACACGACGTTATTCTGTAATTTAATTATATCAAATACCTAATTCTTTATTACAAGCTCTTAGTTTGGGATAAAAAAAAACTGAATATTTTAATAAATTAATCAGAATCTTTTCAGCATTCTATTTAAATTTTGATTTAATAAACTTTAAAGGGTAAAGTTAGAAATCTGCGGTTGAACAAACATAATTCACTTAATCTTACTAAGTTATGACTTTAACGGTATTGACTTGCGATTTTTTTTTTGTGTCAGAAGGCTGATAAGCAGATAGGCGGTCCTGTTGGTAAGTGGTTACCATCGCTGATGGACACTAGCAATACCAGGGGGATGGCCAATATATTGCCGACCTTTATAAAGCCTAGAAGGTAGCTGGCTCTCAATTTCATCTGCCGGAACTCACTAGTAGCTGCTTGGCGACGGATTTACAACTTCAGGGTGGTAGCCAGCCAGGCGGGTACTACAAAGTATCTTACCACCGTGTCAATTTAGAACCTTATTTGTGTTATTTAGGCATAAAAACAAAATTACATTCAAAATTTGTTACGAAACTAATGCACAAAGACGCCATATACCTAAATTGCAGTATAACGTGACCTATTGGAACATTTCCCTCGACCGATACGTAAAGTGGGCTTTATTGTGCCAGAATTACACGCTCCGCGTCCGTAATGGGACCGCTGCCTTATCGAATGGATCTTTTTATTATAGCGTTTTGGGGTAAGTTCGCGTTTGCATACATTATGTGGTGTTCATATGTCCCATATTAGATATACGCTCCGTTGATAGTTGATAATCTTTCGCCAAGCATCTACTGGTGTTCCGACAGCTGTGTTGGAGAGCCAGGTCCCTTCTAGGCTGTGCATGTTTACCACCTACAGCCACATTATCACTTACTATGAGATTGTGGTCAAAT